>JAOTOJ010000021.1:12500-15000 GCA_039797435.1 Crotalus adamanteus | reverse complement strand
GATAGATAGAGATAGGTAGGTAGGTAGATTGATAGATACAGATAGGTAGGTAGGTAGATAGATAGATACAGATAGGTAGGTAGGTAGATAGATAGAGATAGGTAGGTAGGTAGATAGATAGATAGACATAGGTAGGTAGGTAGATTGATAGATACAGATAGGTAGGTAGGGAGATAGATAGATAGACATAGGTAGGTAGGTAGGTAGATAGATAAATACAAATAGGTAGGTAGGTAGATAGATAGATAGAGATAGGTAGGTAGGTAGATTGATAGATACAGATAGGTAGGTAGGTAGATAGATAGATACAGATAGGTAGGTACGTAGGTAGGTAGATAGATAGATAGAGATAGGTAGGTAGGTAGGTAGATAGATAGATACAGATAGGTAGGTAGGAAGATAGATAGATACAGATAGGTAGGTAGGTAGATAGATAGATAGATACAGATAGGTAGGTAGGTAGATAGATAGATAGAGATAGGTAGGTAGGTAGATTGATAGATACAGATAGGTAGGTAGGTAGATAGATAGATACAGATAGGTAGGTAGGTAGATAGATAGATAGATAGATAAAGATAGGTAGGTAGGTAGATAGATAGATAGATAGATACAGATAGGTAGGTAGGTAGATAGATAGATAGAGATAGGTAGGTAGGTAGATTGATAGATACAGATAGGTAGGTAGGTAGGTAGATAGATACAGATAGGTAGGTAGGTAGATAGATAGAGATAGGTAGGTAGGTAGATTGATAGATACAGATAGGTATGTAGGTAGATTGATAGATACAGATAGGTAGGTAGGTAGATAGATAGATACAGATAGGTAGGTAGGTAGATAGATAGAGATAGGTAGGTAGGTAGATAGATAGATAGAGATAGGTAGGTAGGTAGGTAGATAGATACAGATATGTAGGTAGGTAGATAGATAGATAGAGATAGGTATGTAGGTAGATAGATAGATAAATACAGATAGGTAGGTAGGTAGGTAGATGGATAGAGATAGGTAGGTAGGTAGATAGATAGATAGAGATAGGTAGGTAGGTAGATTGATAGATACACATAGGCAGGTAGGTAGGTAGGTAGATAGGTAGATAGATAGATAGGGAGATAGATAGATAGATAGATAAAGATAAGTATGTAGGTAGGTAGATAGACAGAGATAGGTAGGTAGGTAGGTAGGTAGATAGATAGAGATAGGTAGGTAGGTAGATAGATACAGATAGGTAGGTAGGTAGGTAGGTAGATAGAGATAGGTAGGTAGGTAGGTAGATAGATAGAGATAGGTAGGTAGGTAGATAGATAGATAGAGATAGGTAGGTAGGTAGGTAGGTAGGTAGATAGAGATAGATAGGTAGGTAGGTAGATAGATAGATAGAGATAGGTAGGTAGGTAGATAGATAGATACAGATAGGTAGGTAGGTAGGTAGGTAGATAGATAGATAGAGATAGATAGGTAGGTAGATTGATAGAGACAGATAGGTAGGTAGGTAGATAGATAGAAAGAGATAGGTAGGTAGGTAGATAGATAGATACAGATAGGTAGGTAGGTAGGTAGATAGATAGAGATAGGTAGGTAGGTAGGTAGATAGATAGAGATAGATAGGTAGGTAGATAGATAGATAGAGATAGGTAGGTAGGTAGATTGATAGATACAGATAGGTAAGTAGGTAGATAGATAGATACAGATAGGTAGGTAGGTAGATAGATAGATAGATAGATAGATAAAGATAGGTAGGTAGGTAGGTAGGTAGATAGATAGAGATAGTTAGGTAGGTAGGTAGATAGATACAGATAGGTAGGTAGGTAGATAGAGAGATAGAGATAGGTAGGTAGGTAGATAGATAGATAGACATAGGTAAGTAGGTAGATTGATAGATACAGATAGGTAGGTAGATTGATAGATACAGATAGGTAGGTAGGTAGGTAGATAGATAGAGATAGGTAGGTAGGTAGGTAGGTAGGTAGATAGAAAGAGATAGGTAGGTAGGTAGGTAGGTAGATAGATAGAGATAGGTAGGTAGGTAGATACATAGATAGAGATAGGTAGGTAGGTAGATAGATAGATACAGATAGGTAGGTAGATAGATAGATAGATAGAGATAGGTAGGTAGGTAGATAGATAGATACAGATAGGTAGGTAGGTAGGTAGATAAATAGATAGAGATAGGTAAGTAGGTAGATAGATAAATACAGATAGGTAGGTAGGTAGGTAGATAGATAGAGATAGGTAGGTAGGTAGGTAGATAGATAGAGATAGGTAGGTAGGTAGATTGATAGATACAGATAGGTAGGTAGGTAGGTAGATAGATGATAGATAGATAGATAGATAGATAGATAGATAGATAGATAGATAGATAGATAGATAGATAGATAGATAGATAAAGATAGGTAGGTAGGTAGATAGATAAAGATAGGTAGGTAGGTAGGTAGGTAGATAGATAGAGATAGGTAGGTAGGTAGATAGATAGAGATAGGTAGGTAGGTAGATAGATAGAGATAG
>JAOTOJ010000021.1:0-2500 GCA_039797435.1 Crotalus adamanteus | reverse complement strand
GATAGATAGATACAGATAGGTAGGTAGGTAGGTAGATAGATAGAGATAGGTAGGTAGGTAGATAGATAGGTAGAGATAGGTAGGTAGGTAGATTGATAGATACAGATAGGTAGGTAGGTAGATAGATAGATACAGATAGGTAGGTAGGTAGATAGATAGAGATAGGTAGGTAGGTAGATAGATAGATATAGATAGGTAGGTAGATAGAAAGATAGAGATATGTAGGTAGGTAGATAGATAGATAGACATAGGTAGGTAGGTAGATTGATAGATACAGATAGGTAGGTAGGGAGATAGATAGATAGAGATAGATAGGTAGGTAGATAGATAAATACAGATAGGTAGGTAGGTAGATAGATAGATAGAGATAGGTAGGTAGGTAGATTGATAGATACAGATAGGTAGGTAGGTAGATAGATAGATACAGATAGGTAGGTAAGTAGATAGGTAGATAGATAGATAGTGATAGGTAGGTAGGTAGATAGATAGATAAAGATAGGTAGGTAGGTAGGTATGTAGATAGATAGAGATAGGTAGGTAGGTAGATTGATAGATACAGATAGGTAGGTAGGTAGATTGATAGATACAGATAGGTAGGTAGGTAGATAGATAGATACAGATAGGTAGGTAGGTAGATAGATAGATAGATACAGATAGGTAGGTAGGTAGATAGATAGAGATAGGTAGGTAGGTAGATAGATAGATAGAGATAGGTAGGTAGATTGATAGATACAGATAGGTAGGTAGGTAGGTAGATAGATACAGATAGGTAGGTAGGTAGATAGATAGATAGATAAAGATAGGTAGGTAGGTAGGTAGGTAGATAGATAGAGATAGGTATGTAGGTAGATAGATAGATAAATACAGATAGGTAGGTAGGTAGGTAGATAGATAGATAGACATAGGTAGGTAGGTAGATTGATAGATACAGATAGGTAGGTAGGTAGATAGATAGATACAGATAGGTAGGTAGGTAGATAGATAGATACAGATAGGTAGGTAGGTAGGTAGATAGATAGAGATAGGTAGGTAGGTAGATAGATAGGTAGAGATAGGTAGGTAGGTAGATTGATAGATACAGATAGGTAGGTAGGTAGATAGATAGATACAGATAGGTAGGTAGGTAGATAGATAGAGATAGGTAGGTAGGTAGATAGATAGATATAGATAGGTAGGTAGATAGAAAGATAGAGATATGTAGGTAGGTAGATAGATAGATAGACATAGGTAGGTAGGTAGATTGATAGATACAGATAGGTAGGTAGGGAGATAGATAGATAGAGATAGATAGGTAGGTAGATAGATAAATACAGATAGGTAGGTAGGTAGATAGATAGATAGAGATAGGTAGGTAGGTAGATTGATAGATACAGATAGGTAGGTAGGTAGATAGATAGATACAGATAGGTAGGTAAGTAGATAGGTAGATAGATAGATAGTGATAGGTAGGTAGGTAGATAGATAGATAAAGATAGGTAGGTAGGTAGGTATGTAGATAGATAGAGATAGGTAGGTAGGTAGATTGATAGATACAGATAGGTAGGTAGGTAGATTGATAGATACAGATAGGTAGGTAGGTAGATAGATAGATACAGATAGGTAGGTAGGTAGATAGATAGATAGATACAGATAGGTAGGTAGGTAGATAGATAGAGATAGGTAGGTAGGTAGATAGATAGATAGAGATAGGTAGGTAGATTGATAGATACAGATAGGTAGGTAGGTAGGTAGATAGATACAGATAGGTAGGTAGGTAGATAGATAGATAGATAAAGATAGGTAGGTAGGTAGGTAGGTAGATAGATAGAGATAGGTATGTAGGTAGATAGATAGATAAATACAGATAGGTAGGTAGGTAGGTAGATAGATAGATAGACATAGGTAGGTAGGTAGATTGATAGATACAGATAGGTAGGTAGGTAGATAGATAGATACAGATAGGTAGGTAGGTAGATAGATAGATACAGATAGGTAGGTAGGTAGGTAGATAGAGAGAGATAGGTAGGTAGGTACATAGATAGAGATAGGTAGGTAGGTAGATTGATAGAGATAGTTAGGTAGGTAGATAGATAGATACAGATAGGTAGGTAGGTAGGTAGATATATAGAGATAGGTAGGTAGGTAGATAGATAGATACAGATAGGTAGGTAGGTAGATAGATAGAGATAGGTAGGTAGGTAGATAGATAGATAGAGATAGGTAGGTAGGTAGATTGATAGATACAGATAGGTAGGTAGGTAGATAGATAGATAGATAGATGATAGATAGATAGATAGATAGATAGATAGATAGATAGATAGATAGATAGATAGATAGATAGATAGATAGATAGATAAAGATAGGTAGGTAGGTAGGTAGGTAGATAGATAGAGATAGGTAGGTAGGTAGGTAGGTAGATATATAGATAGAGATAGGTAGGTAGGTAGATAGATAGATACAGATTGGTAGGTAGGTAGGTAGGTAGATAGATAGATAGAGATAGGTAGGTAGGTAGATAGAT
>CM077936.1:144188918-144191510 GCA_039797435.1 Crotalus adamanteus | reverse complement strand
GGCAGGAACCACGCGGTGTGTAACACACACGCGCACAGTTGTCACCCACAAACGGTCCCTCCCCCCTCTGGGTTTATTTTATTTTTTCTCTCTCTCGGGATGCTTCCGTGAAAGAACAGCGTGTCTCGCAAGATGTCCCTGCATAGGGAAAAGAAAGGGGGGGGGAGGAAGGGAGGAAGGAAAAAAAGAAAATAAAAGAGGGCGGGGGAAGGATGATGGGTCTTGCTGGCTGTCTGGGTTATTTTTGGGTGGGTTTTTTTGGGGGGAAAAAAATTGGAGAGAAGATAGAGGCATTCCTCGGATTCTTTGGAGGGAGGCTATTCTGTGTGGTCCCCTTTCCCTCAGTTGCAGATCTTGGGGGTCATTAAACAAGACGCCGGCGGTGGCCGCTGACTAGACATCTCCAGGAGGCGACTCCTTCACGGGAGCTAGGTCGTGAACCCCCCCAAAATCAACGTTTTCCATCTGTAGCACCCGGGAGATAGGTGGACTTCAACTCCCAGAATTCCCCAGCTAGTTGGTGGCCAGATTGGGGCTCAGCCTTAGGGGTCCCCAGGAGGAGGTCGATGGTTCTTCCATGGAGACATTGCCCCTTAGGGGTTTCCCAAAGGTCAAAGCCTGTGGGGTCCTCCGGGGGGGGGTCTCTGAGCTGGGTGGTGTCCATGCAGACGTTTCATGACCCAACTAGGGAACGTCATCAGTGCCAGGAGGGAGGAGGGGAGGAGGAGGAGGAGGAGAAATAAGCTCTTTATGCTGGTTTGTTTCTTGCAGACGTTTCATGACCCAAATAGGAAACATCATCAGGGCTAAAAAGGAGGGAGCGGATTACGTTTCTAGCCTGGATGATGTTCCCTAGTTGGATCATGAAACGTCTGTAAGGAAACCAAGATCACACAGCTCCTCCTCCTCTCCGGAAACCCCACTCCCTTCTAGCACTGATGATGTTCCCTAGTTGGGTCATGAAATGTTTGCAAGGAAACCACCCAGCTCAGAGAACACCAAGGACCCCCATAGTCCTCCTTCCTTCCTTCCTTCCTTCCTTCCTTCCTTCCTTCCTTCCTTCCTTCCTTCCTTCCTTCCTTCCTTCCTTCCTTCCTTCCTTCCTCCCTCCCGCTAAAGGCTGAGGGGAAGAGGGACGCTTTTGGGGGTGCAGAGAGCCCCAACTTCAGTCCCCTTCCACAGCAAGGGGACCGAGGCTCTGCGTCAGCCAAAGGTGACTCTTTTTTTCCCCCTCTCTCCAATCCCCAAAATCTATTTATTTATTTTTTTTTGCACCTGCGTCAGCCAAAGGTGACTCTTTTTTTCCCTCTCTCTCCAATCCCCAAAATCTATTTATTTATTTTTTTTGCACCTGCGTCAGCCAAAGGTGACTCTTTTTTTCCCCCTCTCTCCAATCCCAAAAATCTATTTATTTATTTTTTTTGCACCTGCGTCAGCCAAAGGTGACTCTTTTTTTCCCCTCTCTCCAATCCCAAAAATCTATCTATTTATTTATTTATTTTGCACCTGCGTCAGCCAAAGGTGACTCTTTTTTCCCCCTCTCTCCAATCCCAAAAATCTATTTATTTATTTTTTTGCACCTGCGTCAGCCAAAGGTGACTCTTTTTTTCCCCCTCTCCAACCCCAAAAATCTATTTATTTATTTATTTTGCACCTGTGTCAGCCAAAGGTGACTCTTTTTTTCCCCCTCTCTCCAATCCCCAAAATCTATCTATTTATTTTTTTTGCACCTGCATCAGCCAAAGGTGACTCTTTTTTTCCCCCTTTCTCCAATCCCAAAAATCTATTTATTTATTTTTTTGCACCTCTCCCACTGAGCGTTTTTCTTTGTCTAGATGCTTTTGAGCTGCTATTTTCACAGGCCGGGAGGCATCATCCAATGCCACCCCAATTGCTAAAAAAAAATATAAATACAACATTAAACCCCCAGAATGCCCAGATCAACCGGGAGGGGTGGAAAAACCCAAATTGCAGCCTTAAAACATCCCTTGGACCCAAACGGAGACGGGATCTGCCAGCGTCCCTCTGGTGTTTGCAAATTTGCTCTTCTCAGCTTCTCTTCTGGCTTAGCAACTCCTTCCTTAATTAACCAGACCCGTTAAAGAACTGCATTTGTATAATGGGCTAAGCTCGGTTACGTTTCATCTCGGCTTAATCTCAGGTTATTTTCTCTCTCTCTCTCTCTCTCTCTCTGGTGGCTTGGCCTGTTCGGCGGTCCCAGCGAAGGGAGGAATTCGTCAATCCGGGGGTGCAGTTGAGCCTGTGGGGAGAATCCAGCCCGGGTGAAAAGAGGGTTAGCTAACTCCCCGGCCTCTTTTCAGCTGGATCCTGTCCTTAACCTGGTCACGTTGGCAGGAATGTTTGGCCTAGGTTTAACCACAGCTTTAGGGGCACAAAAGCTTAGTCAGGTTTGGGAATGGACAGAATTAAGGGGTCCCTGATGGTCTCTGAGCTTGCTAGCACTGGTGATGTAACCTAGATGGGTCATGAAATGTCTGCGTAAAAATAACCAGGCTCAGAGAGCACCAAGGACCCCCAGAGTCTTCCTCCTCCTCCTCCTCCTCCTCCTCCTCTCTCTTTCCAAACCCCCTC
>CM077936.1:144053918-144186418 GCA_039797435.1 Crotalus adamanteus | reverse complement strand
TTTCAAGAAAAAAAGACAAGCAATTTGCAGGGTGTGTGTGTGTGTGTGTGTGTGTGTGTGTGGTATAAGGATGCCTACCTTGGGCCCCTGGGGGTTGGACTAGAAGGCCTTCAGGGTCCCTTCCAATCCTCAGATTCTACAAGTCCCCAAATCCTCTTCACTCCTACCCCAAACTCTGCTCTTCTCCACAGGGTCCCCCAAGGCTGCCATGCCAACCAGCTGCCTCCCCCCCCCAAACAAAGGGTGGGCCCTTTCCAGGGACCCCCCCTCCCTCGAGCGAAACAGGCAGTTCTTCAACCGGGCCTTTATTCTCTGCCTTCCAGCCAGTTCTTGACTCCCCCCCCGCCCTGAAATTCAGGCCTTTCACTAAGGCCCTTTCTGGCCTTCTAATCTCACCTTTCCCCACCCTTCCCCACCGCTGACAGCCCCCCAAGCCTCTGTGTAAAATACTGGGGAACACCCCCCACCCTTCTTCTGCACCTCCCTTTCCCAGCAAGGCTCCTTCTGAACCATAGAGGGTCCCACCCTGTTTTCTCCGCTTGGCCCTTGGCCATCAGACCTTCCCAACCCTTCCCCTCAGATCACCCCCTCCCCAACACACCCAGAGTCTTGGGGGTGGGGGGAAGACCAGCACTGCAGTTCCCGGGGATGGGGGAACCGACAGACACGGTAACCATAATTCACCCACACAGAACAGCGCGTGGGGGGGGGGAATCGGCACTTAAGCCCGATCTGAGTGTGATATTTAGCACAGGCACACCGTTTGTGTGTGTGTGTGTGTGTGTGTGTGTTTTTGTGTGTGTGTGTGTGTGTGTGTGTCTCGGGCAGAACGAATTGGCTCCGGCTGTTGCTATTTCTGGAACTCTTTCTCTCCTCCCCCCCCTCACCTCTTCTTTCTCCCCCCCCCCACTCTGGTCTCTGTTAATGTGCTCCTAAAAAGTGCCCCCTCCCCAAAAAAAGGCTTTGGCTGGTGAAGCTGCTTCTCTCTGCGGACCCCTACCTGTTCGGGGACGCCCCCTCCCCTTCCTCCGTCTGCCAGCCCCTCCCCTCTCCTCATTCCTGTCCCCCACCCCACCGCACCCCCCCCCCCGCCCTTCTTTTGTAACCAGGCATTCACCCCCACCCTGATTAACCGGGATTGAACATGGCTTCTGCTCTGCGCCTCCTGGCTGGAAGACGGGATGGGGAAGGGGAGAGAGAGGGCAAGCTTAGCTTCCAGGCTCTGTGTCCCCCCCCTCCTCAATTCTTAGGCCGCTGCAGTGTTGCGCTACTCTTCGGAAGCCTCTCCTGGACCCCCCCCCCCCCGCGCCTGGTTCAGGCCTGCTAAGGGTCGTCGTCTGTTCCTTGCCTTTACTACCACCATCTCTTCTTCCCTGGCTCCTTTCTCGGCACACCCCAGCCTCTCCCCCCCCCCGCCGGCCTTCCTTCTTCCAGCCCCCACCCCCCGCCTCGACACACCTGTCACCTCCCTCGTCACACACCTGTAGACCAGCTACTTCCGAAAGCAGCTAGGAAAGTGGCACCTGCCAATCAGCGCCTGGTCCAGTCCCTGCCGAGGCACTAGGCCTCCAGTGAGGCCTGGGCATCCCGCAGCTCTTTCCCCCCAACCCCCTACCAGCACCACCCCGACCCCCAGCACCGAGCAGATCTGCAGACACGGGGGAAGGGGGAGAGAAGTGGTCGGAGGGGCGCAGAGGAGATCAAACGCAGCTTCAGCCCTCTGGGGGGGGGTGGGGGGATCCGGTGCGCGCCATCCAGACAACCTTCCTCCTCCACCTCCTCCCCCCCCCCTCCGGCCGGATCTCTGGCAAGTTTCCCCCGAGACGAGCCGAATCCAGAAAGCCCGAAACACCCCCCCCCCACGTCCAAGGGTGCCCGTGGGCTCCGGGCAGACCGCCACTCAGAAGCCCCCTTGCAGACGAGCGCAGCCCACACCCCGAAGTCCTGCCTCGCTCAGCCACGCCACCGGGGGGGGGGGGGAAGAGAAGGAACCGCGTGTGTAGCGAGGGTCTTTCCCTAAACCCCCCTTCAAATCCGTGCTTTGGGGGGGGAGAACTCCCCCTCCCCATTTGTAAGGAATGGCAAGGAGCCGGCTAAGGGGGCTGGCTGGCTGGCTGGGGGAGGGGGGAGAGAGACGCTTCCGAAGCGCTTCCTTGGCTCTTAGGAGGCGGGGGGGGGGTTTTTCCCCGACCCTTCCCCAGCGGTCTGAAGAAGGCTGCTCTACAGAGCTGCAGCCCCCCCCCATGTTACAGCCCCTCGCGTCCCCCCCCCACCGCCGCCTTTATAGCGCTGTCACGGCGGGACCGCGGCGGATTTCAGCACCAAGGCCAGCTCCGGGTTCCCACGCTGCCTGCCGGGCGCTTCGCCCCCTCCCCATCTAAGCCCCCCTCCCCACCCGCCTCGCCCCCAAGTGCCTGATCCCACGCAGCCTCAGCTCCATGGAAACTGTGCCGAGAGAGAGAGAGAGAGAGAGAGAGAGAGAGAGAGAGAGAGAGGAGAGAGAGAGAGAGAGAGAGAGAGAGAGAGCTGTCTTCCCACCCACCCCCATCTTCCACCGCCGCCCCCATCCTCCTGGGCCTCGACCACCCAGGGCCCCCTCCCCAGCAGCCAGCGCTGGCCGGGCAGCTCGTCCCGTGTGTCCTCCTTTGCTCCTCTCCGGCCTCTGGCCCCTCTCCTCCGTCCCTCGTCCCCCCCCACCCCAAGTCACACACACAAACACACACAAGCACCGGGCGGCGCCCCCCCTCTCCCCAGAGTGTCTCCGAAAGGGGGGGGGGGTCCTTACCTTGGTGGTGACTATGCACAAGCAATCCATTTGACTCCGGATCCAAGCGGCAGCGGCAGTAGCTAGGCGGCGGAGATCTGTAGCACATCAGACACGCCGGGGCTCAGGGTTACCACTCGCCCCCTCCCCTCCTGACAATGGTCCTTGGCTTCCTCGCCTTGGCACCCGGCGGCGGTGGGGGGGGGTGGTGGGGGCTCCCAGGCAGGCGTGTGAGCGCCGGGGAGGGGGAGAGGAGAGGAGAAGGGGGCCGGCAGACGGGCTGGGTGTGTAAATGTGCAAGAAGCGGATGGGCAGCGCGCGTGTAGCGAAAGGGAAGAGCAGAGAGGAAGGGAGGAAGGGGGGGGGGAGCGAGCTGGCTTGCGGTGAGTGGGCTGGGGGGGGGGGAAGTGACAGAATGTGGAAAGGAAGGGGAGGGCGCGCGGCCGGTCTGGGGGTGGGGGGAGGAGAAGGAGAAAGTGGCGGCTCCCCCAATCAAGCCCCCTCCCCCGAGGACGCAGCGGGGGGGGGCAGGAAAGGGAGGGAGGCGAGCAGGTACGACGGTGGAGGAGGAGGAGGAGGAAGAGAGGAAAGGGCGAGGCAAAGCCCCTTCCTCGGGGTCCAGCGCCCCTCCGGAGGAGGGCAGAGGGAAGGGGGGCGGGGGGGGGGAAGGACCCACCAAGCACAGAGGCAGAGAAGGGGAGGGGGTTTAACCTCTAGAGTGCCGGAAGGGAGGTGGGTGGCGGCAGAGGTGGCGGACGCGTCACTGGGAGTTAACCCTGCAGGTGCTGGAATCAGGCACGGGGGGGGGGGGGCCAAGGCAGCAGGCGAGGACAGAGATTTGGGGTATCCAAGGAAACCAAGCCACCTGGCGGGGGGGGGAGATTAAGGGGGCTGGAATCCCAAGATATGGGGGTGGAGGGCTCCGGACTTCCCAGCTTCTTCCCCTCTCCGCCCCCCCCCCACCCCCGTGGGAATCTGAGAAGGAAAACCCCAACCAATGTAGCCCAAAATGCAGCCAGAAGCTCTGGGCAACCACCCAGAGCCCAGATTCTTAAGGGCAGGAAGGGACCTCAGTGGTCATCTAGTCCAACCCCCTGCTCAAGGCCATCCCTGCCAAGTCCTATTCTTGAAAAATCTCAAGCCACAACTAGGTGGGTGCCAGAGAAGTGGTGGATTGGATGGGGGGGGAGGGGGTGTCCCGCAGAAACGTCCCACTTGAGCGCCAGGCCCCTTGATCCAGACTTCAACCTATTTCTCTCCCCCCTCCCCAATATGGAAATAAGAACCCCTTTATCGTTCCCGCTACCCTTAGGACTGGTGGTGTCGCGAGGGGCCCTCAACGAACAAGAACTTTTGCGCAAGGTATGCACCCAACAAACAAAAATGAGGTGGGGGATTTCACAGCCCTAGAGGATGGCAGATAGCAAAAAAAGTTGGCACCTTGGGAAAAACCTTTGCAAAAACCCAACTTTTTCCCTGGCTGAGCTGCCCGCGGGGCAGGGGGGGTGAGGAGTAAGGACGGGGCTAGGGAAAAGGAGGGAGTGGACAGGAAAACCTGAGTGTGTGTGGAGGGGTCGAAATATATAATATATAATATTATATAGTTAGACACTTAGAACAATTAACCAGTGGAACTACCTGCCTCCAGAAGCGGTGAATGCTCCAACACTGGAAGTTTTAAAGAAGAAACTGGACAGCCATTTGTCCGAAATGGTCTAGGGCAGTGGTTCTCAACCTGTGGGTCGGGACCCCATTTGGGGTCGAACGACCATTTCACGGGGGTCACCAAACAACGCAGTCCGCCATTTTTTTCCCCCTTTTCCTTGGCTGTGCTACTCCCTTTTATTCTATTGGCTTTTGAAAGCCAATAGAATAGACTCTCTTGAATAGAGTCTAATTCTATTGGCTTTCAAAAGCCAATAGGAATTGTCCAGACTGTCTCTGCCCTGCTGAGCCCGCCAAAAGTCCCATTCTGCAAACGGTGCTGCACCAGTTGAGTAGTCCTCGACTTATGACCGGTTGAGTAGTCCTCGACTTACGACCGGTTGGGGGTCGCGGCATTAAAAAGGTTGAGAACCACTGGTCTAGGGTTTCCTGCCTGAGCAGGGGGTTGGACTAGATGACCTCCAAGGTCCCTTCTGAGTCTGTTGTTCTGTTATTCTTTTTTTCCTTCCTTCCTTCCTTCCTTCCTTCCTTCCTTCCTTCCTTCCTTCCTTCCTTCCTTCCTTCCTCCCTCCCTCCCTCCCTCCCTCCCTCCCTTCTCCAACACTGAAAGTTTTTAAGAAGAAACTGGACAGCCATTTGTCCGAAATGGTACAGGGTTTCCTGCCTGAGCAGGGGGTTGGACTAGATGACCTCCAAGGTCCCTTCCAACTTTATTATCATTATTATAATAGAATATATAATATATAAGGCAGAAGACGAGGCAGGAAGGAAATGGACAGGTTTGTTAGCAGCAGGAGGGGGAAATATCCAGGCTGGTCTTTGCAAGCACCCCAAAGGGAAGGTTTGTGAGTGTGACCCCTCCCCCTCCGAGCAGAGCGTCAGACTACAACTCCCATCGTGCACAAAGGCGGCCACCAAAGGCCTGGGCAGCAGACCCGGTGGGCAGATCCCGCCCCAATTTTGCGGCAAGGAAGAGCAACTTAAAAAACGCACAAAGGACTGAGTTTTTCCATCCAGCTTCAGAGTCAAAGGGGGGGGGGGGAAACTGCACCCCAACAGGCAGTAAACCCCACCCTCCCTTGCAGGGACGTTGTTCCCTAGTTGGGTGATGAAACCTCTGCAAGCAACCCCCCCCACCAGCCCAGGTCTCCACAGTGCAAAGGTTTGCCTCTTCAAACTTTCCACCCTCTTAGAGAGGGGGGCTGGCTTTGGGGCCCCGTGCAAACACTGCATAGCCTTCCCCAGGGCCCTTCAAGGTAGACTGCTGCTGAACCAGGAGGCTCAACCACGAATCACTCCTAGGATCGGTTGCTTTAGCGCTCTTAAGTCTTCCCGGCCCTTTCTGTTTGGACTACAAAGGCCATCTTCCCCAGCCAGCCTTAAGAGCCCTCCGAGGGGGTGGCAGCTATCTCACCGGCGGACGCTGTCGGGTTTTCAAAGCGCTCCCAATATCCCCGCGGGAATAATTTCTCTCGCAACCCCCCCCAGTTAATCTGTGGAACTCACTGCCACAGGATGCCGCGAGGGGAGCCCTGATTGGAGGAGGACGCCACGGCCAGCTGTGATTTGGGGGGTAACCTCCGGGTGAGGCTGGGGGTGACCGAGTCAAGTGGAAGATTCCTTGCTGGTCGTTATGCCAAGCATGGTCAAATTGGAACTCGGGACCCTCTCCCCTCGCCTTGGGGGGAACTTCCTGTATTCTAAATGGCCCAGTCAAGGATATCCTGCCTCCCCCACCCGCCCAGTACGTGGGCCTGTGCCCTGCTGCTCTGTTTCTGGTTCCTATAGGAGAAACCCAGGGATTAATTAACTGGAATTTCATTTAATTAAAGCAAAGATGCCCTCAACGCTCCTTTTCTCTCTGCCTGACCCAGTTACAGCTTTTCTCTGGAGGAATTTTCCTCCTTCATCTTCTTCTTCCTCTCTTTTACTCTTCGTTGTAACTCTGTCTCTATCTATGCATTTATCCATCTTTCATCTGTCTACCTGTCTGTCTGTCTGTCTATCTATCTATCTATCTATCTATCTATCTATCTATGCATCCCTTTCTCCATCCATCCATCCATCTATCATCTATCATTATCTTTCTATCTATGTATCTATCTCTATCTTAGCTATATGATCTACCCACCTTTCATCTATCTATCTATCTCCTATCTATCTCCTATCTATCTATCTATCTATCTATCTATCTATCTATCTATCTATCTATCTATCTATCTCCTATCTATCTATCTATCTATCTTAGCTACTGTATCTATCATCTATCATCTATCATTAATTCTTTCTATATATCTATGTATCTCTATCTATGTATCTCTTAGCTATCTATCATCTATCATTATCTTTCTATCTATGTATCTCTCTCTATCTTAGCTATATGATCTACCCACCTTTCATCTATCTATCTATCTCCTATCTATCTCCTATCTATCTATCTATCTATCTATCTATCTATCTATCTATCTATCTATCTCCTATCTATCTATCTATCTATCTATCTCCTATCTATCTATCTATCTATCTATCTATCTATCTATCTATCTATCTATCTATCTATCTATCTATCTATCTATCTTAGCTACTGTATCTATCATCTATCATTAATTCTTTCTATATATCTATGTATCTATCTATGTATCTATCTTAGCTATCTATCATCTATCATTATCTTTCTATCTATGTATCTCTCTCTATCTTAGCTATATGATCTACCCACCTTTCATCTATCTATCTATCTCCTATCTATCTATCTATCTATCTATCTATCTATCTATCTATCTATCTATCTATCTATCTATCTTAGCTACTGTATCATCTATCATCTATATCATGAATTCTTTCTATATGTCTATGTATCTCTCTTTATGTATCTATCTTAGCTATCTATCTACCCATCTTTCATCTATCTTTCTATGTATATATATCTATCATTATCTATATATGTATCTCTCTATCTTAGCTATCTAATACCTATCATTATCTATCTATCTATCTATCAACTATCTTTCTATCTATCTATGTATCTATCTTAGCTACTGTATCTATCTATCATTTATCTATCATTATCTATCATCTATCATTAACTATCTTCCTATATATCTATGTATCTCTCTCTATCTATGTATCTTAGCTATCTATCATCTATCTACCCATCTTTCATTTACTTTCTGGGTATCTATCATTATCTTTCTATATATGTATCTCTCTCTCTATCTTAGCTATCTAACATCTATCTATCATTATCGATCTATCCATCATCTATCATCTATCATTAACTATCTATATATGTATCTATTTCTAATTCTATTCTATTCTATTCTATTCTATTCTATTCTATTCTATTCTATTCACACACAGAGGAAGGGAGGGGAATACATGGGCCTGGGGCAGGCTCAGCCCGTACCCCTTTAACACATTTGAGCATCCCCCCTCCCAAATACAGGGGGTGACATCATTGCAAAAATCAACTTTGCTTTTGTGGTTGGTAAAGTTTAGCCTCCCGTGTTGAGAAAGGGCCTCCCTCCAGAGAGATCAGGAGGATGTGACCGAGAGATTTGGGGCTGTTGAACGTGCCCCTTTGGGTGCTGAACCCCCAAACTGAACACGGGCAAAGTTTGGGGTGGGGGGAAATGGAGGGGTCTCTGCCGGAGACGAATAAAACCCATCCCTACCTTGGGCAGAGACCTCTGCGGAGCCGAGCGGCCGCATTCGGAGACGGTCACTTCATAAAACTCCTGGATATCTGCATGAAAGAATGCCAAATAAATCTTTTAGAGAAATTTTGCCCCAGTTTCGCCTTGTAAAAACTATGCAGACTGGAAGGCATCTTGGCTTCACAACCAAGATCTCCTGGTGGTCTCCTGACCATTAATATCCCAAGCACCTACAAAATGCAGGAAGGTCTCTTCAGGTTTTTCCACTATTCAGTCACTGAGATCTCCTGGTGGTCCCCCAACCGTTACCACCCCAATCTTCTCTGTTTTCCTGGCTCTGTGATTCCACAACTGAGATCTCCTGGTGGTCTCTCAACCCTTACTATGCTGAGCTTCTCCGAATCCAGGCCACGTCAGTAAGGCGCTCCCATCCTTTCCCCTAAATCTTTGCTTGTTTCATCGGCATACACACAACCTCTTAACCCAGCCACCATAGTTCTAGGTGAGCAGAATGCCTTGAACCCCGAACACCTCTTAATGCCTTTATTTGGCTTGCAAAAAATGTGATGTATAGCAGTGTTTCTCAACCTTACCAACTTGTAGATGGGTGGACTTCAACTCCCAGAATTCCCCAGCCACTATGGCAGATCTTAATGTGGGTGGACTTCAACTCCCAGAATTCCTCAGCCACCAAGGCAGACCTAAGATGGATGGACTTCAATTCCCAGAATTCTTCAGCCACTATGGCAGATCTTACTGTGGGTGGACTTCAACTCCCAGAATTCCCCAGCCACCATGGCAACTTGAAGATGGATGGACCTCAATTCCCAGAATTCCTCAGCCACCATGGCAGACCTAAGATGGATGAACTTCAATTCCCAGAATTCCTCAGCCACCAGGCAGACTTTCAGATGGATGGACTTCAACTCCCAGAATTCCTTAGCCACCATGGCAGACCTAAGATGGATGAACTTCAACTCCCAGAATTCCTCAGCCACCATGGCAGACTTTCAGATGGATGGACTTCAACTCCCAGAATTCCTTAGCCACCATGGCAGACCTAAGATGAATGAACTTCAACTCCCAGAATTCCTCAGCCACCATGGCAGACTTTCAGATGGATGGACTTCAACTCCCAGAATTCCTTAGCCACCATGGCAGACCTAAGATGTATGAATTTCAACTCCCAGAATTCCTCAGCCACCATGGCAGAGTTTCAGATGGGTGGACTTCAACTCCCAGAATTCCTCAGCCACCTTGGCAGACTTTCAGATGGATGGACTTCAACTCCCAGAATTCCTCAGCCACCATGGCAGACCTAAGATGGGTGGATTTCAACTCCCAGAATTCCTCAGCCACCATGTCAGTCCTAAGATGGGTGGACCAACTCCCAGAATTCCATGCTGGCTAGGGATTTCTGAGAGTTGAAGTCCAGGTATCGTAAAGCAGCAGAGATGAAGAGACACTGCGGCACTGTAGGAGCTCAGCCAGTCAGCCTTCCATTATCCTGGTTTGTGTAGCCACCCCGTAACAGAAATTCCTGGCCACCCCTGAGGCTGCTGTCCAGAAAACCAGGATTACATGGACTTATTGGAGCGGCTGCTTCTCTTCCATCTGTAGAAAGCTTCCTCAGCAACTCTGCTAAATATAAGCCATCTTTCAAAAGTCTGGAAAATTACAGACTTTGGCAAGCCGAACTCAAAATAAACAGAGATTGCCGGGTCTATAAATACATCCCAGCAAAGCTGCAATCTGGTTAGTGGATGAGGCGGGGGGGGGGGCTCAGAGACCCCAGTCACTTCCCCAGAACGGCCATCCTACTTCACTTGTCCCATGGAAAACCCCGCCTGCATTTGAAAAACACCCTAACCATGATAAACTCTTTTATGTACATATGTATGTATCTATGTATGTATGTATCTATGTATGTATTTGTGTATTTATATATAATGATGCATTTAGGTAATCCTCAGCTTATGATAATTGAGCCCACACTTTCCCTGGCTACGTGAGACAGGGGGTTGGACTAGATGACCTCCAAGGTCCCTTCCAACTTTATTATTATTGTTATTATTGTTGTTGTTATTATTATTATGAAATGGTATAGGGTTATCTGCCTGAGCATGGGATTGGACTATATAACTTCCAAGGTCCCTTTCAACTTTATTATTACTGTTATTATTATTATTGTTGTTGTTGTTGTTGTTATTATTATTATTATAAAAGGGTATAGGGTTACCTGCCTGAGCAGGGGGTTGGACTAGATGACCTCCAAGGTCCCTTCCAACTTGATGATGATGATGATGATGTCTGAAATGGAATAGGGTTTCTTGCCTAAGCAGGAGGTTGGACTAGATGACCTCCAAGGTCCCTTCCAACTTTATTATTATTATGAATCATCGCATAGTCAGCCAGATGTTCAGACTGGATTTGGCATTTTGTCTACCTATCGAGTCTTTACCCAGGACCTGGGACAGGCAGATGTGGATGTTTGATGGTATTACAGATATCGTCGTAGGATGGAAGCAGTTCCTAGTAAGGCCGCCTTTTGCAATTGACTAATAGCAAATTTGTCAATGCCAATGGTGTTCAAGTGGTGCTCCAGTTGATTATTATTATTATTATTATTATTATTATTATTGATCATCGCACAGTCAGCCAGATGTTTAGACTGGATTTGGCATTTTTGTCTACCTATCGAGTCCTAGTAAGGCCGCCTTTTGCAATTGACTAATAGCGAATTTGTCAATGCCGATGATGGTGTTCAAGTGGTGCTCCAGTTGTTTTGGGATTGCACCCAAGGCGCCTATGACTATTGGTACTACCCTTGCTTGCCTTTGCCACAGTCTTTCTATTTCTATTTGTAGGTCTTTGTATTTTGTGATCTTCTCCAGTTCTTTCTCGTCTATTCTGCTGTCTCCAGGCACTGCCACGTCCACTATCCAGACTTTTTTGTCTTTCTTATCGACAATTGTTAAGTCTGGGGTGTTATGTTGCAGGTGCTTGTCTGTTTGAATTCTGAAGTCCCAGAGCAGTTTAATTTTATCATTTTCTATGACTTTCTCTATTTTATGATCCCACCAGTTTTTGCTTACAGGCAAATGATATTTCTTGCAGATCTTCCAATGCACCATTGTTGCTACTTTGTCATGCCGCTGCTTGTAGTCAGTCTGTGCAATCTTCTTGCAACTTATTATTAATTATTATTATAATTGTTAAGTGAGTCTTGCCCCGTTTTACGACCTTTCCTGCCGCAGTCATTAACTGAATCGCTGCACTTATTAAGGGAGTCACACGGTCATTAAATGAATCCGGCTCCCTCATTGACTTTGCTTGTCAGAAGGTCGCAAAAGGGGATCACGTCACACACACACACACACACATACACACATCCCGGAACACTGCGCACCGTCATAAAAGAGGAATCGGTTGCCAAACGGCCGAATTTTGATCACGTGGCTGTGGGGAACACTGCGACGGCCGTTAAGTGTGAAAAAGGGTCCTTTCGGCGCTGTTGTAACTTCAAACGGTAGCTAAACGAACCGTTGCAAACTGTGGACTAGCTCCACGGATTTAGTTTCTTATCTTATTTTACTAGATTGATCTTCCTCCATTTCGCCTCCCCCCCCCATCTTGATCAGCTCAGGTGAACAACGGCAGTAACGAACGCTTGTTTGGACAAGCCAGGATTCGGGACAAGTGGGGGGTTGAACTAGATGGCCTCTGAGGTCCCCTCAGCCCCTGGAATCCTCGGAATTCTGGGAAAGAAAGGTGGATCTCTTTGAGAATGGGATCCAGGCATTTCCCTGACCTGCCAGCAGGTGGCCATAGCTCACTAATTCTTAGAAAGAAAAGCTGGAACGGGAGACCCCTTCAGAATGTCCGGTGCCGAGTGTGAAACACAGCATGAGAGAAGATATTCCAAGAGATATCTTACCCCACCCCCCCCCAAAAAAACACCCTGCAGGAAGCCGCTTTCCTTGGCCCTTCAGAACAAGTGACAGTTCGCAGAAGACAAAGGTTAGGCCTGGCTCCTGTTGGATGGGAGACCAACAAGTGATCCTAAGCTTTCATTTCCCGCCATGTAGCTCTGGTTTGGCTCCAGCCAGCGCCGTACTTACCCAAAAGGGCCTGGAAGAGTTCGCTCTGGAAGACCCCCAGGAGTCTGTCCATCTTGGTCCGGGAATCCGGGTTCAACGTCGCGGGTTGCTTCATGAGCTGCAGGACGGTCGCTGCATCTGGGTTTAAAGGGGAACAGGAGAACGAGAAAGGGGAGGCCGCAGTTAGGAATGACGGGTTATGCAGAATCAAGGCAGCCTCGAAGGAAGTGCAGCAAGCCCTTGACTTACGACGGTTTGCTTAGGGACACGGTCGCGACAGCACTGGGGAAAAAGCAATTTACAATCGTTCCTCAGGCTTACGACGGGGTGCAGCATCCCCGTGGCCGCCCTGTTGCAATTTGGGGGACTGAGCAACGGGGCAGGTATTTATGACAGAGGCAGCGTCCTGGGGGGGGGGGGGCGCAGAAGTCACGTAACCGCCATTTGCAAATTTTTCCAATTGGCTTCAGTGGGGAAACTGGTGCCTACTGGGAAGGGAGGGGGAGGGGCTGGGGTCTTCACCAAGCCGTTGGGTGCAGGGGTCAAAAAAGTTGTTTTCCTTTCGGATTTACCGTCATTCGCACTCAGAACATGTCAACAGGGTGGCAATTGCACCTATATTTTTTGACACACACACACAAACACACACACACACACAACAAAAGGCCTCAGACACATTTGGCCTCCTGGCTGTCCCAGCCTCAAGGTTCTTTCCGAGTTTATTGGTTGAAAAGGGAGTTATTTTGGATAGAAATTAATATATATATATATATATATATATATATATATATATATATATATATATATATATATATATATATATATATATATATATATATATATATATATATATATATATATATATATGTTTTCTGAGGTTTTCGCGGGTATTTGTATGTAGGTCTTTGGTTGTTCGGGTTTTCTCCCACGTAAAATTGGAAGTGTCTTGGCGACGTTTCGACGAAGTCCCATTCGTCATCTTCAGGCTGGTGCTTTCAGCTTCGTGCCTCGAGCAGCAGTGTGTGATCTTGGCTGTTTCTTCCTTT
Organism: Crotalus adamanteus; assembly: GCA_039797435.1. NCBI lineage: Eukaryota > Metazoa > Chordata > Lepidosauria > Squamata > Viperidae > Crotalus > Crotalus adamanteus. The sequence continues at coordinate 144,173,187 of CM077936.1, read as the reverse complement.
TAACTGCCAGTGGAGGTATGAACTGATTAATAGACCTATAAAAACAATAATTTAGACCGAGGAATTGTGTTTTAGCTGTTTGTGGCGGAACTAATTCTCAGCGTCCAATTTAAGCTCCGAGGGTGGAAAAGGACTACCGAGTCTGGCTTTTCTGAGGCACTGCATCACCTCTTGGTATCCTTTGCTTTCCCCCTTTCGGATTATTTTTCCAGAGCAAGGAATCAGCCAAGCACCTTCTAGCTTAGGATGTTGTGTGAATCCACCTTCTTCAGTTTTTATTTTATTTTATTATTTTATATTTTATTTTATTATTTTGTTTTTATTTACTCATCCACCTCACAGAGGAACCCCTGGATAGGGTGCAAGTAAAAATAAATAAACAGATAGGAATACATAAAAGCAGTACATAACATTTAAGGCAGTGTTTCTCAACCTTGACCATTTTAAGGCATGTGGACTTCAACTCCCAGAATTCCACAGCCAGCATTGCTGGCTGTGGAATTCTGGGAGTTGAAGTCCACATGCCTTAAAATGGTCAAGGTTGAGAAACACTGATTTAAGGGATAGGAGAAAAAAAAAAAAAAACAGGAACGGCTGGCTGACTGGCTGGGGAATTCTGGGAGTTAAAATCCACCCTTCTTAAAAGTTGTGCAGGTGGGGAATGGGCTGTGTTGCCTGCCCCAGGCTGCCAGAATTGGGGGCTCCCCCTGCCCCCCACCAGCATGGGAAGCGTGGCTGCCCCCCTCCTCCATCACAACCCCCTTGCTAATGGAGAACAATAACAAAAGGCAGCCATGTCCAGACAGGGCATTAGGAGCCCCCCACCCTTAATTGGGGAGCCCCCCACCCTTAATTGGGGAGCCCCCCTTGTAGGGGAAAAGACCACTATAAACCATCTTGGGGGGGGTTGGCAGCCAAGTCCTAGACCCCTCCCACAGCTTTGTCCCAAAGTGGGGAGGTGTCCTTAACGCCCCCAAGCGCTCTCCAAAGTGGGGGGTCTTCAGCTCCAGAAGGGAACCGTCCACCCCCCCCCAATCCCCAAGGGACACCCCCAAATCTACGCATAGCGGAGATAAAGCCCACCTACTCCAGGACGCAAGCTCAACGCGACCTACCTTGTCTTTTGACGGGCATCTTGCAAAGGCGGTTAGTACTACAGCCAGCACGTTAATCTCTTAATCTCCCTTCCTCTCCAAACAGCTGCCAGATTAAAAGATTTGTAGGGCAGAGGGGTTTACGACTCCCACCACGCCCACGCCCCCCCCAAAGCATGATGGGGCTTGTAGTAGGAACAGAATGCTCTTCCCAAGCTCCCCCCCCTCCAGTTTTCACCAAACTTTCGGAAGTTTTGTTTGTTTGTTGTCTCATGTATCTTTATTTTTTATTTTTTTCTATTTTTATTTTTTATTTTTTTCTCTTTCTTTTCCTTTGAATATTTTATTCATTTTTAATGCTTATATCATATATATTATTATTATTATTAACTACTTTATAAGGTGTAAACGTTATTCTTGTTAAAATTTGTTAAATAAGCCTATATTCAGTTCTGGGAAGTTCGGGGGGGGGGAGGGTGGGGTGGTTTGGGAGGTATTGGGGGGGTGGATGTTTATTTGTAAAACTTTTAAAAATTTTCAATAAAAAAAAAAACGCTTTTCATTAAAGTTCTCTAGAGAGGAGGCTAAATCGGGACGGCTGTCAATCAACAGGAGCAAACTAAAAATAAAAAGTTTTTTTTTTAAAAAAACCAACAAGTTTTATTAATTTTCCATTTTTACAACACTTCGGGTATTTAAGGAAGCAACACGGTGGTTGGGTAATATACCGTCCAGTAACACGCTTATCCATGCATATATCAGTTTACATCATCATCCTCTCTGTTTCCCTTAGTTATTATACCAAATTCAAATTAATAAATTGCTAGTCAAATTAATAAATTGCTAGTTATAACTCAATCGTTTAAAGCATTTATAAACGACTTTTAAATTATATGTCTCCAGATCCTGGTTTTGACTTTTGTCTGGTTTCAATTACAATATTTCAGTTGGCTTAGTGTCCAGTAATGTTTTAAGTTTCGGATAACCCACGGTTCCCTTAATAATTCATTGCAAAATAATATCATGTCTAAAATACAGTTATTATTTATTCCAGGAGATTCCTAGTTTATTTCACAGTCATATTCTAATTCTCATTCTAATCTCATTGCTTACTCATAAAATAACCTTTATCCTCTAAATCCAGGAGGAAACCCTATATACCATTTCAGACAAATAATAATACTAATAATACTAATAAAGTTGGAAGGGACCTTGGAGGTCATCTAGTCCAACCCCCTGCTCAGCCAGGAAACCCTATACCATTACATAATAATAATAATAATAATAATAATAATGTTGGAAGGGACCTTGGAGGTCATCTAGTCCAACCCCCTGCTCAGCCAGGAAACCCTATACCATTTCATAATAATAATAATAATAAAGTTGGAAGGTACCTTGGAGGTCATCTAGTCCAACCCCCAGCTCAGGCAGGAAACCCTATACCATTTCGGACAAATGGTAAGTCCTCAACTTACAAACATCCGTTTGATGTGATGACGGTGCTGAAAAATGGGACTTAGGACCATTTTTCACACTTAACGACCATTGCAGCCATCCCCTGGATTGCGGGATCCAAATTCAAGACGCTTGGCAAGTGACTCATACTTACGATGGTCACAGTGTTTGCTTGCAATGATTCACTTACCGACAGTGGCAAAGAAAAGTCGTATACTGGGTCAAAACTCACTTAACCGATGTCTCACTTAGCGATGTAAATTTTGGGCTCACTTGCAGTCGTGAAATATATTTATTATTTTGAATTAGATACATCTTCTATTTGTATTTAGTTTATCTCGAATCAAAGGAAATATATTTGGATGTTTTTTTCCTTCCACATATAATCATACAATTTGTCTTTTTTTTTTTCCTTTTCCTGCTGGCTTTCTAGCTTTTGCACTTGCTATTAAAAATACATGTTCAAAAGGAAAATGAAATTAAAATGAAATGACTATTTCTTTTTTAAAAAAAACAGAGGTAAGAATTGGTCATTGTTCTCTGTCACAGTTTTAAATTTGGTTCCTCATTTCTAGTGGATTGGAAGCAATAATAATTATTAGTGGTAGTAAAAGATGCCTGGGTAATATTTTAAAGATATTCTGAGCATCATTTGAACATAATCGGTATTGACAAATATCACCATCAGTCAATTGCAAAAGGCTATTTTACTTGGAAAGACATCGACAACATATTTGAGGGGCTGCCCCAAAAAAGAGGGTGTGTTTGTGTCAATCTATTTTCCAAAGCACTTGAGGGCAGAGCAAGAAGCAACAGGTGGAAATTAATTGAGGAGAGAAGCAACCTAGAATTAAGAAGAAATTTCCTGACAGTGAGAACAATTAATCAGTGGAACCACCTGCCACCAGAAGTTGTGGGCGCTCCCATCACTGGAGGCTTTTAAGAAGAGACTGGACAGCCATTTATCTGAAATGGCGTAGCATCTCCTGCCTGAGAAGGGGGTTGGACTAGATGACCTCCGAGGTTCCTTTGAACTCTATTATTCTGTTAAAATCACTGTCAGTCAATTGCAAAAGGAGCTTGCAATTGACAAAAATCATGGTCAGTCAATCGCAAAAGCAATTTTACTTGGAAAAGCACTGACAAAAATCACTGTCAGTCAACTGCAATTTGCTTTATCTGGAACTGCCTACACCCTGCACACACAATGCCTTTAAAATAATTAAAACATCTGCCGATCCCAGGTCCTTGCAAGGCCTCAATAGATGGACCAAAAAAAAAAAAAAACCAAATCCAGTCTCAGCATCTGGCAGATTGTGCGACCAACCCAAATTAATAATGTAATAATAATAATAATAATAGCAGTAGCTTTGGGTGCAATCCCAAAACAACTGGAACACCACTTGAACACCATCATCGGCATCGACAAATTTGCCATTAGTCAATTGCAAAAGGCGGCCTTAACTAGGAACTGCTTCCATCTTGCGACGAGATCTGTAATACCATCAAACATCCACATCTGCCTATCCCAGGTCCTGGGTAAGGACTCGATAGGTAGACAAAATGCCAAATCCAGTCTGAACATCTGGCTGACTGTGCGATGATCCATAATAATAATAATAATAATAATAATAATAATAATAATAATAATAATAATAATACGATATCTGTAATATCATCAAACATACACATCTGCCTATCCCAGGTCTTTGGGAAGGACTCGATAGGTAGACAAAATGCCAAATCCAGTCTGAACATCTGGCTGACTGTGCAATGATCCATAATAATAATAATATAATAATAACTTTCCAGAGAGCTGCACGTGTTTTTCTCTGCCGCAAACGGGCTCAGAAGCCTGTTCTGCTTTTCCTCCCAATTTTTAAAGATTTTTGCAACTTGAGACAGCTGCATTCTCCAGGTGCAGCTTTTTTTTTTTTAACCTCTTTCCAACCTGCCGGATGGCACGGGAATAATTTGAAAATCCCCGGTGCTAAGGCCCGCACGTCAACCCTCCCTCCCACGCGCATCAATCAATAATGCTCCAGATGATTGGATAAAATCATTTAATAGCAAATTCCCAGAAGGGATGGGCGCAACTACAGGAATGGGCGAAGCAACCGGGGGGGTGGGGGACGGATGGCTGAATTTCCAGGTCTGGGTAAATCCCCGATTTACGATCGCCCCTTTAGTGACCGAAGTTACGACATCACTGAAAAAAAAAAGAGTTTACTGCCAGGTCTCCATGATTATGACTGTAGCCTCGCGGTCGTGTGATCAAAATTCGGGCACTTGGTTAACGGTCTCATATTTACGATGGTCGCAACGTCGGGGGGGCAAGGGGTCAGGTGATCGCCCTTTGCGAGGTTCACTGCAACGAATTCGCTCGCAAACCGTGCGGGGAAAAAAAAAAGGTTGTAAAATTGGGAGATCGTAAGTTGAGGACTGCCTGCAGGCATTGGGGCTGCAATTTCCAAAAAATGACATCTGTGAACTTCCAGTGGGGAGAGGATGAGGCTTGGACGCCCCACCCCAAAGCTACAGCCCACCCCCTATTGCAACCAGGGAGGAACGCAGCCGAGAGATAAGGAGGGGGGGGGTCTCAGAAACCCAGGGTGTAAGGGGAGACCACCCCTCCCTTCTCCACCATCGCTTTGGAGATGACCCGAAAATTCTTGAAGATTTGTTGGGTGCTACTGGACGAAAGAGAGGTCAGGTTTTGGGTGATACGCTGGTGGGCCTGAGGAGAGAGAGAAGGAGCAATGAGAAGGGGGACACCCCCCCCCAGGTCAAAACACACACACACACACACAACAACAACAACTGGGGTTAGAGAGGGAGAAGAAGAAGGTTCCAAAGTCTTAAGAGTCGCCAACTGTCACGGGTCGTGTCCAAATTTGGCAAGTTTTAAGACTTAGGGACTTTATGTCTGCCTACTCTCTTGTGATCCCTTACTCTGCAATCTCTCCGCTCTAGGGAGAATAGGAGTAAAAAAAAAAAGCAAGCGTGGCTGACTGGGGAATTCTGGGTGTTGAAGTCCACACACGTCTTAAAGTTGCCGAGTTTTGTGTCTATGAACTTGCACAACCTCTGAGGCGTAGGGCAGGAACAGCTGTCAGCCTTTCGCTCATTAATTTATTGGGCTCTGGAGGAAAGGAAGGTTTATTGAACACCAATTATTGACATGTTGCTTTTCCACTGAGCTATTTGAGAAGGCTGCTAATGAAAAGGCTCTCCTCTCCGGCCGCGGGGCTAACCGGATTACCTGGGCGGCCGCTTAAGAGACGATCGAATTGAGCCCTCGGTAAAATAAAGAGGATTTTACGCTTCCGGGAAGTGGGACCCGCCTGCTTCCTCGATCACGTCCCTTTCGGAAAGGAGATCCGAGGTGCTTCCCGCAGTTTCTTTTGGGGGTTCCCCTGAAAAACCATCCCTGCTTTTCTCAATAATAAAAAAAAACCTGCCAGACTTGTTTCTTCCTTTCGTCTCCTTCTTTCTTCCTTCTTTTTTTCTCTGCTTCCTTCCTGTATCTATCTTTCTTTATCTATACATTCGTCTTTAATTCTCCTTCTTTTTCCTCCCTCCCTTCCTCTTCCTTCCTCTCTCCTTCCATTATTTTCCTTTCCTCCTTTCCCTTCCTTTTCTTTTACTTCCTCCCTCCCTTTTTTCTTTCCTTTCTTTCTCTCTTGCTCCCTCCCTCCATTACTTTTCTCTTCCTTCCTTCCTTTCCTTTTTTCTTTACTTAATTTTCTTTTTTTTCTTTCCTTTCTTTCTTTCTTTCCTTTTCTCTTCCTCTTCCCTCCCTCCTTCCTCCCTTTCTTCTTTCTCTTGTTTTCTTTCTTTCTTTCTTTTTCTCTTCCTTTCTTCCCTTCCTTCCTCTTTTTTCTTTTTTACTTTCTCCTCTCTTGCTCCCTTCCTCCATTACTTTTCCCTTCCTTCCTTTCCTTTTTTCTTTACTTAATTTTTTTTCTTTTTTCTTTCTTTTTTCCTTTCTTTTTCTTTTCTCTTCCTTTCTTCCCTCCCTCCCTCCTTCCTCCCTTTCTTTCTTTCTTTCTTTCTTTCTTTCTTTCTTTCTTTCTTTCTTTCTTTCTCTTCCTTTCTTCCCTTCCTTCCTTTCCTTTTTCCTTCCTTCCTTCCTTCTCCCTCACTCCATCTTAAGATTGCTGAACATTTGGGGTGAATCTGTGACTCAAGTACTTTCCTGAACCACCCTCCGCCCCCCCCCCCGTCTCTTCCTCCCTCCCCCCACCCCCATCAGGGTAAGCCCCGGCCAGGGGCAGGCCCCTGCGGAGATGCTGCCCCCCCTGTGCCCCCCCCAAGGCCTACCTCCATGCACCAGGTCTCGCAAAGGACCTTCTCGTGCTGGGCCGTGGCCTGGCCTTGTTCCAGCGCCCGTGATGCTCTGTTGACCCAGACGGAGGAGGAAGAGAGCAAAATCAAAATCAAATCTTTGGAAGGCAAGACTCACACCTGCGTTGCAAGGTGGGCCACTGGGCAAGGAGGAACCGAGATACTTGCCTGGACTAGACAACCTCGTTTATGTGGTCTCGGGATCCCTTAAAACCGCCCACTGGCAGATCTCTCTTCCTGGATTCCCCAATTGGACCTTTCAGGCTGAAATGTTTAGGTTCTCCATAGTATATCAGAGTTGGAAGGGACCTCAGAGGTCATCTAGTCCAACCCCCTGCTCAGGCAGGAAACCCTATCCCATTTCGGACAAATGGCTGTCCAGTCTCTTCTTAAAAACTTCCAGTGTTGGAACATTCACTGCATCTGGAGGCAGGTTGTTCCACTGGTTAATTGTTCTAATTGTCAGGAAGTTTCTCCTTAGTTCTAGGTTGCTTCTCTCCTTGATCAGTTTCCACCCATTGCTTCTTGTCCTGCCTTCAGGCGCTTTGGAGAATAGCTGGACTCCCTCTCCTTTGGGGCAGCCCCTGAGATACTGGAATACTCCTATCCTGTCCCCCCTTGTCCTTCTCTTCGTTAAACTAGACATCCCCAATTCCACCAGCCGTTCCTTATATGTTTTAGCCTCCAGTCCCCTGATCCTCTTTGTTGCTCTTCTCTGCACTCTTTCTAGAGTCTCAACATCTTTTTTACATCAGGGTGACCAAAACTGGATGCCGTATTCTAAGTGTGGCCTTACCAAGGCCTTGTAAAGTGGTATTAACCCTTCACGTGATCTTGATTCCATCCCTCTGTTAATGCAGCCCAGCACTGTGTTGGCTTTTTTGGCAGCTGCAGCACACGGCTGGCTCCTATTTAGGTGATTGTCCACTAGGACTCCGAGGTCCCTCTCACAGTTGCTACTATTGAGCCAGGTACCCCCTATACTATACCTGTGCATTTGGTTTTTCTTGCCTAAATGTAGAAGCTTGCTTTTGTTTACACTAAGTTTCATTTTTTTAGATAAGGCTCTGAGTTCAAGTCTGGCGAGATCCTTCGGTACCTTGAGTCTGTCTTCTGGGGTGTGGGCTATTCCAGCCAGCAATAAAAAAAAGGAGATTTGCTTTGGGCAGGAGGTCTTGGGAGGGGGGCGCAGTCCTGGGGGGGGGGGCTTTGGGCAGGAGGTCTTGGTGGGGGGCTCACCTGGAGAGAACGACCACCATGGCAAAAACATCAATTGCACTGTCGGCGATTTGCTTCAGCATGAATTGCTCTTCTGGAAATTTGGGAGAGAGAAAGGAAGAAGAAGAAGAAAAAACAAAAAGGTCAGGATCAGAAACAGAACAGAGCTGGAAGGGACCTCGGAGGTCATCTAGCCCAACCCCCCTGCTCAAGCAGGAGAACCTATATACCAGTGGTTCTCAACCTGTGGGTCGGGACCCCATTTGGGGTCGAACGACCATTTCACGGGGGTCGCCAAACAACGCAGTCCGCCATTTTTTTTCCCCTTTTCCTTAGCTGTGCTCCTCCCTTTTATTCTATTGGCTTTCGAAAGCCAATAGAATAGACTCTTGAATAGAATCTAATTCTATTGGCTTTCCAAAGCCAATAGGAATTGTCCAGGCTGTCTCTGCCCTGCTGAGCCCGCCAAAAGTCCCATTCTGCAAACGGGGCTGCACCAGTTGAGTAGTCCTCGACTTACGACCGGTGTAGTAGTCCTCGACTTACGACCAGTTGGGGGTCACGGCATTAAAAAGGTTGAGAACCACTGCTATATACCATCACAGACAAGGGACTGTCCAGTCTCTTTTCTTAAAAACCTCCAGCAATGGAACACCCACAACTTCTGGTGGCAAGCAGTATTTACGACAGTCGCAGCATCCCAGGGGTGTGTGTGTTTGTGTGTGTGTGTGTGACGTAATCCCCTTTTGCGACCTTCCGATAAGCAATTGGGGGGGGGGGAAGCCAAATTCACTTACTGACCGTGTGACTCGTTTAACCACGGCAAGGACTGACTTAACAAATATGACAAAGGACAGTCGTTCAATGGGGCCAAACTCCCTTAGCAAATGTTTCACTTAGCGACATAAATCTTGAGTTCAATTGTGGTTGTGTCTTGGGGACGACCTGTATTGGGATGAGCAGAGATTTGTCCCTCCAGCCCACCCTCACCCCTCCCGGCAAGGAATCCATGGGGGTCCCCCCCCCCGAGGACCCCAAACTCACCGACAACTTTCTTTCCATGTTTGAGGAGCTGGTTCTCAATGACACCAGCAAAAAGGTCAATGGCTTGGACGGCCTGGAAAGAGGGCAAGGGGGGCAAAAGGTGAAATGGGGTAGGTGATTGCAGAATAGAACATAATAGAATAGAAATACAGAATAGAATAGAATAGAATAGAAATACAGAATAGAATAGAAATATAGAATAGAATAGAAATATAGAATAAAATACAGAATAGAATAAAAATTAATAGAATACAATAGAAAAAAAATAATAGAATATAATAAAAATTAATAGAATAGAAATTAGAATAGAAATTAATAAAAATTAATAGAATAGAAATTAATAGAATATAAATTAGTAAAAAAGAAATTAATAAAAATTAATAGAATAGAATAGAAATAAGAATAGAATAGAATTAAGAATAGAATAGAAATAAGAATAGAATAGAATAGAATTAAGAATAGAATAGAATAAGAAATAATAGAATAGAATAGAATAATAATATAGAGTAGAATAGAATAGAGGAATATAGAAATATAGAATAGAATAGAAGTAAGGAATAGAATAGAATAGAATAACAATATAGAGTAGAATAGAATAGAGGAATATAGAAATATAGAATAGAATAGAAATAAGAATAGAATAGAATAGAATAGAATAGAATAGAATAGAATAGAATAGAATAGAATAGACATTTCCCCCACAACCACCCTGTGAGATTGATTGGGCTAAGAGAGAAGAATCAGCCCAAAGTCACCCAGCTAGGCTTTCCTGCCTAAGGCGGGATTAGAACTCAGAGCCGACTGGTGATTGACCCAAAGTCACCCAGCTAGTTTTCAGGGCTGAAACAGCACTTGAACTCATGTTCCAAGTTTTACACAGGTAGTCCTCGACTTACGTTGTTTCATTTAGTGACGGTTTGAAATTACTGCTGGTCCCCAGTTGCTCCTCCCAGGGGGCACCAAACACTTGCTCGCACACATGCACACACACACACCAGTGTGGGGGTCCGGCCAGACTCACCTGCTCACTGCTGGACTCCAGACTTGGGTGCACTACGCCCTTCAGGCTTAGCCCTGTCCCCAGGCCCGCCCTCCTGGGGAGTGGGGGGGGAGAGAAAAGGGGGTGAGAAGTAGCTTCACAACTCTTTATGCAGCCCCCCCCCTCCGAGCCCAGCCCAGCCCATCCCCCTCCCACCGAGCCCAGCCCATCCCCCCAGCCCAGTCCAGCCCCCTCCCACCAAGCCAAGCCCAGCCCAGCCCCCCTCCTAGCCCAGCCCAGCCCCCATTCCTAGCCCTGGCCAGCCCCCCCCCCCCAGCCAGCCCAGCCTCCTCCCACCAAGCTGAGCCCAGCTCCCTCCTAGCCCTGGCCAGCCCCCCTCCTAGCCCAGCTCAGCCCCCTCCCACCAAGCTGAGCCCAGCCCCCCCTCCTAGCTCTGGCCAGCCCCCCCTTGAACCCAGCCCAGCCCACCAAGCCGAGCCCAGCCCCCCCTCCTAGCCCTGGCCAGCCCCCCCAGCCCAGCCCCCCTCCTAGCCCAGGCCAGCCCCCTCCCACCAAGCTGAGCCCAGCCCCCCCTCCTAGCCCTGGCCAGCCCCCTCCCACCAAGCCCAGCCCAGCCCCCCCTCTGAGTCCAGCCCGCCCCCTCCCCGTTCAAATCCCCCCTATAAACATAGAACAGCACAAATGGTGACAAAATGGGATTTAAAACATGCAGATCCTCCCCCCCCCCCAGATGACCCTCAGGGAAAGCAGGCGAGGGATGGGCCCATTCACACATTCCCTCCCGTCGCAAAACAAAGCAGCAAAAGTGCTTTGCGCCTCTCAATGGGAGCTGGGGATTGGATGGCAGAAATGACTGACAGATGGGGGGGGTGAAGAAAAAATAAAAAACGAAACATCTCAAAAATATTTTGTGGGGTGACAACGGAGAAAAGAACAGAGAAGACTCACTGCCCCGAAGCGGGAGCTGATCTTCCCGGTAGCTTTAAAAATAAACAAATAATAAAAAAAGGAGACAGGCTCGCTGGGAAAAAGCCCGGATTCGTGAGCGACAAGCTACAAGCAGTCCTCGACTTACGACGATTCGCTTAGTGGCCGTTCGAAGTTTCAACGGCACTAAAAGAAAAGGGAATTAAACCCCTTTTTCACACTTACGGCCGCTGTAACCTCCTTGCAGCCACGGGAGCAAAATTCAGACGCCTGGCAACTGACTCGTATTTACGACGGGCGCAGCGTCCTGGGGGTATGTGTGTGTGTCACGCGATCCCCTTTTGCGAACCTCTGACCAGCAAACTCAATGGGGGGGGGAAGCCAGATTCGCTTAACGACCGTGGGACTAATTTAACGATCGCTTAACAAGTGTGGCAAGGAGGATCGTAAAAATGGATCAAAATTTGCTTAACGTTATATATCACTTAGCAACCGCCATTTTGGGTCCGGTCGAGGACTACTTGTTCATAGAGAGCCTCCAACTTCAGGAGCAGTTCACCTTCAAGGATGGAGGCATTTGCTACCTTTAGATCACAAAGAGTAAGCAACTTTGGCTCTTTTATGACTGGTGGACTTCAACTCCCAGAATTCCTGAGCCAGCCATGCTGAGGGGAAAGGGAGAGGCTTCCAAGCTGAGCCATGCTGGTTCAGGAATTCTGGGAGTTGAAGTCCACCAGTCATGAAGGGGCCATAGTTCCCCCATGCTGGCTCAGGAATTCTGGGAATTGAAGTCCACAAGTCATGAAGGGGGCCATAGTTCCCCCATGCTGGCTCAAGAATTCTGGGAGTTGAAGTCCACCAGTCATGAGGGGGTCATAGTTCCCTCATGGTGGCTCAGGAATTCTGGGAGTTGAAGTCCACGAGTCCTAAAGGGGGCCATAGTTCCCCCATGCTGGCTCAGGAATTCTGGGAGTTGAAGTCCATAAGTTATCAAGGAAGCCATAGTTCCCCATGCTGGCTCAGGAATTCTGGGAGTTGAAGTCCACAAGTCACGAAGGGGGCCATAGTTCCCTCATGCTGGCTGAGGAATTCTGGGAGTTGAAGTCCACGAGTCATGAAGGGATCATAGTTCCCCCATGCTGGCTCAGGAATTCTGGGAGTTGGAAGTCCACCAGTCATCAAAGGGCCATAGTTCCCCCGTGCTAGCTAGGAATTCTGGGAGTTGAAGTCCACGAGTCCTAAAAGGGCCAAATTGAAGACCTTGTTCTAGGACACTGTCCCTGCGTGCATGTGAGACTCCTGGTTGCTCACAACTCCACAACTCCACCTTCTGTGACCTTTTTAGTGTGCTTGAGAAGCCACTATGGCTTGTTTGAACATGCTGGCTTAGTGGTAGCCATGAATCAACGCCCCCTTTGGTGTCGCCACCTCTGGCAAATTTCCTCCCACACCCTCTGCGTTCAAAATTGTCTCATCCACCACCCGTTTCTCACGCTCTGGAAAGCGGAAACCGCCCACAGATGCGCCGTACCTGCGTACTCGCTTGCCCGCCTCGCTGACCAGCAAGCCAGCATTCCCAAAGGGGTTCTTGACGGCTTGTTGCAAACCGCGAAGTTGGTTCCCCGCGTTCTGGATCGGAGGGAAATCAGAGAGCGTGGAGTTTTCCTGGCTCCCGAGAACGCCAACATGATCAAACCCGGATCGTCTTTACTTGCCACCCCTTCTGGATTGTTGCATGGGCAATGGGTAAGAACACCGCCCCCCCGGTTTAATTCAGGTTCCCCCCCCAAATCTCGCCCGTCCCTAAAGCCGCCCCACCCACCTGGAATCCGTAGAGGGCAATGAAAAGCCGTAAGATTTCGTTGGTGCCTTCAAAGATCCGGAAAATGCGTAAATCACGCATCACTTGTTCCACTCCGCTTTCCTGCAGCCGGGGAATCGGATAGGAGAAAAAGAAAGAGAGAGAAAGAAAAAGAAAGAGAGAAAGAGGAGCGAGAGAAAGAAATAAAAAAGAGAGAGAGGAGAAATAGAGAAAGAGAAAAAGAGAGAGAGAAAGAGGAGAAATAGAAAAAGAAAGAAAAGAGAAATAGAGAGGAAAGAAATAAAAAAGAGAGAGAAAGGAGAGAGAAAAGAAAAAGAAAGAGAAAAAGAAAGAGAGAAATAGAAACAGAGAGAGAGAAATAAAAAAAAGAGAGGGAGAGAGAAAGAGAAGGAGAGAGAAACTGATCGATGCCACTAATGCATCCCTTTTGATATGTACGCCTGCTTACTCTCTTATAATCCCTTTCTCTGCAATCTCTCCGCTCTGGCCTGTTTTTGAAGTCCACCCAGCTTAAAGCCACCCTGGCTGAGAAATGCTAATAAAAACAGACAGTAACAAACTTCCTCACCGGGCTCAACAGAAAATCATTAGAAAGAAATAAAACTAAAACCTAGATATTAGCCCCCCGCCACCACAAAAAAAGCCCCCTGACCTTCATGAACCCCATCCCGCCCATGGTCTGGATGCATTCGTCTGAAACGGCCCAAGCAGCTTCCTGCACATGGAGAAAAACAAGAACAGATAAAAGCAATGCGGAAGGAAGCGTTCTTGTCTGGTCATGACCAGACAGTTCTGCTTTTCTTTCTTTCTTTCTTTCTTTCTTTCTTTCTTTCTTTCTCTTTCATTTCTTCCTTCTTTCTTTTCTCTTTCTTTCTCTTTCCTTCCACTTCTGTCCTATTCTTTTTCTCCCTCTCTTCTCCCTCCATCCTTCCTCCCTTCTTCCTCTCCCTCCCTCCTTTTCCTTCCTTTTCCAGCCTCCCTTTCTTTGCTTCCTCCCTCCCTTCTTTCCTCCCTCCCTCCCTCCTTTTCCTTCTTCCCTCCCTCTCCTTCCTTCCTTCCTTCCTCCCTTCCTCTCTTCCTTCCTCCCTCCCTCTCCTTCCTTCCTCTCTCCTTCCCTTCCTTCTTCCCTTTCTTCCTTCCTCCCTCTCTTCCTTCCTCCCTCCCTCTCCTTCCTTCCTCTCTCCCTCCCTTCCTTCCTTCTTCCCTCTCTTCCTTCCTCCCTCCCTCTCCTTCCTTCCTTCCTCCCTTCCTTCCTTCTTCCCTTCCTTCCTTCCTCCCTCCCTCTCCTTCCTTCCTTCCTCCCTTCCTTCCTTCTTCCCTTCCTTCCTTCCTTCCTCCCTCTCTTCCTCCCTCCCTCCCCTCCCCCATGTCACCCACCACCGAAAGGGTTGAATGTCGTCACTCTCTGATCTGCCCCCATGCCACTTGGCAGAGCGAGGTATTAACACGCTTTCAAAAAGCTAGGAGAGTTTCTGTCCCAAACAGGCCAGCTGCCCAGTGTGAAGCGGAGCACCACGGCTTCAGAACGACAGATCCAGAAGGGGCCTTGGAGGTCATCTAGTCCAACCCCTTGCTCAGGCAGGAGACCCCCACACCTTTTCAGACAAACCGCTGTCTGGTCTCTTCTTAAAAACTTCCAGTGTTGGAGCACCCACAACTCCAGGAGACAGCCGAATAACAGAGCGGGAAGAGGCCCTGGAGGTCATCTAGTCCAACCCCCTGCTCAGGCAAAAGACCCCACACCTTTTCAGACAAACAGCTGTCCAGTCTCTTCTTAAAAAGCCTCCAGGGATGGAGCACCCAGAGCTCGGGGGGGGGGGGAACGACAACATTCGTGATTTCTGCAAGTTGCACCCTGTGAGTCAGCCCCATGGTGACATCGTCCCCCCCCCTTCCTGGCCTGCAGAGACCCACAACGCTACGGGGCCATGGTGGTGGGGGAATGAGGGGGGGGATCCACCCTGGGGCCCCAGCCAGGACTCACCGAGCCGAAGACTTTGCTGATGGCCGCCTCGATCTGGAAGTCCGAAGCCCCCCGGTCCATGTTGGCACTGATCATGTAGGCCATGGACTAAAAAGAGAGAGAGAGAACCAAGGGGTCTTTGGGGAATTAAAAAAAAATGGCTTTTTCACACGTTTTTAAACTTTTTATCCTACTGTACAGAGTCTAGTCCTGCTTGAGCAAGGGGCTGGACTAGAAGACCTCCAAGGTCCCTTCCAGCTCTATTCCTATTCCTATTCTATATTCCATTCTATTCTATTCCACTCCGTATTTTCTATTCTATTCTATTCTGTTCTGTTCTATTTTCTGTTCTATTCCGTTCTGTAATTCTATTCCATTCCATTCTATATTCTATTCTATTCTATTGCATTCATATTTCTATTCTATTTTATATTTTAATATTCTGTTTTAATTCTAATTCTATTCCATTCCATATTTTCTTTTTTATTCTATTCTATTCTATTCTATTCTATTCTATTCTATTCTATTCTATTCTATTCTTCCATCCCATATTCCATCCCATCCCATATTCTATTCCATTCCATATTTTCTATTCTATTCTATTCTACTCTACTCTATTCTATTCCATTTTCTATTCTATTCTATTCTATTCTATTCTACCATCCCATATTCCATTCCATCCCATATTCTATTCCATTCCATATTTTCTATTCTATTCTATTCTACTCTACTCTATTCTATTCCATATTTTCTATTCTATTCTATTCTATTCTATTCTATTCTATTCTATTCTATTCTATTCTATTCTATTCTATTCTATTCTATTCTATTCTACCATCCCATATTCCATTCCATCCCATATTCTATTCCATTCCATATTTTCTATTCTATTCTATTCTACTCTACTCTATTCTATTCCATATTTTCTATTCTATTCTATTCTATTCTATTCTATTCTATTCTATTCTATTCTATTCTATTCTATTCTATTCTACCATCCCATATTCCATTCCATCCCATATTCTATTCCATTCCATATTTTCTATTCTATTCTATTCTATTCTATTCTATTCTATTCTATTCTATTCTATTCTATTCTATTCTATTCTATTCTATTCTATTCTATTCTATTCTACTCTACTCTACTCTTTTATTCCTATATTTATTCTATTCCATTCCATTCCATACACAATGAATATAAAACACGATTAAAAATACAAATACTCAACCCTAAAATAAAAGATTTCGCCACAAACTGTTTCTTTTAATTCCCGTTTCTGTCATAAAAAAACCACCCCCCCCGTATTGCGACAATGAGTTTGCTTAGAGACCGCCACAAAAGAGGTCATAAAATTGGGTACAGTTCCATAGTGACCCCGCTTAACGACTGGCACAACTTAATTCAGGGCTCAATTCCAGTCATACGTCTATATAATAACACGGAAAGAAAGGGTTTTTACATTATTACAGGCTAGCATTTGCTTTTAAGGCCTGGTCTCTGGATCAAGTCTCAGGGATCTGCTTTTTGGGGGGAACTAAGTTTCTAGTCCTCAAGACTGTCGAGCGATACTGGAACGCCGCAGATCTGAGAAATGACACTTTGGGCACTGTGCCAAATGTACATACACACACACACACACAAGTGCACGCCTCTTTTGCACGCCCATACCTCAGTCACGTAGTGCAGCAACGCCATGCGGGCGAGTTTTTCCTGGATCACCCCAAAAGTGTGGATTTTTTCCCCAAACTGAGTCCGGTTAGCGGCGAAGTCCACCTTTGGGACGGAAAGGGAGGAGGAGGAGAAGAATTTGAGAAGGGGCACAGTCCGTCCTCGGCTTACAACGGTTCATTTAGTGACGATTCAAAGTCACCACGGCGCTGAGACAAGGGACTTGTGGTCCACACTTATGACCTTTGCATCACCGCGGGATCAAAATCCGGATCCTCGACCGTATTTATGATGGGTCGCAGCATCCCAAAAGGGCCCCGTGATCCCCTTTTACAGGGGAAGGTGCATTTGCTAACAGCCGTGCAGCTGACTTAACGGCCGCAGTAGAAGGACGGTGGCAAGAACGGTCGTAAAAGGGGACATTCTACAACAGTCTCGCTTTAGCAACAGAAAAGTCGGGCAAAGTTGCAGTCGTAAGTCGAGGACTACCTGCATGAGGGGATACGGGGGGGGAAGGAGAAGAAAGCAGGGTGGGGGGCGCTCACCGCTTTCTGGATGAGCGCCCGCATGGTGCCGCCCATGGCCGCCGCCATGCCGAAGCGCCCGTTGTTCAGGATGTTCATGGCCACCTTGAAGCCGGCGCCTGGCGCACCCAGCACATTCTCTACCGGCACCCGGACATTGTCAAAGTGGACTTCGGCCGTGTTGGACCCCTTGATGCCCATCTTCTTCTCGGGGGGGCCGCTGGGGAGGGCATGAGAGGGAATTAGAGCCCCCCCAGAAGACACCCGAAAAGAGGGCGGGGATCCTTCTCTGCCCGCCCCACCGGCTCGAGGGGGGGCTGGCCATCTCTCCCCCCTCCTTTGCTCAGCACCCTAAAGCAGGGGGCTTCAAACTTGGCCCTTTGATGACTGGTGGACTTCAACTCCCAGAATTCCTCAGCCAGCGTGAGGGAACTAGGACCCCTTCATGACTCATGGACTTCAACTCCCAGAATTCCTCAGCCAGCGTGAGGGAACTAGGACCCCTTCATGACTCATGGACTTCAACTCCCAGAATTCCTCAGCCAGCGTGAGGGAACTATGGCCATGTTATGACTTGTGGACTTCAACTCCCAGAATTCCTCAGCCAGCGTGAGGGAACTAGGGCCCTTTGATGACTTGTGGACTTCAACTCCCAGAATTCCTCAGCCAGCGTGAGGGAACTAGGACCCTTTGATGACTTGTGGACTTCAACTCCCAGAATTCCCCAGACAGGCATGCTGGCTGAGGAATTCTGGGAGCTGAAGTCCAAAAGTCATAAAAGGGCCAAGTTTGAAGACCCCTGCCCTAAAGGATGTGAACTCCAGTCCCCTCAACACCTCACCTGGTGACCCCCCCGAAAGACCGCTCCACCACGAATGCCGTGATCTTGTCCTTCGTCTTCCCCGTCTCGTCCTTCTGCGGCGTTTTGGCAAAAACGGTGAAGATATCGGCAATGCCGCCATTGCTGGGCAAGGAAAGATGCAATTTTAGGACCCTCCCCCAGGAAATGTGCCCCCCCCGTACAGAGACCCCCTTCCCAGAATTGAACCGTTGTTATTGACATAGGGTATAGGCAGGGGTAGGCAACCTTGGCTCTTGTATGACTCGTGGACTTCAACTCCCAGAATCCCTGAGCCAGCATGGCTCAGCATGGAAACCTCTCCCTTTCCCCTCAGTGTGGCTGGCTCAGGAATTCTAGGAGTTGAAGTCCATGAGTCATACAAGAGCCAAGGTTGCCTACCCCTGGTACAGGGTTTCCTGCCTAAGCAGGGGGTTGGTCTAGATGACCTCCAAGGTCCCTTCCAACTTTTTAATTATATTATTATTGTTGTTGTTATTTCTTCCCTCATTTCGGTTCTGGTTTGTTAACCTTTTTCAGACCGTCCTCAACTTACAGCCGTTCGTTTAGCGATCATTGGACATTACTGAGAAAAGTTGGCTGGCGCCCTGTCCTCGCACTTACGACCGTCGCAGCATCCTATCGGTCCCCAAACATGGGCACTTGGCAACCGGCCTGTATTTACAACGGTTGCCGGGTGTTTGTGACCTCCTGAGGGGTCAAGTCCACAGGGAAGCCGGATTCGCTTAACGACCACTGGATTCGCTTAATGAGCATGGATTCGTTTAGTGATCACTGGATTTGCTCAGCGACCACTGGATTCACTGACTGGATTTGCTTAGCAACCACTGGATTTGCTTAGCGACCACTGGATTCACTTAATGATCACTGGATTTGTTTAATGACCACTGGATTTGTTTAATGACCACTGGGTTTGCTTAACGACCATTGTAACCTCGGTCACTAAATGAACTCTCCTAAGTCGAGGACCACCTGTATTTCAAGGACCCTTCCTCTGGATGATGGGAGGGGGCACCTCACCTGTTGTCCACCCCGCCCCCCAGTCTGCCTCACCTGATCCAGAGCTTGCTCCCGTTGAGGGTATAGTAGGTGCCGCAGGGGCTGAGGTCGGCTCTGCTCCGGATCGAGGCTGCGTCGGAGCCGCTGGTGTTTTCGGTC
The DNA here is from genome assembly GCA_039797435.1 of Crotalus adamanteus. Classification (NCBI taxonomy): domain Eukaryota; kingdom Metazoa; phylum Chordata; class Lepidosauria; order Squamata; family Viperidae; genus Crotalus; species Crotalus adamanteus. The sequence goes on along the minus strand of CM077936.1, from coordinate 144,154,107 downwards.
AGGCAGAAGGCGGCTATGGTCTCACCTGGGGTGGGGGGCGGAAGTAGCACAAACAGTGTTCCCCTATGCCCCCCCCCTCAGCACACCACAAAGACCAAGTCATAGGCGAGGGAAACGTTGGGGTGAAGGTGCTGGGCTAGAAAACGGGAGAGGGAGAGTTCTAGTTCCACCTTAGAAAAGCCGGCTGGGTGACTTTGGGCCAATCACCAGGAGACGGTGAGTTCTAGTTCTGCCATAGCCATAAAACTGCCGGGGTGACTTTAGGCCAATCACTAGGAGATGGTGAATTCTAGTTCCTCCTTAGAAAAGATGGCTGGGTGACTTTGGGCCAATCACTAGGAGATGGTGAGTTCTAGTTCCTCCTGGGTGACTTTGGGCCAATCACTAGGAGATGGTGAATTCTAGTTCCTCCTTAGAAAAGCTGGCTGGGTGACTTTGGGCCAATCACTAGGAGATGGTGAGTTCTAGTTCCTCCTGGGTGACTTTGGGCCAATCACTAGGAGATGGTGAATTCTAGTTCCTCCTTAGAAAAGCTGGATGGGTGACTTTGGGCCAATCACTAGGAGATGGTGAGTTCTAGTTCCTCCTGGGTGACTTTGGTCCAATCACTAGGAGATGGCGAATTCTAGTTCCTCCTTAGAAAAACTGTCTGGATGTGTCAATCTCCAACAGACAGAGTTCTCGTCCTGCCACAGCCATAAAGCCAGCTGGGTGACGTTGGGCTAATCACCAGGAGACGGGGAGTTCTAGTTCCACCTTAGAAAAGCCGGGCAGGTGACTTTGGGCCAGTCCTTCTCTCTCTCAGCCCAACCCACTTCACAGGGCTGTTTGGGGAAAACTGCAGAGGCCACCTTGAGCCGCACAACTCACGACGGGACACAAACCGAATTCTAAAACCACTCTAAAGAGACCAGACCTCAGTAAAACAGACAGAAATCAACCTCAGACTTTCCGCTCCTCGCGAGAAAGAGACGAGAGGCCGGTTGCGGCACCAGCCACGCAGCCCGAAGAAGCAAAGATCCAGTTTTTCAGGGGTCCCATTCTGGGTTGGGGGGCACCCTCTCAACCCCCACCCACCCTGGCTGTGCCAGCTACCCATCCCCCCCCCGTGCCCAGCCCTACCGGATGCCAGTTTGGGCAAGTACTTCTTCTTCTGCTCCTGGGAGCCGTAGAGCAGGATCCCCTTGAAGCCGATGGACTGGTGGGCGCCCAGGGTGATCCCCACACCCAGGTCGTGCATCCCCACGATTTCCACCATGCGGGCATACTGCGGGGCAGAGACACCCCTAAGCACGTGCAGAGTTCAGCCCCCTTTGGAGCGCCGGCGGACGCTGCCAATCTGGGAAAAAGCCCCCCCCCACCTGCAGGGGAGGGGGATACAGGACCGACCTGGGTGTTGGTGAGCCCCAGGCCCCCCAGCGCCGTGGGGACCTGCAGGCCGAAGGCCCCCATCTCCTTCAGCCCCTTCATGGTCTTCTCCTGCACCTGGGCCAGCTCGTCGTTGAGCGACGGGTTGTTCACCTCCTGCGAAAACGGGGGAGTGGGGGGCAACAGCCGGCGTTGCTGGAGGGGAGGGGCCTGACCCCCCCCAGCAGCCCCCCAACCCCATAATCCCCCCCCTACCTCAAAGAAGCGGGCAACGGGGCCCACCAGCTCCCGCAAAGTCTGCGTCTGCTCCTCGTTCAGAACTGCGACGAAACCAGAGGGAGGGGGCGTGGGTTATTATTGGGGGTGGGTGGGGGTGGGAGAGTCCTCGACTTACGACTGTCCGTTTAGTGACCGACCGAAGTTTGTTAAAAAAAAAAAAAGGACTTATGACAGGGCCTCGACTTATAGGCCTCCGTTCAGCGGCCATTTTTGACAGGACAGGCAGTCCTCAGGTTACAACTGTTTCTTTAGTGACCGTTCAACGTTACGACGGCACGGAAAAGTGACTGATGACCGTTTTTCATAGTTACGACCGTCGCAGCCCCCCCCCCGTGGTCACGTGATCAAAATTGGGACGCTCGGCACACCTGACTCGTATTTATGACGGTCGCAGCCTCCCCGCGGTCACGTGATAAAAATCGGGATGCTCGGCACCTGACTCATATTTATGACGGTCGCAGCCTCCCCCGGGGGTCACATGATCAAAATTAGGATGCTCGGCACCTGACTCGTATTTATGACGGTCGCAACGTCGCCCGGGGGCCACGTGCCCCCCTTTTGCGGCCTTCTGACCAGCAAAGTCAAGGGGGGGAAAGCCGGATTCACTTAACGACCGTTCTTCATTTAACAACCGCAGCGATTCACTTAACGACCGTGGTAAGGGAGGTCGCAAAAGGGGCAAAGCTCCCTTAGCGAACGTCTCCCTTAACGACGGAAAGTTTGGACTCAGCTGTTAAGTCGAGGACTACCTGAACTTTTCAAACCGTGTGCTGGATCAGGCAATCCTGCCCACGCAAACGCACACTCACAGACCCACAAACACACCTGCCTCCCCCCCTCCCATCCTGCCCCAGCCGCCCACCCCCCATTTTTTTACCGGAAGGATAAGGGAAGACTTGTTCTGTGATGATCTGGCCCTTGAAAATGCCCACCGCAAAGGACTTGGTTTCCTGCAAGTCGGAGAGAGGGGGGGAAAAAAAAAAGAAGATTAAAGGGCCACTGATCCAGGGTCCTGGGTTCAAGTCCTGACATGTCCCTCTTTCGGGCCCCGAAAAGGCACCGTCTCTTTGCTAGCGGTCTGGTTTCTATTCCCCAGATTGTAAAAACTCAAGATGGTGATGCCAGCCTCTCCCTCTCTGCCAGACATCACCCAACCCCCCCATGACCCCCAATCTCTTGCAGCCCCCGCCCCATTTTGCAAAGTGCCCCAATCTGGCTTAGGCTGCCCCCCCCGGTGTATGTTATCCCCAGCCCTGTGTAAGTTTATTTTTTAAATACAGCTATACAGGCAGTCCTCGAATTACGACAATTGAGAACAAAATTTCCGTTGCTAAGCAAGACGGTCGTTAAAGTGAGTTTTGACCCGCTTTACGACTTTTCTGGCTACCGTCGTTAAGTGGATCGCCGCAGTCATTAAATTAGTAACCCGGTCGCTAAGCGGATCTGGCTTCCCCCGTTGACCTAACTTGTCAGAAGGTCGCAAAAGGGGATCACGTCACACACACACACACACACACACACACAAACACACGGGGGACGCTGCAACCGTCATAAATACGAGTCGGTTGCCAAGCGTCCGAAATTTGAACACATGACCGGGGGATGCTCCAACCGTCTTAAGTGTAAAAAATGGTTGTTAAGTCTCTTTTTTTCCAGTGCTGTTAACAGTCGCTAAATGAACCGTTGTAAGACGAGGACTGCCTGTGTTTCGGATCTGGATGACTTGGCAGAGGAAAATGTCAACAGCTTATTGGATTTGTCCACACCAGAAAACGGGTTTCGGGGTGACTATTTTCTTGACCTCAGAAACAGCCGACACCCGAAAGGGAGGAGGTATTAAATTAATAATAATAAGATTTAAGATTGGAAAATTGTAGGGTGTTTGCCCATTAAAGGGCAGGAGTGAGTTTTGGTTTGTCTATTAACCAAGGAGAGAAGCAACCTGGAACGAAGAAGAAATTTCCTGACAGTGAGAACAATTAATTAGTGGAACTACCTGCCTCCAGAAACAGTAAATGCTCCAACACTGGAAGTCTTTAACAAGAGACTGGACAGCCATTTGTCCGAAATGGAATATAGGGTTTCCTGCCTGAGCAGGGGGTTGGACTAGATGACCTCCAAGGTCCCTTCCAACTCTGCTACTTCTATTCTATTCTATTCTATTCTATTCTATTCTATTCTATTCTATTCCTTATTCTATTCTATTCTACTCTACTCTACTCTAGTCTACTCTATTCTATTCTATTTTATTCTATTCTATTTTATTCTAATTCCTTATTCTATTCTATTCTATTCTATTCTATTCCTTATTCTATTCTATTCTATTCCATTCTATTCCATTCCATATTCCATTCCATTCCACTCCACTCCACCCTACCCTATCCTATATTTCTATTCTATTCTATTCTATTCTATTCTATTCTATTCTATTCTATTCTATTCTATTCTATTCTATTCTATTCTATTCCATTCCATTCCATTCCATTCCATTCCATTCCATATTCTGTTCTATTCTACTCTATCCTATCCTATCTTATATTTCTATTCTATTCTATTCCTTATTCTATTCTATTCTATTCTATTCTATTCTATTCTATTCTATTCTATTCTATTCTATTCTATTCTATTCTATTCTATGCTATGCTATGCTATGCTATTCTATTCTATTCTGTATTCTATATTCTATTCTACTCTATTATATTATATTCTATATTTTATTATTCTATTCTATTCTATTCCATTCCATATTTTCTATTGTATTCTGTTCTATTGTATTGTATTGTATTGTATTGTGTTGTATTGTATTGTATTGTATTGTATTGTATTGTATTGTATTGTATTGTATTGTATTCTATTCTACTCTATTCTACTCTATTCTATTCTACATGTTGTTCTGTTCTACTCTACTCTGTTCTGTTCTCTTTGCCTTTCCTTATCCAACTTGGTGCTGCTTTGCATCAAAATTGCTCCCCCCAATATTGCCCCCGAGACCCCAAGAAGGGAGAGGAGGAGGAGGAACAAAAGACCACATACCATCGGTAGATGCTTTTTCCCCAATTCTTCTTGGGGCGCTGACTCTGGCTTCAATCTGTGCTTTTCCGGGGCGGTCTGCAAAAGAGGGAGACAGCGTGACATTCCTTCAAATATATGGGGTGCTCCTTTCATCCCAGGGGTTTGCGTGTGCAACAATGCACAAAAATGGAAATTGGGTGCTATATTTAGCAACATTGCCTATGCGTAGAATTGGGTACAAATACATTGCATAAAAGTGGAATTTGGATGCAAGGCTGCAAGAAAGTGGAATTTAAATGCAACGCTGCAGGGAAATGGAAATTGGATGCAACGCTGCCAAAAAGTGGAATTTAGACGCAACGCTGCAGAAAAATGGAATTTGGATGCAACGATGAGAAAAGTGGCATTTAAATGCAACACTGCAGAAAAGTGGCATTTAAATGCAACACTGCAGGAAAGTGGCATTTGGATGCAATGCTGCAGAAAAGTGGAATGTAGTTTTTTTTTTTTTAAGTGAACAAGATTGGGATGGAGACAGGTCACAGCCAGGACAGGTGGTCAAGCCGCCTGGCCACAGCATGTGGCGTAGCATGATTAGCTTTTAAACCTTCATGTGATTAATCCGGAACGACCATGCCCAGGTGGAGGGATTCCAGGGCCTCATAAATAGGCTGTAAACCAGTGGTTCTCAATCTGTGGGTCGGGACCCCATTTGGGGTCGAACGACCATTTCACGGGGGTCGCCAAACAACGCAGTCTGCCATTTCCCCCCCCTTTTCCTTAGCTGTGCTACTCCCTTTTATTCTATTGGCTTTTGAAAGCCAATAGAATAGACCCTCTTGAATAGAGTCTAATTCTATTGGCTTTCAAAAGCCAATAGGAATTGTCCAGGCTGTCTCTGCCCTTCTGAGCCCGCCAAAAGTCCCATTCTGCAAACGGTGCTGCACCAGTTGAGTAGTCCCCAACTTACGACCGGTTGAGTAGTCCTCGACTTACGACCGGTTGGGGGTCGCGGCATTAAAAAGGTTGAGAACCACTGCTGTAAACCGTCTGCTTATTTCATTTATTTCACCCTCAGAGGTGGTCCTCCACTTACGACATTAATGGAGCCTATCCACCCCAGTCACAGTCTTCCCTGTCCTAAAATGCGTAGATTTTACGACCTTTTTTGTGGTGGCTGTTAACCACACACACACACACCCCGTTGTTAAGCGGATCGTTTGCTGTCTCTGTCTCTTCTGAATTCTGAAGTTTTACCTGCGTGTTTTCAACTCAGCTTTTATCTCCGGGCGTGTTGAGTTGCGTGCTTGTGTGGTTGCGTTATGCTGTTTGTAAACAGCCTGAATCACTTGAGGGTGGATGGGTGGCACAGGAACCCCGTAAACAGATAAATAAGTAAACAGGTTTGCAAATTGCAAGCCTTGCCCTGCCAGCATCCTGAGTTTAGGAGGCACCTGGGGTTGGGGAAGGAAGGAAGGAAGGAAGGAAGGAAGGAAGGAAGGAAGGAAGGAAGGAAGGAAGGGAGGGAGGGAGGAAGGGGAAAAAGAAAAGGAGGGAGGGAGGAATAGATAGGGGAAGGAAGGAAGGAAGGGGAAAAAGAAAAGGAATAGATAGGGGAAGGAAGGAAGGAAGGAAGGAAGGAAGGAAGGAAGGAAGGGGAAAAATAAAAGGAGGGAGGGAGGAATAGATAGGGGAAGGAAGGAAGGAAGGAAAGAAAGTGAGAGGGAGGGAGAAAGGGAAGAAAGGCAGAAGGAAGGAAGGAAGGAAGGAAGGAAGGAAGGAAGGAAGGAAGGAAGGAAGGAAAGGGAGGGAGAAAGCAAAGAAAGGCAGAAGGAAGGAAGGAAGGAAACAAGCAAGGAAGGGGAAAAAGAAAAGGACGGAGGGAGGAACAGACAGGGGAAGGAAGGAAGGAAGGAAGGAAGGGGAAAAAGAAAAGGAGGGAAGGAGGAATAGATAGGGGAAGGAAGGAAAGAAGGAAGGAAGGGGAAAAAGAAAAGGATGGAGGGGGGAACAGACAGGGGAAGGAAGGAAGGAAGGAAGGGGAAGGAAGGATGGAGGGGGAGAGAAGGAGGGAAGGAAGACTAAAAGGAAGGAAGGGGAGAGGGAGGAAAGAAAAAGGAAGGAAAAAGGAAAAGGAAGGGAGAAAGGGAGAAAGGAGGGAGGGAAGAAGGAAAAGGAAGGGAGAGACGGAGAAAGGGAAGAAAGGCAGAAGGAAGGAAGGAAAAAGGAAAAGGAAGGGAGAAGGGGAGAAAGGAGGGAGGGAGGAAGGAAGGAAAAGGAAGGGAGAGACGGAGAAAGGGAAGAAAGGCGGAAGGAAGGAAGGAAGGAAGGAAGGAAGGAAGGAAGGAAGGAAGGAAGGAAGGAAGGAAGGAAGGGGAGGGGGAAGGAAGGATGGAGGGGGAGAGAGGGAGGGAAGGAAGACTAAAAAGGAAGGAAGGGGAGAGGGAGGAAGGAAAAAGGAAAAGGAAGGGAGAGACAGAGAAAGGGAAGAAAGGCAGAAGGAAGGAAGGAAGGAAGGAAGGAAGGAAGGAAGGAAGGAAGGAAGGAAGGAAGGAAGGAATTCCTGTCCAACTCAGCCAAGGGACCCTGGGGGGGGGGCAGGGTTGGGGGCTATTCCTGGCCTCCCGGCAGAGGGGGAGGGCAGGGCTGGCCCCTCCTTGGGAAGGCATGGGGGCGCGTAATCTCCCCCCCCCCACTAATGCAGACAATGGCACTCGGGAGCCGCCCTCTCCTCCCCCGCGCTGACCTTTCCCCCAGATAAAGCACCTAAATCTTCCCGGGCTGACGCGCCTGCCCTTCAAACGGCGCTCCGGACTCCCATCTGGGCCAACCTGAGTCGGTCGTGGGGATCCGCGCAACGCAGATCCACCGGGGCGGGGGGGGGGAGCAGCGTTACCAGGAGGACCCCAGACCCAGCATTTAAAGAAGAGGAATGCAGAGCGCGACTGCAAGAAATCCCAGCGCCCGCGCGGATCCCGCAGGCTTCAAGCTTCTAGTCCTCACGGAGGCAGGGGCTGACCCGCGCGGGAGGCCAACGCCGCGGCGGCGACCCTTCGGAGCCCCCCTTTTCCAAGCCAGCCCGGAGCGTAGCACCAAGGCAGACGACCCCACGCCCCCTCCCCAACATACCTGGGCGGCGGCGGCGGCCGCGTGGGCGGCGTAGAGTCTCCCCGCGAGTGGGCGGGCGCGGGGCGTCCCGGGCCTGCAAAGTGGGGAGGGGGTTGCAGTGCATTGCAATGAAAGAGGAGGGGGCGTCTCAAGGTTCCCCGCCCCACCCACCCACCCCAGCCCTGGCGGGGCTCCCCCCGCCCCACCATGAGCCCCCACTCACCCCCGCAGGGTCCCGACCCCCAGGAAGAGGCGGGGGGTGAGGCGGAGGGCTGCCATGCTTGGGGAGGGGGCTCCAAATTGGGGGGGGGTCCGACAGGGTCCTTCGAGCAAGCTGGCGGAGCAGCTATTGCTTCTTCTACTGCTGCGCTCGTTCCTCTTGCTCGCTCCGCCCCCCCTTCCGAAGTCAAAGGGGGGGAGGAGGAGGAGGAGGAGGAGAAGGGTGGAGCATGCTGGGAGTTGAAGTTTGCCCGGGCTGCAGACGTGGCTGCTCATGCGCAGCGGGTTCCCCTCCCACCCACCCCCGCCCCCTTTCCCCTTGTTTTTCCCAGTGGGGCTTGCAAGGCGGTGCCTCTGAGCATGTACAGAACGCCCTCCCCCCTCCACTTCCGGAGAACGGTCCCTTTCCCCTTGTTGGGGCTTGCAAATTGGTTGCCCTGAGCATGTACAGAGCGCCCTCCCCCTCCCCCTTCCGGAGAACGATCCCTTTCATTTTGGGGCTTGCAAATTGGGGCCCCTGAGCGCGTACAGAGCGCCCCACCCCCTTCCGAAGAGCGATCCGTTTCCCCTTGGGGCTTGCAAAGCGGTGCCCCTGAGCGTGCACAGAGCGCCCACCTCTCTTCCAGGGTGCGATCCCCTTCCCATTGCAAGCAGGGACGGCTTGCATAAGAGGAAAGCGGTGCCCCTGAGCAGGTACAGAGTGCACCCCCTTTCTGGGGAACAATCCCCTTCCTGTTAAGGCTTGCAAGGGGGGGGCTTGCAAAGAGGAAGGCGGTGCCCCTGAGCGCGTACAGAGCGCCTCCCCCTTCCGAAGAACGATCCGTTTCCCCTTGGGGCTTGCGAATTGGTGTCCTTGAGCATGTAAAGAGCGCCGCCCCCCTTTCTGGGGAACAATCCCCTTCCTGTTAGGGCTTGCAAAGAGGAAAGCGGTGCCCCTGAGCTTGTACAGACCGCCGCCCCCCCCCCTTTCCGAAGAACGATCCCTTTTCCCCTTGGGGCTTGCAAGGCTTGGGCTCCTGAGCATGTCCAGAGCGCTCCATCCTTCCGGATAGAAAAGGGGCGAGCAGAGTCGCTCCCAACCGGATTCTTGGGACGGGGCCCGGGGATAAAGCGGCTATTTTTAAACCTTGTTTTTCCCGCGACTCGGATTCCTGCGGCGGGGGGCGGGGAGGTGGCGCCCACCTTGCAGCGTCCTTTCGCCCTTGCTGCCTCTTTGGAGGTCCTTCGCAGAATTGGGGGGGGGTCCCCACTCCACCCCCATCATTTGGATTTGAAAAGTTAAAATAAAGTTTTGAGGACTGGACAACCCACTTGCCTATTTAATGTTCTGTTAATTCTGCTATTCTTGATTGCATCTGGGTTCCCCCCCACCCAACCTTTGGCTAGTTTGAGATGGGTGGACTGCAACTCCCAGAATTCCACAGCCCACATTGCTGACTGGAGAATTCTGGGAGCTGAAGTCCACCTGTCTTCAAAAGACCAAGCTTGAAAAATACTGCTTTACAAGACGATCATCCTCACTTAAAACCTTGTTTTAGTACAACTTGGCCCTTTGATGACTGGTGGACTTCAACTCCCAGAATTCCTCAGCCAGGCACGCTGGCTGAGGAATTCTGGGAGTTGAAGTCCACCAGTCATCAAAGGGGTCCTAGTTCCCTCACTCTGGCTGAGGAATTCTGGGAGTTGAAGTCCACAAGTCATAAAGGAGTCCTAGTTCCCTCAGGCTGGCTGAGGAATTCTGGGAGTTGAAATCCAAAAGTCATCAAAGGGCCAGGTTGGAAGACCCCCATCTTAGCATCTTAATCTATGGGTAGTCCTCAACTTAACAACAGTTTACTGACCAAAGTTACATCACTGAAAAGGGGACATGAACATTTTTCACACTTACGACTATTCTCGTAGTCGTGATCTGAATTCAGACCCTTGGCCATTGACTCATATTTATGACAGTCACAGCAGTCCTGGGTGTGTGTCACGTGATCCCCTCTTGCAACCTTCTGACCAGCAAAGTCAACTGGGAAAGCCAGATTCACTTAACGACCGAGGGGAGAAAGGTCGTAAAAGGGGCAAAACTCACTTAATGACCGTCTTGCTTAGCGACAGGAATTTGTGGGCTCAATTGTGGTCGTAAAAGGTGGTAAAACCTTTTTTAAAAAATGTATTCACAAGATTGGCCTATTCAGATGAACTCACAACTGTATCCCCACGTGTATTTTACCCACAACAACCCCCCCTTGCCACAACTTTTAACAAAACAACACAGCTGCGTGCCGAGTTTGGTTTTTCTCAAGCTTTTATTTATTTTTTTTATTTGAAGGCTTTTTGTACACAAAAGAGCTAAAAAATAAATATGTCATTACAAAAAGAGTGATCTGCTAACAATCACACAAACCCTGCCACACCCGTGCACAGACACCCCCCCCCCCAAGAGATATAGGAGGGCTAAAGAGTTGGGGTCCGATGCCAAGGATGCTTATTCCCAACATGAGAGTTCCTCGACCCATCAGGACTGACACCCTGCGCAGGGGACGATGGAGCTTGTAGTCCTCCACATCTGGTAGGCCAGAGAAGTGGCCGGCCTAATAAAGGATGCCTGCTGTTTCTCAAACTGGGCCAGGTTGAAGATGGGCGGGGTTCAACTCCCAGAATTCCCTGGCAGTAATACACTATTTTTTCTTATATGATTTGCATACTCTCTTGTAATCCCTTTCTCTGCAATCTCTCCACTCTAGGGGATAAAATGGAGAAAAAAAAAGGCATGCCTGGCTAGGGGATTCTGGGAGTTGAAGTCGACCCATCTTCCAGCAGACAAGGTTGAGAAATACTGGGTTAGAGCAGGGGTTGCCAAACGTGGCCACTTTAAGCCTTAAAGGATTGGAGACACCCTACTCTAACCCAATATTCGTCCAACCTTGTCCGCTGGAAAGTGGGTGGACTTCAACTCCCAGAATGCCCCAGCCGATATAGCAGCCTTCTGCTGAATTGTCCTGTCATCTAGCCCACATTTAACTAGCTTATTCATTCGGCTTGTCCTGGGGTTATTATAATTTGTCTTGCTTTGCTTGCTGAAGTCAAGATATATTATGTCTACCGCATTCCCACTGTCTATTAAGAAACTTATTTATCTATTAAGGTTACAAAAAAAATGCAATTAAAAAAGGCATTCTAGCTACGTCTGTTCTATCCATGGTGAATGCTAGGAAACCCTCGCTGGCTGGGGAATTCTGGGAGTTGAGAAACACTGATCTAAAACATCCTGGTGGGCTCGGGGCAAAGTAGCACCATGGTAGGCAGAGTCCGTACCCTGTTTGGGGGGGGGGGGGAAGAAAGGAACGAGGCAGAAAGATTGGGGGGGGGAAGGGGGAGGTATAAAATCAGCCCCACTTCCTGCGGTTTGCGTCGCCCCCAATTCTATCCTACCAAGCCGGAAGATGGGACCAAGAGAGTTCGGCCCATTCTTTGGGGGCGAAGGACCCCAAAACTGCACGGCTTTGGAGAAGGAAGTGGGGTAGAAAGGGGGGTCCAGAGGCCTCTGCGGGGTGCAAAACCCCAATACCTGCTCACTTCGCCCCCCCCCCCCGGCATGGAGACAATTGGGGGACAACGGGATCTGAAACTTTGTGGCTTTTTTGCAACGAGGGGGGGAATTATGCTGGTATGCAAGCCCATATGGGGTGCCTCTTAACACCCCCCCCAATAGTCTACCTCCAGTTCCTTTATCTGTGACTTCTGGGGTTCTTCTCCCAGTTAATCTCCCCCCAGGGGTGAAACTGAACGAGTGCGCAGGTTGTAAAGATGGGGGGCAAGCGAGAAATGAGGCAAGACGTCCCTCACAAGGCAACCTAGAAAATCAGGCACCAACGGTGGCATTTGGGGTGCGAACGCCCCCCCGCCCCACGAAGATACAAAGAGGGGGTTCAAAATGAAGTTAGGAAAGAAATAAAGCCCCCCCCTTCGAGAACAGGCCAGGCTGTAGTGTTAAAATATAACTGGGGGGCAGGATGCCCTATACAAGTTTAAAGGAGAGAGGAGTGAGCCCCCCCCCAAAAATGTGAATTAAAAACAAACAAAATCTATAAAAACATTTTAATAATAAAAAAATAAAAAATAAAACACAAGAACAAAAAGACCCCTTCATTGATACCGGCTCGATGACCCTATCTAGAGCAGGGGGTCTTTGAACTTGGCCACTTTAAGACTTGTGGACTTCAACTCCCAGAATTCCTACAGGGCTGGCTGAGGAATTCTGGGAGTTGAAGTCCACAAGTCTTAAAGTGGCCAAGTTCAAAGACCCCCTGCTCTAAAACAAGGCCTGGAAAGTACCCTCCAGACGAGGCTGTGCCCGCCGCTGCGACAACTGGGCAGCGTCTGCCGGGCGAGGTTCAGAACTGGGAGCGTACCGTTGCTTCGGCCATTTTGACTTTTTTGACCCCGCCCGGCAGAGAAGCAGGAAGCCCCCTTTGCAAACCACCCAAAGCACGGGAAGGAAAAAAAGGAAGGACTGACAGCCACCCCCCTCCCTCCCAAGGTCCCAAATCTTGGGAAGAGGTAAAAAAAAAAAAAGATATCCGGATGACCGACGGACGGACGGCATTTCTGCACCGCCCGGAAGACGTGATTTTTTTAAATTTTTTTTTTTGCGAGGCTGGTCGGAGGAATCGCTGAGCCTCCCTATCTCAGCATAGCAAGGCACAAACGTCAGAGGAAGACCTGAGTCACGCCAGTCCTGAAGCAGCTCGGCGCAGCTGTGCCCGGGATGAGCGAACCCTCCCGAATGGAAGGCTGGGCAGAAAAAGAGGGAGTCGTACCCCGAGAGTAAGGGGTCGACTGGTCAAGCTGGGACCGGGGAGAGGTTGGCCCATCCTTTGGGGTGAGGGATCCCCAAGATAAGAGGCCGGAACCCTCGGGATGGCGGGTTTCGGGCAGGGCAGAATGGCTGGATTGGGAAGGGAGGTGCGGAGCCCGTGATCCCCGTCACATCACGTCTACGAAAAACTCGCTGGGGTTTCCCATGGCCATGTGGAAGCTCTGGCGGCTGGCGGTCAGCTCGGGCGGCACCGAGCCCAGATCCCGCACGGGAGGGGCTCCGGGAGGCTGTATGGCGGCCGCGGAGGCGGGCGGGGGAGGCGGCGGCACCATCATCACCACCATCGGCTTGTAGCCCAAGGGCACCCCCCCGGGGGCTGCATAGGCACTGTGGAGGGAGGGGTGGGAGCGCAGGCTGAGCCCCCCTAGGCTGTGCTGGCTGCGCTGCGAGGACCCCTCCCCGCCCGGCATCACCGCCGGAGCCCCACGCTGGCTGCCGCTGCGGATGGAGTATTCCGACTCACTCCCGCTGCCGGATTTCGAATCCGCCCCCGGCTTCTCCTCCTTGGGTCTCCCGGCCCCCCGTCCGCCACCGCTGCCGCCACCCCCGTCGCTGCGGTTCGAGCCGCTGCTGCGACTGCCTGCAAGACAGGAAAGCACAAAAAAGAAGTGGGGGGGGGGGAAAGGAAGGACAGACAACTTTACTGATTTGTTCGTTCAGTTCATACAGGGAGTCCTCGACGTACGACCACAATCGAGCGCAAAATTATGTCGCTAAGCGAGGCATTTGTTAAGCGACCTTCGGCCCACATTATGACTTTTTTTTGAGGCCGTTGAGCGAATCACGGCGGTCGTAAAGTTAGGAATACGGTTGTTAAACGAGTCTGGCTGCCCCCCCCCGATTTGGCTCGTCAGAAGGTCGCAAAAGGGGATCACGTGACACCCCCCTCAAGGACGCCGCGACCGTCGTAAATACGAGCCGGTTGCCGAGCGCCTGAATTTTGAAAACCTCCCCCAGCGAACCAGCGAGGGGGTGTTAAGGACCACAGATCCACTTAACCATCTTGGTGGTTTGCTTAGTGACTGCTGGAAAAAAAAGTCATAAAATTAGGACGGTCGCATGATGACTTGCTTTGCAACTGTCCTGGTCGTAAGTAGAGGACTAGGTGTACGCTACCCATCTCCCCCCAAGGTTCAGCAAGAGGCAAACGACAAATATAAAAACAACTCAAATTCTTATTTAGCGGCAATAATAAAAACTACTAGCTTAAATATGAGATAGTAGATATTAAGAGAAGAAGAGAGGAAGTATTAAATGTTGAAATAAAAGAAATTTTGGTTGCTAAATTTAAGATATTTGGAAATTTCCAGAAAGTAAGGATATTATATTGTATTATTAATTGGTTGACGTAAGATGGTGAGAAATTCAAATAGATAAGATGTGTATCCTGAACATTAGACCTTGTGATGAATTGTGATGAACAAAGGGAATTGGGCTTATTTAAAAACTTGGAAATTATAAATATCAAACGTTACATTTAAATATTAGTGGGAAACTAAAAACTGGGAAAAACTAACCAGGATGTTGATTGTCTAAAAAGATCGAATGTTAAAACAACTAGCATATATGTATAAACTAAAAATGATGGATAAACGTAAGAAAGTTATTTTTATTTCATCGATATATTAATTCAAATACGAGACAGTAAACACCAAGGGGAAAAAGAGAGGAAATATTTAACGGGATCGTTTGAGATCCGTACTAAAGATATTTGTACGTTATTGAATTGTGGACCAACTCAGCCGCCACGCCGCTTTTCAAATATTTTAAATGTAAAACTAGAAAACCAATGCAATTTTCTTTAAAAAAAAAAATAATAAAAACAACTCAAATTTTAAAAAAGGGTACGAGAATTAGCACCAAGGAAGTAAGGACTTTCCCAGCAGCCCCCCACCCCAATTCCAAGCAAGGACCGAGTCCTGAGATGACCCCACTCCCCAGGCCCCCTTGTCCACCTGAGCCCATTCTCCCCAGCTGAGTTCCCCAGCTGCCCCACTTTACCTTCGCTCTGCTGGCTGCCGGCACTTCCCACCCCATAGCTGTACGAGGACAGCTCGTGATAGGGCGGAGGCTGGGGGCTGTATGGGTGGGGGGCCGGATACTGGTAGGGAAAGGTCGGCATCAGCGGCCAAGGAGTGGCCCCTGGCAGAGGCAGAGGCGCCAGTGTGTCCTGGTCGGAGGCCCCGCTGGATCCGTCGTTGTCATTGAGCGACAGGTTGGCCATATCTAAAGAACAAGGGACACAACGGGAAGCACACGTGCCACGTCAGCCGTCAATCACAGGGATTTTTCCTCATTCAAGGCCTGACCCCTCCCTCCACAGATTCAGCTAGTCCTCGTTTTGCGATCACCAAGCAGTTATTAAGCGGTCGCTAAGCGAAACCATAACAGTGCTTCCACTCTATCTTCAACTTTCCTTTGATTTGCAAAGGTCGTAAAAGCCAGGATTGGTCCCCAAGTCACCTTCTGATCTCCACTACGACGACGGCGCATGGCCGCTAAACGAGCGATTTACAAAGGTCGTAAAAGCCAGGATCGGTCCCGAAGTCACCTTTTGATCCCCACTACGACGGCAAACGGCCGCTAAACGAGGCAATCGCCCAACGAGGATTATCTGAACACTGTTCGAGCAAAGGGGAGGCCCACAGAAAGAACGGCAGGAAAAACAAAGGGGCGGGAAAGGTCAGGAAAGGGTGAAAAGACACTGGAACGATCAAGGTCCAATTGTGCAGGACAAACCCGGCTTCTGAACAATTAAATTTAGTCATTGAAACGCAAGTGGTCCTCGACTTACAAAAGTTCATTTAGTGACTGTCCAAAGTTACAACGGCACTAAAAACATGTTAACTTAGGAACATTTTTCACACTTACGACCGCTGCAGCATCCCCGGGGTCACGTGAACGAAATTCGGATGCTTGGCAATTGATTCATATTTATGACAGTCATCCAGAGACCCCCCTTTTGCGACCTCCTGAAAGCAAACTCAAAGGGGAGTCCAGATTTTCTTAACAATCGTATTCCTGACTTATGGCACGGCAAGAAAAGTCATAAAAAGGAGCACCGTTCACTTCACAATTATCTCGTTTAGCGAAAAAAATGTTGGGGTCAATTGTGGCCGTTAAGTCGAGGACTACCTGTATTAGAAAAAACTAAACTGAGCAATTTTTTGGAATGCAGAGTTTCCTTTTTTTGAGAAATCTGCCTCCATTCAGACCTGCAGAGAAGCCAAAATAAACCAAGACCACCTTAAGTTGGGATCGGATCTTAGGCAGAGCCAGGTGCCTCGGTGGTCGCCATTTCGTAACCACGCGAATTATCCAAAGCCAACGTCACCGATTCAAACAATCCCAGCGGAGGGAGATGACGTTCATTTATCTCTTTGTCTGTCCCTTTGTCTGTCCCAGCCCCCCCAAAAATGTTTAATATTGGAAAACTGGAAAATTTATAATTAATGAATTAAGAGGTGGTGGATTCACAACAGGAAAATCAATGAGCAGCAACAGGGATTGATTCGTATGGATGTCGAGGGGTCCTACTGAACTAAATTCTCCTCCTGTGGTCCACAAAAACTAACACTGTAAAGCAGGGATGTCTAATCTTGGCGATTCAACAATCTAATTTAGTTATTTAAAATCATTTTAAAAAGTATTTTAATTTTTGTCGTTCACGTTTCACTTCCTTCGTCATCCTTTCTTCCGTGATTCGATTGCACCATTTCTTCGATATTAGTGTAACTCTTGTCCCACAGAGAGTCGTTGTAGACCTACTGTTGTGGGACTCAGAAGCCCTGCCCGTTACGGATCAGCTCCCAACAGCCCGCTGCTACTTACAGTTCTCACAGCTGCTGAGGTCTCCAAAGATATAATAGCACTGCTCGGAGAAGGTGATCTTGTTCACGGTGTGGCGGATGAAACCGGCCTTGAGGAGGTTGCTGGCGTACTTGCGGGCCTCACGGCGGTCCTGGAAGCCTTCCACGTGATGATACAGCCAGTCCACCACATCCGAACCTGGCGGGATAACGAGAAAAACAATTGGGTGATGGGGGTTAATGAGGAGGGGTATGCATTGCAGGAAGAGGCAATTCAGCCAGGATATACACGTCATCCTCGATTTGGAACGGTTTGTTTAGCGACTATTTGAAGCTACATCACTGAAAAAGTGACCCACGAGTTTTCGCACTTATGACCGTTGCAGCGTCTCCAGGGTCACATGATCAACATTCAGACATTCTGGCAACGGACGCGTATTTATGACGGTTGCTGTGTCTCGGAATCTGCTTTTGCGACCTTCTGACCAGCAAAGCCAATGGGGAAACCAAATTCGCTTAACGACTGAGTGACTAGCTTATCAACTGCAGTGACTCGCTTAACAACCGCAACAAGAAAAGTCATAAAACGGGGCAAAACTCAAACTCGAGAACAACTTTCTCACTTCGCAGCACAAACCTGGGGCTCAACGGTGGTCGTAGGTGGAGGGCTACCTGTATAAGGTGATGAGGATGCTTAAAAGTGTTTCTCAAACTCAGCAACTTTTAAGATCTGCGGGCTTCAATCCCTATTTGCCACCTTCCTAGCCTGTTTCCAGCAAAATCAACTGCAGCAATTCGCTTAAAAATCCTGGCAATAAAATTAAATTGCGTGCAATTTATTGAACAACTGCCTTGATTGGCAACGGTCCCAACTGTGGTTGCAAAGTCAAGGATTACCTATATAAGTGTGAACCCTGAATTGCTCAGCTTGGAAGAATCTCTTGTGTGTCGTTTTTTAGTTTGGGACCCGGCAGGTCCTTACCTTAGGGGGGGTAAGGGGCGGGGGGCTCCTTTGGGAATGCTAATGTTGTGAGTCTGTGCCAGTCAGTGGACCCGGCAGCTGAGTCTGGGCAATCAGAAAAGGAAGAGGAGGGGCCTGGAGTGCCATCAGAGTCGGAGGAAGGCTCTGATGTGCTCCAGGACTTACAATCTGATGAACAGCCTGGCCCCTCCACTCATGCTCAGCCTGAGACTCAGCTGTGCAGGGAAGATGAGTCAGACTCTGAGGATTCACAGCTGGAAGACATCATAGACGCACGCAAACGCAGACAGGCAATAAGAGCAGGACAGAGGGAAGCAATAGGGCAGCTCCAAGGGAGGAGGAGAAAGCATTGAGAAGCCAGGACTCGGGGCTGCATAATAAAAAGGGAAGGTGTGGGCGGTGCTGGTTGCTGCAGGCAATCGTTTGCAAAGGACTCAAGCTTCATGGAATCCTGTTTTGTTTGCCTTGCTTGTGAACAATTCTCCGTTTGCATCGTGTTTTCTTTGCCTTTGCTTTGGGGACATTTTGCAGGTCTGTACCTACTTAGTAAAAGGGGGTTGTTTTCCCTGCATTTCCAGCCTACTTGTTAAAAGAGGGGTTCGTCCTTGTGAATTAACAAGGACTCACATAGGCTGGGACAGAACAGCTAGTCTCTGCTGTTGGCTGCCCCGTTTGGAGATCAGCTCCACCCCGACCCCCATCCTGCTTCCCCCCCCCCCGATACCTAGAAAAGCATCCGGGATGGTAATCTTCAACCACATGCGGTCGCGGACCTCCAGGCCAGACTCGGGGGAGGCCATGGCCTTGGTGACCGAAGCCATGTCCGTGTGGATCGAGAGATTGAAGTCGTCGAAGCCTAACGAGGAAGAAACGGAATCCGTAAGCGTCCCCCAGGAGTCGCTGCTCTTTCGCACGCCCGGGAGTCCTTTTCTCTCCCTCCAGGGTGTACAATCCCCCTCCTCCCCTTCCAGAGGTGGCTAGGGGTGTGTGTGTGTGTGTGCCAGACTCACGTTCAGTCTCCGTGACGGAGGTCCCCGAGGTGATGGTGCTCATTGAACTGCTGCCCGGGTAGGGGACAAAGGCCCCCGTGAGAGCGGCCGAGTGGGACACCCAAGCGGCCGGGTCAATGGGCTGGATGGGCTCATCTGGAGGGGACCAGGAAGGGATACTGTGAGTACGCCGCAAGATTCCTTTTGCCTGGTCCCACCACCCTCACTCCCTGGCCTAGCTCTGCGGATTCCCACTGATTTCTTAGCCCAATCGATTGACTGCCGGGGGAACCTCCCACCTCCCCCCCCGTACCCCATTTGCGCCCAGGACCGACCCAGAGGACTTACTTCTAGGCAGAGTGAAATACCCTTGTGGGGAGGGGTCCCAGCACTTGGCCACCGTCAGCACGATTGGGCTGCGAAGGAAGGAAAGGGGGAGGAAATCATGTTCGGAACAGTGGGAAGCCCCCTCCCCGCGTGCGAGGAAGGGCTGGGCCATTGGCCAGAACTCACCCCGGCTTGTGCACGATCTCCCGCAGGACCCTCACGGCGTCATCGTTGCTCATGTTCTCGAAGTTGATGTCGTTCACCTGGGATACAAAAAGGGAGGGAGGGGGTGCTTTTAGCCACCTGGAGTCTGATTCGCCTTCCTCAAATTCGTCCCTGCAGGAGCTGAGACACTCCGAGGAAGGAGGGGAAGATATTTGTTTGGTGGGGGTGCTCTCTGAAGTTGGTGGCTCCACTAGGGGACGTCATCGGTGCTAGAGGGGAGAGGGGTTTGCAGGGAGGGAGGAGGGAGGGAAACTATGACGTTTTTGGTGCTTGGTGGGTTTCTTGCAGACATCTCATAACCCAACTAGGGAATGTCATCAGTGCTAGAAGGGAGGGGGGTTTGCATGGAGGAGGAGGAGGAAGAAAGAAGAAAAAGAGGAATAACAAAGAAGAAAGAAGAAGAAAAAGAGAAAGAAAGAAGAAAGAAAAAGAAAGAAGAAAGAAGAGGAAGAAGAAAAGAAAGAAAAAGAAGGAAGGAAGAAGGAAGAAGGAAAAAGAAGAAAAAGGAAAAAGGAAGGAAGAAGAGGAAGAAGAAAGAAAGAAAAAGGAAGGAAGAAGGAAGAAAGAAGGAAGGAAAAAGAAGAAGAGGAAGAAGAAAGAATAAGAAAAAGGAAGAAGGAAGAAAGAAGAGGAAGAAGAAAAAGAAAAAGAAGAGGAAGAAGAAAAAGAACGAAGAAGGAAGAAAGAAGAAAGGAAAAAGAAGAAGAAGAAGAAGAAGAAGAAGAAGAAGAAGAAGAAGAAGAAGAAGAAGAAGAAGAAGGAGAAGAAGAAGAAGAAGAAGAAGGAGAAGAAGAAGAAGGAGAAGAAGAAGAAGAAGAAGAAGAAGAAGAAGAAGAAGAAGAAGAAGAAGAAGAAGAAGAAGCAGCAGCAGCAGCAGCAGCAGCAGCGCAGGACATTGGGGTCCTTGGTGCTCTCTGAGCTGGGTGGTTTTCTTGCAGACGTTTCATTACCCATCTAGGTAACGTCATCAGAGCTAGAAGGCAGTGATGTTTGCAAGGAGGAGGAGAACAACTGTGGGGTCCTCGTTGCTCTCTGAGCTTGGTCTTTTTCTTGCAGGCGTTTCGTTACCAAAGTAAGTAACACCATCAGCGCATTACAATAGTCTGGGTACTCAAACATCTGCAAAAAAAAAAAAACCCCTCCCAGAGCCCCCAGTTCACCGCTCAGCAACAAGATATTCTCACAGTTTCACGCTGCGCCGCGCAAAGGAGAGACGGCGCCCGCGTCCCTCACCTGAAGCAACATGTCTCCGGGTTCGATCCGGCCATCGGCTGCCACGGCCCCCCCTTTCATGATGGAGCCGATGTAGATCCCCCCGTCTCCTCGCTCGTTGCTCTGCCCCACGATGGAGATACCCAGAAAGTTGTATTTTTCTGCCAAAACAACCAGAAACACAATAAGGACAAGAGAGGAGGCGGGGAGGGGTCCCTGGCGACCTCTGAGCTTGCTTCTTGCAGGCGTTTCATTATCCGTAATAGGTAGTATCACCACCCAGGAGGAGTTTGGGTTAGGAAACGTCTGCATGGAAACAACAAAGCTCAGAGACCACCAAGGAACCCTCATTTCAACCCCGAGCTACAAATATTTGCCTTTATTGACAACGGCGCTTTAAATTTCTTCAGTGTTGTAAGCTGCCTAGAACAGGGTTCTCCATTCTGTGGGCCACGGCCTGGGCCAGCGGGCTGCGGAAATGGCTGGCCAGTGCGCGCATCCGTGGGCGCACATTGCCCACTCGCGCTAGCGCCAGTGGCCTCATTTGCGCATGCACGTAAATGCTAACATGCGGCGAGTGTCTGTGGCCTGTTTGCACAAGCACACGAACCGGGACGCTAGCACAGGGCGAGTGTCCGTGGCCCGGTTTGCACATGTACACGGATGGGAATGCTAGCACAGGGCGAGTGTCTATGGCCTGTCTGTGTATGCACACGAACGGGGACGCTAGCATGGGGCAAGTGTCTGTGGCCCAGTTTGCACATGCACACGAATGGGAATGCTAACACAGGGCGAGTGTCTATGGCCTGTCTGCGTATACACGCAAACAGGAAAGCTAGCACAGAGCGAGTGTCCGTGGCCCATTTGCGCACGCATGCACACGGGAATGCTAGCATGGGATGAGTGTCCGTGGCCCGATTTGCACATGCACACGAACGGGGACGCTAGCACGGGGCAAGTGTCCGTGGCCCAGTTTGCACATGCACACGAATCGGAATGCTAGCCTAGGGCAAGTGTCTATGGCTGTCTGCGTATGCACGCGAACGGGAAAGCTAGCACAGGGCAAGTGTCCGTGGCCCGATTGTGCATGCATGCAAACGGGGACACTAGCACGGGGCGTGTGTCCGTGGCTTGGTTTGCACATGCACACGAATGGGAATGCTAGCACAGGGTGAGTGTCTATGGCCTGTCTGCGTATGCACACAAACAGGAAAGCAAGCACGGAGCGAGTGTCCGTGGCCCATTTGCGCATGCATGCACACGGGAACGCTAGCGCGGGACGAGTGTCTGCGGCCCATTTACGCGTGAACGGCCGGCTTATCCTGCGTCTTGATGGGTTGTCAGAGGAAGTTAAAGAGGCAAACGAGACGCCTTAAATCTCCCCACCGTTAAAAACGGATCTATCCCCCCACTTCGGAATTGCAGAGACTGAGGCCACGGGGAGACCCCACCCAACTGAAAGAGGACGGTCCTGTCACTCTTAAGGGGGGTGGGGGTCGTTTGCAAAGTGACACATGGACCCGGCTCTCGCCCGCCGCCTTTTCGGCCCACGCGGGGTCTTTACCCATGTTCAGGGTGACGGTGATGATGTTGAGGGACATGGTGGAGTCGGTGACGCTGCTGAAGGACGACGTCTGGAAGACAGGAGGAGGAGAGAGGGGGAGATGCAGGATGAGACCACCTACGTTCCCCCCCCCACAGCTTCCGTCCTGCCCCAGTGCAGAGAGACCCTCCTACTGAGACCTGGCCAATGGCTCGCCCTTGCCCGCCCCTCCCCGGGCTTACCCGTTCGAGACGGGGCGGGCGCTGTTTCCTCCTGCGACGGTGACGCTTCAGAAGACGGGAGGCGCTGCTCTGCTCCGTAGAACTGCTGAATCTGCCGACGAAACGGGCGACCAGCTTATAGGAGCGAAGCCACGATGGAAGCGCCTTCTGGAAAGGGACACGCCCCCCCCCCCAGCCAGGCTTGCCACCACCCAGAGGTAGTCCCCCACTTACAGCCGAGGGGAGCCCCAATTTTCTGTCGCTAAGTGAGACATTTGCTAAGCGGGTTTTGCCCCAGGTTACGGCTTTTTTTGCCACTGTTAAGTATATAGAGAAGAGAAGAGGAGCTGGAAGGGACCTTGGAGGTCTTCTAGTCCAGCCCCCCGCTCAAGCAGGAGAACTTATACCATTTCAGACAGGTGGCTGTCCAGTCTCTCCTTAAAAACTCTCTTCGCCTTTGTGCTGCCTTTTGATTTTTTGTGAAGCTCCTGCTTGAGCAGGGGGTTGGACTAGAAGACCTCCGGAGTCCCTTTCAAGTCTGACATCTTCTCTGTTCTAACCACCCCCAACGTGAAGCCGCAATGTCGGAGCCCTTAGGCCAGGGGTAGGCAACCTTGGCTCTTTTATGACTCGTGGACTTCAACTCCCCGAATTCCTGAGCCAGCATACTCATTGTGGCCCTGCTTACTCTCTTAAAATCCCTTCCTCTCCGATCTCTCTGCTTTAAGGGATAGGTGAAAAAAAAAACAGGCATGGCTGGCTCAGGAATTCTGGGAGTTGAAGTCCACAAGTCATAAAAGAGCCAAGGTTGCCTACTCCTGCCTTAGGCTTTCGGGGAAGGTCTGCAAGGTTGTGAGCCGACCTCACATGGGGGAGGGAGGATGTTCGAAAAAGGGGGAGCAATGGCAGAGAAGGCCCCTTTCCTTCCTGGATCCCACCAGCCAGGACACCTTGCCCGATGGGGTCCTCGCATGCTGGCATGGGTGGGGAGGGCCAATCCCAGCAGGATGAGTTGTGGGAAGGAACTCAGCTCAGCACAACTGGGAGCCCCAATTCCGGGTACCTCCGCCCCAGAGCGAGGAGGGATGGCAGCCCTTCCCAAACTCAGGAATCGGGGACTGCTGCCTGCCCAGGCTTGCTGCCGCCCTTGCCCTCGTCGCTCACCGGCTCATGGCGTCGTCGTCTTCCGAGTCGCACAGGCTGGTGGTCTCCAGCTCGCTGGTGAGCAGCGTGGAGGAGCTGTCGTAGCCCGCCAAGTGGCGCTCCAGCCGGGATTGCCCGTTGATCCGGTGCCCGCCTGAGTCGGAAGAAGGGGGGGTGGGGTGTTAGAGCGGTCCGCCCGCCGGGATTCGATCTCCTGCCTTCCCTCCCCATTGGGAAAGGCTTTTCTGAGGGTTACCTCCGTGCTCTGTGCTCTCCCTGCGACGCGGCCGGTCCCTCCTCAGCGACACGACGGACTCAGTCTCCGTTTCATGGTCCGAGTTCTCACAGCTGCCCGAGAGGTTTGGACTGCCAAGAGAGTCAGTTGGGGATAGTGGGGAAGGGGCAGAAACCGGGAGACGGTGAGTTCTAGTTCGTCTTAGGCATGAAACTCAGCTGGGTGACTTTGGGCCAATCACCAGGAGACGGTGAGTTCTAATCCTGCCTTAGGCACAAAAGCCAACTGGGTGACTTTGGACCAATCACCAGGAGACTGGGAGTTCTAGTCCCGTCTTAGGCACAAAAGCCAACTGGGTGACTTTGGACCAATCACCAGGAGACTGGGAGTTCTAATCCCGCCTTAGGCACAAAAGCCGGCTGGGTGACTTTGAGCCAATCACCAGGAGACGGTGAGTTCTAGTCCCGCCTTAGGCATGAAAGCAACTGGGTGACTAGACCAATCACCAGGAGACTGGGAGTTCTAGTCCCGCCTTAGGCACAGAAACAATCACTCTCACAGGGGAGAAAATAGAAGGAAGAGGAAGAATTATATACGATTGGCAGCTTGAATTACTTAGGAAGCAAAACAGGCAGGATAAAAATCTCATAAATAAAAACCAAAGCTGCTTCTGAAAAAAAAGTGAGCCCCAGCTTTCCTGCCATTAAGCTAAGAGACCCCCCCTCCCCAAAAAAACACCTCCAAACTTCATCCCGATCATATGCTGGTTAGCCCCCCCTTTTTATTCCCACAATGTAGAATTCCTCCCCCCCCCTCCATGACCGTTCCTACTCACTGGAAGGAAGGAGGGCGGGAGTCCCCGATGCCGCTGGTCCTCTCTACGGGCAACGGAGGAAGAGGAGGGGGCGGTGGGGGTGAAGGCTCTGGCCGGGCTTCCACAGGAGGGGGCGGAGGGGGCGGCTCGGGTGGGGGGGCCTCCGAAGACACCAGCTGGGTGGGGACAAAAAGGGGGGAGAGAGGGGGCTTAAGGCTTCCATCCTGCCCTTTCCTAAAACTGGGGGGGGGTCTTCCCCTGCATCCCAACAGAGTGGGGGCCCAGCTGGATCAGCCTTGGGGGTCTCTGACCCCTCCCTATCAGAGTCAGCTCTTCCCCTTTGGTCTGCATGAAACAATACAGTCCTTCATATTTTCAGCACATGCCTACGTTGAATATAAACATTTTTTAGCGTTTATGCGCATTAACGATAAAGAATATTACAGAGAAGAAGAGAGGATCGAGACATATGTTACCAACCAACGTATTAATTGTAGAAGTTAATTATCATTGACTGTTTCAAACATATGAACCCAGATGACACGCTGTTCACAGGCGCTAAAGCAGTGGTTCTCAACCTTTTGAATGCCGTGACCCCCAACCGGTCGTAAGTCGAGGACTACTCAACCGGTCGTAAGTCGAGGACTACTCAACTGGTGCAGCACCGTTTGCAGAAGGGGACTTTTGGCGGGCTCAGCAGGGCAGAGACCGCCTGGACAATTCCTATTGGCTTTGGAAAGCCAATCGAATTAGACTCTATTCAAGAGAGTCTCTTCCATTGGCTTTCAAAAGCCAATAGAATAAAAGGGAGTAGCACAGCTAAGGAAAAGGGGAAAAAAAATGGTGGACTGCGTTGTTTGGCGACCCCCGTGAAATGGTCGTTCGGCCCCAAATGGGGTCCCGACCCACAGGTGGAGAACCGCTGCGCTAAAGATTATGGTAAAAAAATTCATAAAAATAGATTTTTTTAAAAATATACAGAGTCAGCTCTTCTTCCCGGAAGAGACCAGACCGCCCCCCCACCCCACCCCACCCCCAGAAGCCTTTCCAGAGGCTCTGCTTCCGAATCCCTGAGCCCATCATCCCCGGCGGGAGGGCAGGGGCTGCGTACCCAGGAGACGACTCTTCCGTTGAAGCAGGGCAGCTGGGCACCGTCGTCCGTGATCTCCTCCTTCACCACCCTGCAAAGGGAGGTGGGCTCAGCTGGGGGGGAGGCCGGCTGGGGAGACCCTTCCTCAGCTCCAGAACAATGGGGGGGTGTGTGTGTGTGTGAGTGGAGCCCCTCCCTCCCTCTCCAGAGAAGCAAAGGATGCTGGGAGCTCGGACTTGCCCCCCTAATTTTGTCCTCGGGAGGAGGGTCCACGGCCCTCAGGGCTTCTCCAAAGCACCCAGGAGCCCCCCCAAGGCAAAGAGGCAAAAAGCAGGGTCTCCTCCTCCTCCCATTCCAGGAGGGGCCCCTTAAGGCCCAGAAGACGGGCCCAGCAGGGGGTCTCTTGCCCCCCCCCACCGCTCTCCTTGCGGGGGGAGGATGCACGCCCCCCCGTCTTCTGAGGGGACCCCGTGAACCCACCATCTCCAGAGAGGCAGAAAGACAAGCCCAGGGAGGGGAGGCTCTCGACCGCAATGCTTGGGGGGAGGCTGCGCGACCCCCCCATGGCTGCTCTGGGCCACCTATACTTTGGCAAGCAGGGCTCCCTCCCGCCATGGGGGCCCCTCGAGGCCCACAAGACGGGCCCAGGGGGGGGTCTCTTGTCCGCCCTCTCTCCTTGGGGGGGGGAGGATACACAGCCCCGTACAGCTGCTCTGGGGCGCCCAGGACCCCCCTCTGCAGAGACGTGGAAAGCAGGGTCTCCTCCTCCTCCTCCCACCCCAGGAGAGGCCCCTCGAGGCCCACAAGACGGGCCCAAGGGGTCTCTTCCCCCCAACGCTCTCCTCGCGGGGGGAGGATGCAGGGCCCCCCACGGCTGCTCTGGAGCACCCAGGACACCCCCTCTGCAGAGAAGCAGAAAGCAGGGTCTCCTCCTCCTCCTCCCACCCCAGGAGGGGCCCCTCGAGGTCCAGAAGACAGGCCCAGGAGGGTCTAGCCCCCCCCAGCGCTTTGCTTGCGGGGGGGGGATGCACGGTCCCCCACGGCTGCTCTGGGGCACCCAGGACCCCCCCCCCCTCTGCAGAGAAGCGGAAAGCAGGGTCTCCTCCTCCTCCTACCCGGAGGGGCCCCTCGAGGCCCACAAGACGGGCCCAGGGGGTCTCTTGCCCCCCCCAACGCTCTCCTCGCGGGGGGAGGATGCAGGGCCCCCCACGGCTGCTCTGGGGCGCCCAGGACCCCTCCTTCTCCTAGGGTCCTTCTGCCCCCCCCAACTGCGGGTCCCCTCGAGGTCCAGAGGTCGGGCCCGCGGGGGGCGCGGCTCTGGGCCCCCCTTCCTCCCCCCCGGGCGGGGGGGGGTCTGCGGGGCCCACCCGAAGTCCTGGTCCATGCTCTTGAAGAAGTACTTGGCGCCGGGCCGGGCCAGCGCCGCCTTGACGTGGCCCAGGGTGAGGCGCTCGGCCGGCACCGGGATCTTGACCAGGTAGGGCGTCTCCTCCTCGTCCAGGTGGTAGATCACCTTCGTCTCGCCCGCCGAGGGGGGGCCGCCCGCCGTCGCCATGGCGACCCGGGGAGGGGACGGCCCGCCGGGCGCGCGGGGAGGGGGAGGGGCGGGCCTCGCGGCGGCGGCGGCGGAGAAACAGCGGCGGCGCCACCCGCCTCCCTCCTTCCCTCCCGTGCGTCACTACGTCACCACGCAAGGCCCCGCCCTCCGGCCCCCGCTCCCTCCCGGCGCGCATGCGTCATCACACGCGCGACTCCGCCCCCGCCCCGAGGAAAAGCCGCCCCCCCTCTCTTCGGAACGCACGCGTCCAACGCACGGCCCCGCCCCCTGAGGGCGCACGACTGCCTCGGCTCCCTCCCGGCGCGCATGCGTCAACTCACACGCGACTCCGCCCCCCCCAGCGGAGAGCCGCCGCCCTCTCTTCCGAGCGCATGCGCTCTACGCACGCCTCCGCCCACCCGAACTCATGACCGCATTTTCCCTCCTTCTAGCTCTTCACTCCGCCCCCGAGAATCCTCCTGCCGCCCTTTCTCGTTCCCCCTCTAGCGCGCATGCGTTATATCGACTCCGCCCCCCCCGAGGAACATTCTTTCGCCCCCGCTGCCTCCAGCGCGCGTGCGTCCAGCGTAAAAGACCTCCCTCTCGGTGCGCACGCGTCAGTTACACCACTCCGCCTTGGAGAGGCGTCCTTTGGCCCGCCCTCCTACCATCCCTCCAGCGCGCATGCGCCAGAGGCAGCACTCCGCCCCGGAGAGTCGTCCTAACGACTTGCCTCTCGGCGCGCATGCGTCGATTAAACACCACGCCGCCCGGGACAGGCATCATATTTGACTTTCTGCCGCGCATGCGCAACTCACCTGTCATTTAGTGCGTCATGGCGGAAGATCACGCCCCCGACGGTGGGCGCCCAACCGCCCTCTCGCTGGACGAGCGTCACGTGATAGGAGGGACACGCCGCCGGAAGTCAGGCCTAGCTCGGCATCACGTGGGCGGAAGTGCGTGCGGGGCATGAAAGCCTCTCTAGCTAGGGCAGTCTACCTGCCTCCCCTTGCCCCCCCCCGAAAAAATAATAAATAACATCAATGAATAGCCGAGGCCTCTGTAGAAACTGCCAAAGGGTCTACGTCTCTTTATTTACAGTCGAAAACTCTCCCATGTACACGTCTGCCAATATTAAAAAGAAAAAGGGGGGAGGGAAGGGCCTGGCCCGGCCTCTCCCCCCCCACCCGGCCTCAGGGGGGCCGGAGGGGGGGTCAACATGGGGTGGTGAGGGGGAACCAAAGAGACCCCCCTCCTCTCCTGCTCTTCACTGCTTGAAACTAAGGGGGTCTCCAAAGTTTCCCTCCCTTTGATGACTGGTGGACTTCAACTCCCAGAATTCCTCAGCCAGGCAGACTGCTGAGGAATTCTGGGAGTTGAAGTCTACCAGTCATCACAGGGCCAAGTTGGAAGGCCCCTGCTTGTGGACTTCAACTCCCAGAATTCCTCAGCCAGGCACGCCAGCTGAGGAATTCTGGGAGTTGAAGTCCACAAGTCATCAAAGGGCCGAGTTGGAAGACCCCTGGTTTAAACTCAGGGGTCTCTGAACTTTCCCTCCCTTTTAAGACGGGTGGACTTCAAGTCCCAGAATTCCCCAGCCAGCATAGCTGGCTGGGGAATTCTGGGACTTGAAGTCCACCCGTCTTAAAAGGGAGGGAAAGTTCAGAGACTCCCAGTTTAAGTGCCTCAATACGAACGGGGACCAAGTCAAACTGCGCCCCTCTTTGAAGCACAACCAAAGAAACTGGAGACCGGGGGTCCCCCTCTCCGTCTCTCGGACCCCGGGGAGGAAATGAAACAAGATTCGGACGAGTCCAAAACCAGAAGCACAAAACATGTGTTCAAAACATTCCCAACCGGGAAACCAACTGACCAGCCGACCGATCCAGCCGGGGAAAGAAAACAGAAAAAGGAAAGAAAGAAAGAAAAAACACAACCCTTTTTGTCTTCTATTTACAGAGAAGAAGTCGGAGCAGGACAGGGAGGGAAGGAACAGGGTCCAAAATAAACCGAGAGGCTTCGCCCCCAAAAAGTGGACACCGGACCTTCCCGATCCAGCTCACAAGCAGGAGACGGGGAGGGGGGGCGAAGGCCAGGAGGGCCCGCTGAAACCTAGCCGGTTTTAATAAGCGCCGGGAGTCGTTGCCGGCACTTCCGCCGGCCCGGCGCCTCGTCTTCGGGGCCCGACACTCAAAGGGGACCCCCAAATCCAGAGCAGGCCTCCCCCTCTCTTTCTCTCTGCTCCGTCCAGTCTGTTTTTCCCTCTGCAGGACAAAAGGCCCGCCGAGAGCCGTGGCCCGTCCTGTGCTAGGGTTCCCCGCCTGCCCGGGACGCCAGGGGGGCCGTTGCGCCGAGCGCCGTGGGGGGCTGAGGGCTCAGCAGGGCCTGCTTCCGCGTGCTTTCTTTGCATTTCTGGCAGAAGAAAATGTCGGGCACGTTGGTCTTCTTGATCTTGGCGCAGGAGAGGTGGATCCAGGTGCCGCACTGATTGCATTCGATCATGGGCCGGCCGGCGAAGGGCTTCTGGCAGTAGCAGGTGATCAGGTCCCACGAATCGTCGCCTGGAAAAGCAGACGCGAAACGGATCCTTGAGCAAAGAGCGCAGAGACATTTTAGAACATTTAAAAAGCCCTTGGCAAGTCACTTTCTGGGATCGAACGACCCTTTGTTTGAAAGGATACGTTTCCTGCTGGAGCAAGGGGTTGGACTAGAAAACCTCCGGGGTCCCTGACAGGAATAAAAACCCAATATAAAAACAATAACAGGGAATAACTCCTCCCCTCGCCTCCATGCTTGGATAGTCCTCAACTTACAACACTTTATGTGGTGACTGCTCAAAGTTCACAATGACAGTGGGAAAAGTGACTCTGTTTTTCACACTTACAACATCCCTAGCAGTCACGTGATCAAATTTGGAAGCTTGGCAACTGACTCACATTTATAATGGTTGCAGCGTCCCAGTGTCACGTGATCCCCTTTTGCAAGCTTCTGATGAGCATATCCAAGGGAAGTCAGATTCACATGTCACTAATTTAACAACTACAGCCTTCCCTCCTTCCGAGGTCAGTAAAATGAGGACCCAGACTGTCGGGGAGTCAAATAATGTTGACTCCGCGAACCGCTTAAAGCCCTGCGAAGCGGTATATATGTCTTAAGTGTTATTGCTGTCGTGATTTACTTAACAGCTGTGGCAGGAACGTTTGCAAAATCGGGCAAAATTCAGTGAATTGTCTTGCTTAGTAAGAGATTTGTGGCGTCTGTTGTGGTCATAGACTGAGGACTTCCATCAGTGGGAGATAAAAGTGTCTACTTTCGCTTTTGGCTCTTCAATGTTAAGATTCTGTCAATGTTTCCAAAAAACAAAAAGTGCAAAAGAGGGAGGGGCGGGCGATGGACCACGTTTTCCAGCCACATTGAACACCGTATTCCTTTTTGAGGGTTCCAAAAAGTGCACAACTTAATCCCCCTGCACAATTTTGAGTATTTGGAGAGACTCTAGGGCAGTGGTTCTCCACCTGTGGGTCGGGACCCCATTTGGGGTCGACCGACCATTTCACGGGGGTCGCCAAACAAGGCTGTCCGCCATTTTTACCCCCTTTTCTTTGGCCACGCCCCTGGCACCCAGTGATGTATAAGTGGTTGGGGGTCACCACAACATGAGGAACTGTATTATGGGGTCGCGGCATTAGAAAGGTTGAGAACCACTGCTCTAGGGTTATGAGATACACAGGCGCTAAAGAACTGACGGCCCCATCGTTGATTCAAAATCTCCCACATTATCTGACGATAATAAGTAGAGAAAGTTGCTGTAAAGGGTGGTTTGATACGCTGAAGGGTATAAATTTAACAAACAGCTAAAGAAAAGTGGTTGGGATCTTAGGAGGGGTAAGGTAGAGGTGGGAAAATATGACTTGTGGATTTCAACTCCCAGAATTCCCGAGGCAGCTGGCTCAGGAATTGTGGGAGTTGAAGTCCACCCAGCCGTAAAGGGGCCGTAACGCTCCACCTCTTGGGTAAGGGAACCAAATTCAAAAAAAAAAAGTCTCCAATATTCCAGGATTGGGCAACTGGATCTTGAACAAACGGGTCTCTAGGGGGGGAACAGACTTGGCTGCTCCCTAATGGGGGAGTGTCCAACCTGGCTTTCTGTCTCAGGTCCGGGGGAGGCTGGGACTCTAACCCAGTTTACACAAACCTGGGACTGAACCAGCTACGATCTTTCATCTGCCATTAAGCAGGGATAAAGCTAAAGCCACTGGAACACAACACTGCCTATGGTAGTCCAGCCTTGCCCCAGAGGTTGAGAATGGTGCCCGTGCATGTTTATTTATTAAATTATTTATTAAATTAAATTATTTATTTTATGCTGCCTTTCCTTTTTCGTAAATAAAGATGGCAGATATATACCTAAGCTGTTCTCCTCCCCCTATTCTCTCCACAAGAACCCTGTGAGGTGGGCTGGGCTGAGGGAGAGCAATTGGCCCAAAGTCACCCAGCCGGCTTTCGTGCCTAAGGCAGGACTAGAACTCCCAGCCTCCTGGTGACTGGCCCAAAGTGACCCAAACTGGCTTTCGTGCCCAAAGCGGGACTAGAATTCACCGTCTTCTGGCGATTGGTCCAAAGTCACCCAGCCGGCCTTCATGCCTTTAAGGCTGAACTAGAACTCACCGTCTCCCGGTGACTGGCTGAAAGTCACAGAGCTGGCTTTTATGCCTAAGGAGGGACTAGAACTTCCAGCCTCCTAGTGATTGGCCCAAAGTCGCCCAGCTGGCTTTCATGCCTTTAAGGCTGAACTAGAACTCACCGTCTCCCGGTGACTGGCTGAAAGTTACAGAGCTGGCTTTTATGTCCAAGGAGGGACTAGAACTTCCAGCCTCCTGGTGATTGGCCCAAAGTCACTCAGCCGGCTTTCATGCCCCAGACGGAACTAGAACTCCCAGCCTCTCAGTTCCTAACCTGGTACCTAAACCACTAAACACCAAAACTATCGATCGGTGAACGTAAGAGACGTAAGACAGGGGCACCGGATATGCAGCCCCCTGCCCGAGTCCCGACAGGCTCACCCTGACCCTCCAGGGAGGTGGGGGGGGTCTCATCTCACCTGATTCCACCATGATGTCCTCGTCCATCACCCTCATCTCTCCTTCGCTGGAGCTGCCTTCCTCCCCGTCCTGGCTGGTCTCCGTGCTGATGCCCTCCTTCCCTTCCGTGTCCTCCAGCTTAATGGGAAACGGGGTGGCCAGCAGCTCCGGTGGTGCCTGAGCTGTGACCCGCGCCGCGGCCGCCCCTTCCTCCCCGCCCGGCCGCAGAGGGGCCGCCCCATCCACCACCTCCTCCTCCTCCTCTTCCTCCTCCTCCTCCTCTTCCGAGTCCGTCTCGCTCACGGAGGTTTTGTGCTTCTTCTCGCCCCGCTCGGACCGTTGTTTCAACTTCCGCTTCTTGCTCTTTTTGATGCGCGAGCGCTTCTCGCCCACCGAGTCGCTCCGGTTCCGCTTGGCGGCCCCGGCTTCCAAGGAGGCCTTCCGGCTCCGCTTGTCCTTCTTCTTGTCGGTGGTGGCTTTGGGCCCGGCTAGCGGGGGCGGCTGCTTGCCCACTGGGTCCAGGTCGAAAAGGGAGTCCTTGAGTTTCATCTTCTCCAGCAAGGAGCTGTCGGATTTCAGCCGTCGGAAGGCCGTTTTTTTCTTCGAGGAGTTGGCCTTCTTGACAAAGGTCTCGATGGTGTGCAGGTCCGACTGCGTGGACTCCCAGCCGTCACTGTCCACCACGCTCTCCGGTCGGAGTGGGGAGTTGGACCCGGAGGCCGTCCAGTCGTTCTCCTGCCAGGAAGAGAAGGCAGATTAGCCCTAATCACCCGGATGAACCTAGCTGACCCGACACACAAACATTAGCAGGTTTCAATGCCAGGACAGAGAATCCTCGATTTACAAAAAGTTCACTTAGTGACAATTTGAAGTTGCAACACCCTGGGGCAGGGGTAGGCCACCTTGGCTCTTTTAGGACTCGTGGACTTCAACTCCCAGAATTCCTGAGCTAGCATGAGGGAACTATGGCCCCCTTTAAGACTCGTGGACTCCAACTCCCAGAATTCCTGAGCCAGCATGGGGGAACTATGGCCCCCTTTAAGACTCGTGGACTCCAACTCCCAGAATTCCTGAGCCAGCCTAGCTCAGCTTGGAAACCTCTCCCTTTCCCCTCTGCATGGCTGGCTCAGGAATTCTGGGAGTTGAAGCCCACCAGTCATAAAAGAGCCAAGGTTGCCTACCCCTGCAATAGGGAAAAAAAAGAGACCTATGACCATTTTTCACCAAGCGTCAAACATTTGGCAACTGACCGGTTGCGGCGTCCCGGGGGTGTCACCTGATCCCCTTTCCCGACTTTCCAGCCAAGCTGTTTACTTAAAAATTGCTGTGATTCAGTTAACAACCAGGTCGTAAAATGGGGCAAAACTCCCTTAACCGCGGTCTCACACATCAGCAGAAATGTTGGGCTTAATTGTAGCAGTAAAGCTGACGACAACCAGGAGGAAAAGCAGATTTTCTCCAACTAACGAATGCGGCGCTTCATTGGATGGCCTAGATTTGAACACCCCAGGGGTCTTCCAACTTGGCCCTTTGATGACTCGTGGACTTCAACTCCCAGAATTCCCCAGCCAGAAAGCGTTTACCAGAATTCGGCGAGGAGAGGAAATATGGCTAGACTTTTCCAAAGTTTATTGCATTGCTTGATGAGGTAACTTTCTTAATCAGGGGTAGTTCAAACGCCTGGTTACTCTCTTGTAATCCCTTCCTCTGCGATCTCTCTTTCTCTCTCTCTCTTCTCCAGAGCGTGAGAGGCAGAACACGGGCATGGCGCCTGGCTGAGGAATTCTGGGAGTTGAAGTCCACAAGTCATCCAAGGGCCAAGTTTGAAGACCCCTGGAATATACGGACCCCTTGATTCCATTCTCGGGGAGCCCACGTACTTCAGCCAACGCAACCTGTTAACTTATGCGTGACTTCTTGACTTCCTCATACCTTACAAAGGTGATTACATACTTGCATTGTGTACATGCCATATTATAGGCTGCTTTTATTCATGCGCTACATGTAAATAATTAAAGCCCTGATCGCCACCTTGGAGAAGGCCTTGATCTCTAAATTTGTTCTCTGAAGCCCCTGAGCCCACATTTTATGCCCACCCCCACCCCACCCCACCCCAGGCTACATCCTACCCTATGGCTGTCCCTGTCTGGCCTTCGTGGATTGCTTTTATTTTAAGGGAGACCTCCCCCCCCAGTGAATATTATATGGGTGTGAGACCTCCCCCCCAGTGTATATTATTTGAGGGAGACCTTCCCCCCAGTATATTATATTATATTTGGTTTGGCCCTCCCTCCCTCCACAACAGTGGCTGTTTTTCCTGTGGCTCCTTCCGCCATCATGTCACTGGGCACCCCCAGATTTGGTGGCTTCCCTTGCGTCCCAATTGGTCTCCCTCTGCACCCGAACACCTGGAAAACTGCGAAAGCGCAAGGGAGAACTGAGGGACGCAGAAGCGGTGAGCTTTGCAGATACGACCCTACCTCAACTAATCAATCAATCAAACCAGAGCTGGAAGGGACCTAGTCAGACCCCCCTGCTTGAGCAGGGGACTCTGTATCATTTGAGACCAAGGTCTTAAAACACTCCAGAGATGCGGCACTCACAACTTCTGGTGGCAAGCTGTCCCACTGGTTAATTGCGTCCCGTGTTTCGTTTGTGCTCATTTTTGCATGGTTTTCTAAAATCCATACATGGTTTCATACGAATAATTACAGAAAAAAAGGCTCCGTTTTTGGGGTTGGGATGGTCCAAGAGCAAATCAAACATTCATAGCGGGTGGTTACCCAGGTCAAAACAAATACTGCCATGCTTTAAACTTGGATAAGGGGTTTGTGGGGGGGCTAGGAAACATTTGCCTTGAATAAACAGTTTGTGGGAACGCAGCCAACGGGCCAGTCTCCCTTTTAGCTCATGGACAAGAGGCACCCAAAACAGCTGCGGAGTCCAGTTGTAGCATTACAATAAACCCGGGTTCTCCAAGATTGGCTACTTTTAAGACTTATGGACTTCAACTCCCAGAATCCCCTTGAAAGTCCACAGGTCTTAAAATGGGCCAAGCTTGGAGACCCCCGGACTAAAGCAACGTAAATTTTGATCCCCTCTGGACTTCCAACGATTTCAAAACCCACAAACCACGGTTTAAAAACGTCCCACGCGCCCAGGATTTACGGGAAGCTCCATTTTGCCAGCGCCCGTGCGCTTCTAACTCCTCCGTACGTAATTGGGATTAAAACAAGGAGTAACCAAGGAGTTGCAAGCCATCTGCTCCTTGGAGACGCGAGGAGGTTAAGCCACGGTCCGGGAAACAGCCCAGCTTAGCAACATCCAAGGTTGCGGGGAAAGGATTGCAAAAGCACCAGTAATCCCAATCCAGGGTCAGCTCAAACAGCCAGGAAAGCCAGCTGGAACGCTCAGCCCGGCTTGGGGGGGGGCAGAACTACACTTCCCAAGATGCACCGCGCCAAGCCCGGCCGCACGACAAGCCGAGGCACGTCCTGGCCCGCCTTGGCAAAGGAGCTGCCTACACTTCCCAGCATGCACCGCCCGGCCGTGTCGGGCCGAAATGGCCTCCGAGGCGTCTGGGAGTTGCAGTCTCTGCCGAGTTGCAGTCTCTGCCGGAGCTTTGCAAGCTCCAGGCTGGGAAAAAGCAGCGGGGGGGAAGGCGAGAAGGGGCGGCGGGGCTTCCGATGCAACCAGGGGCAGGGGAGGTGGGGGGGGGGAGGTCGGGACCCCCCCCCTACCCACCCAGAAGCGCCCCCCCACCCTCCCTTTCATCCCCCTCCCGCCCATAGAAAGTGGCCCTATTGTTAAGCCGCCCGGGAAGCATGCCTGCGATTTAGGGGAAGGGGCGATCTCCAAGCTCTCCCCCCCCTCCCCACTCACCTCTTTGGAGGAGGGGATGTAGCCGGCATAAGCCAGGACGAAGCTGCAGAATTTGTTGAAGTCCTCAATGGTGCGTTGCCGCTTCTCCGGAGGCTGGTAAGGGAGTTTTTTTTGGGGGGGGGGGGGGAGAAAGAACGGACGTTAAATGGAGGCAGGAGGAGGTGCTTTCTCTGCCCCCCCACCAGCCCAGTTCACTTCCAGGGAGAGGGAGAGGAGACCCCCTAAGAGCCCCCTCCCCATCTGCTCCTTTGCAGCCCCCCCCCACATGTAGGTCCTCAAGGCTGGGAGGGGGGATCTGAACACACCTGAGAGCCCCCTCCCCATTTGCTCCTTTCCAGCCCCCCCTCATGTAGGTCCTCAAGGGTTTGAGGGGTTAAACACTCCTGAGACCCCCCTCCCCATTTGCTCCTTTCCAGCCCCCCCACATGTAGGCTCTCAAGGCTGGCAGGGGGGTTTAAGCACCCCTGAGACCCCCCTCCCCATCTGCTCCTCTCCAGCCCCCCACATGTAGGCTCTCAAGGCTGGCAGGGGGGTTTAAACACCCGAGAGCCCCCCCCTACCCATCTGCTCCTTTCCAGCCCCCCACATGTAGGCTCTCAAGGCTGGCAGGGGGGTTTAAACACCCGAGAGCCCCCCCCTACCCATCTGCTCCTTTCCAGCCCCCCACATGTAGGCTCTCAAGGCTGGGAGGGGGGGGGGTCTAAAGACCCCTGAGAGCCCCTTCCCCATTTGCTCCTTCCATGCTCCCCACATTAGGTTCTCAATGTAGGAGGGGGGGGTTAAACACCCGAGAGCCCCCTCTATTGCTCCTTTCTAGCCCCCCCCACATGTAGGTTAAGGCTGGGACGGAGGCGGGGGAGCTGAACACCGCTGAGAGCCCCCTCCCCATTTGCTCCTTGCATGCCCCCCCCTTATGTAGGGTTCTCAAGACTGGAAGGGGGGGGTCTGAACACCCCTTCCCCTTTTACTCCTTTCCAGCCCCCCCACAGGTAGGTTCTCAAGGCTGGGACGGAGGGAGGGGGGGGCTGAACACCGCTGAGAGCCCCCTCCCCATTTGCTCCTTGCATGCCCCCCCCTTATTTAGGGTTCTCAAGACTGAAACGGGGGGGGGGAGAAGGAGAGCTGGCGGGCGCTTCCCATCCGGAGCACATGCGGCAATGTTGCAAGCAGCCCTGGCTTTGAACGGCGGGGGGGGGGAAGGAGGAGAAAGCCCCCTCCCCAGCACGCCTAGAGCGGAAGAGCCCCCCCCGCCGCGCGCCCCCCGGCCTCCTCCTCCCCCCCCCGCGGAAGGGAGCCCCCCTCCCCCCCTTGAAACTTTTGCCCGCCTCTCTTCCCTTCCCCTTCCCCCCCCCCCGGTGGCTCTCCTTACCTGCGTCTCGGCTTTGAGGCTCGGAGGGGGATCTGGAGGGGGGAGACAGAACAAGGAGGGGGGTTGTTTTGTGAGGGGGGGGTCGAGGGAAGGCCTCCGGGCGGCCCCCCCATCCCCCACTCCACCCCGCCCCAGGGAGGGAGGCAGGGAAAGAGCCGCACAAAGCGGGAGGCGCCGCGGCCGCGGAAAGAAGAGACCCCCCCCCCTCCAATTCCCGGGGAAGCCATCCGGCAGCCCCCCCCCCACCCACTCCCAGCATGGCCCCCCACCCACCCACCGTCCCCAGCCCCCCCCCGTGGGGAGTGCAGCCTCCCCCCCTCCCTACTCTCTGCGGGGAGGGGGGCTCGGAGGAGACCCTCCCCCGGTTGAAAGAGGGGTGGGGGCTGCCCGGGAGCCCCCCCCCACACACACCCCGGGTGGGAAGCGGGTCTCCGGCCCCCCAACTTCCCCCCCCACCCCCGACTTTCTCCTCGGCCGGCCCGACTAGCCCCCCCCCAGTCTCGCGGTGCCCCATACCGGAGGGGGGGGCCGCTCCGAGACCCCCCCCCCAGACCTCCCGCCCGCCCCCCTCCCTCTCTCCCTCTCTTCTCCCCCCCCCCCAGTCTGGCTGGCCTCTCCCTACCTTCGGGGCTCGGCTCCGCCATGGCCGGCCCCTGCCGAGCCGGCCGCCCTGCCCGCCCCGGGACTCGCAAAGCCAAAGCCGCCGCCGCTCTCGCCGCCTCGCCCGGTGCCGCCGCCGCCCTCCTCCTCCTCCTCCTCCTCCTCGCCGCTCCCCCTCCCTCCCGCAAGCTCGGAGCGGCCGCCCCTCCCCTCCCTCCCTCATGCCCCGCCGCGGAGCATCTCGGGAGGTGGAGTCTCGCCAGCCGCAACGGTGTCCCGCCGGCAGGGCGGCCCGGCACTACGGCTCCCGGCAGGCGGCGCGCGCGACGCGCCTGCGCCCTTCGAGACGCTCCCCCGCCTCGCCCGGCTGGAGGGAGCGAGGCATGCCGGGTAGTGTGGTCTGGGCTTTCGGCCCGGAGGGAAAAGGAGGCGATGGCGAAGGAGGATCTTGGGGGCTGTAGTTTCCCCTCGCCCGTCCGCGGGAGGGGGGGGGGAGGCACGCGACGGGCGGGCTTTCTTGATAGGCCCAGGACCCTGATGTCCAAGTTGCCCCCCCCCCCGCGCTGGGGAGGCGGCTTTTCAGGACACGCGTCTCGTGTGAATGCAGCCAGAGCCGTCCGCTTGTGCAGCAGTTTCTGCAATAGCTGCAGGGCTCGCTTTCTTGTGGGCAAACCACCATGTTCGGCCGGCCGGGGGAATGCTGCTCAATGCCAGAAGGGCTTGTTGTGGGGAAGCCAGCTTTTGGGGCCCGAAGGGGAAGAGACCCACGTAGGTCTCCAGCCCGAAACGGGGACCAAACTTGCTAAGGGGCGAGTTAGGTTTCATTGACCTGGCAACTCCCAAGACTGGTGGACTTTGACTCCCAGAATTCCCCTTTCAACCACGCCTGGGTTGTGTTTTTTTTCTCTCCTACTCCTTACAGGGAGAGATTGCAGAGGAAGGGATGAGAAGAGAGCAAGCTGGCGAAAGTCCACCAGTCTTAAAAAAGTGGCCAAGCTGGGCGGCCCCTGACCCAGAGCAATGCAAGTCCGGAGGGTCCTTTAGCCGCCAATCAAACCAGCATTACCTTCAGCACGGAAAAACCTCCCACCGGCCCAGGTGACTTCCTTCCGACGCTGGCTGGCTTTCGCCCCCCTTTGCTAAACCTTAGCAGAAAGAGAACGCCACGTTTATCCAAGGTAGCACGGGTGGAACCCGGTTGCGTCAACTCACACCTTTTATTAAACGCTGCCGCTCGCAAAAGGTGTGATCGGGCACACCTCCTGACTTCTGGAAGGATCCGGCGGGTTGAATTATACCTCGGCCAGTAAGGATTTGACCCACCACCACAATCCCCTTTAGGGCTGGAACAGAATATAGGGGGGGGGGGCAAAATTCCAAGAGTCATAATTGAGATTCTTCCCCCCCCCCCCCCCGGCCAGTTAATTCCACTCCGCTGGCCCAAATTGTTGCAACGTCCCAGATGTATGTTAATAAACCTCGGCGATAAAAAAAAAGTCTCCAGAGTCCAACATGTTCTCCTTATATACTTTTTTTTAATTAGCATTCGTTTCCCTCCCCCCCCGCCCCCAAACTCTGGTTACAGAAATCTACCAGGCGACGCACATCCCTGATGAAAGCAAAGTCGGAGCGCGTAGGAAAGGAAATTTGAAAAAACAAAACGGGAGTGGGCGAGTAGGGTGGTCTGTGTCGCGTTGGAGGGAGAAATTGGAGATCTCCTACCTTTTCAACAAAAAAAAGAAAGAAGGAAAGAGGAGCAAGGAAGGGGGGGCAGAAGAGAGGGGGGGGAAGGAGAGAACCATCACGGAGAGGTATTTAATTTTAGCCACAACCACCTCAAAAAGAAAAACCCAGAGCAAAGCCAAAAGGAGGGAGGGGCGAGTTAAAAGAGGAAGAGAGAGTTAAAGATTCACAGCCAGAAATAAAAGGGGGGGGGAGGAACGGGGGGGGGGAAGAGAACCCTCCGTTTTCCTGGAGGAAAAAAACCCCAAAAAAAACAAAACAAAACTTTTTTTTTTTTAACATAAAGTCAACAACAAGTAACAACAGAAAGTGCAGGTCCCTTCGGGGTCAGGTGCCCCTTGGCGGCAGACGGTGGGCTCAGGGGTCTTACATGCTGCCGTAGACGCTCTCATCGCTGTAGGCAATATAAAGGAAAAAGTCCTCCTCATGGTGTTCCTGAAAAAAAAAAGGAGGGGATGCTGTTAGATCAAAGAATTGGGGGGGGCGAAAATCTCAGATAAACCCACCCAACCGGCTTAAGCTTTATTGCATTGATTGTAAATTTATTGTAAAATTTACACTCTGCCTCTTCTTTAGTAAGTCAAACGCGCCCCCCCAAACCACCGCCTGTATGACTAAGCCAGGCTGAGGAATGGTCTGAAGCCCCCCTCCCTGAAGCCCCCCCCCCAAACAAACCTGCCTCCTTACTTTCAGTCCCAAAGACTACAATTTCCCCTGAACCCTTCTCCTGCCCAGCCTTGGGACTTTTTTAAAATAAATTTATTTGAAAACTCTAGGCTGCTAACAAACGAAAGGAACAGAAGAAAACAGTAAAATGTCACAAACGAAAGGAATTGTTTATTGCTTTTGTTATTTTTTTTTAAACTTCCTACCTGTATACTTATTATTATTATTATTATTATTATTATTATAATTCTGTTGTTTTGAAAGTACATGGAGTGTTTCTGTACCGGAAATAAATTCCTTGAATGTCTAACCACACTTGGCCAAAATAAATAAAAAGTATAAAGCACAATTTGTAGCAGGAACATGGAAAGATGACAGGAATCCGAGTCAGTTAGGAGGCTGGCCTCATCTGAAGGTTTTCATTTGCCCAGAATATATTTACATTTACATTATATTACATTAGATAGATAAGATGAGAGAGAGAGAGAGAGAGAGCGCATTTGTACACCTTTTGCCAATTCTCCCCAACCTACATTGTTTAATGTGGTTGACAGTAAACAACAGTTTGTCATTTCGGAGAGGCTGATGTTTTTTTTCCTGATTTTTTTTTTTTTGGGGTCTCCTTTTTTTAACGGGAGGAAAGAAAAAAGAGGTTGGGGTGGGGGGGGGAGACCCACCTGGTAGAGCTGCCCCATGGTGGCACTGGTCGGAGGGATGACGTTGTTGACGAAGAAGAAGAGGGCGTCCTCAGCCCGCAGGTGGATTCGTTTCCGGATGAGGAAGTAAAACTGGCCCACTGGGGAAAGGGCACCAAGAGGAGAGCCAGTCACCCGGAAGGAAGCTCTTATAATAAAGGGGCCGGGGGGGGGGGAACCCCTTATAAGGGGAGGGGGGCTCTCAAGACTGGGGGGGGCGGTTTTGGCCCCGGGGGGGGCTTCTTCGACCCCCCCCATCAATGAGCACCCCCTCCCCCTCCTCCCCCTCCCGCACCTGTCCAGATCTCACCTGTGAGGTCGGAGGGTACCAGGTACTTCTTCTTGTCCAGGTCCCCTATTCGGGCCTTGGGGGCTTTTTCCACAATGACCTGCCGGAGAAAGAGAGGCGGACGCTCAAGGGGGGGGGGGGAGAGAGAGAGAGGCAGCCCGGTCCGGGAAAGTCCGGACGCCGTCTTAAAGCGGGGCGTCGGGCCACCGACTCACCGGGACCCTGTCCGGGTACTTCTTGCGGATCTTCTCCCCCTCGGAGCGGCGCTTCTCGAAGGGGTGCTCCTCCTTGTAGACGAACTTCATGGCGGCGGCGGCGGCGAAGGCGACGGGCGGAGGAGGCGACGCGGCGGACCGAGGAAGGGCCGCTGCACCTAACCAGCGCGCATGCGCGGGGCGGACGTGGCGCAGCGATCCGAAGACGGGGAAAGTAGCGCCGGCGCGGAGCGGCAGGGCGCACCAACGCCACATCGGGCTCCGCCGGCCTTTCTTGCTTGCTTCGACGCCGCGA
Organism: Crotalus adamanteus; assembly: GCA_039797435.1. NCBI lineage: Eukaryota > Metazoa > Chordata > Lepidosauria > Squamata > Viperidae > Crotalus > Crotalus adamanteus. The sequence continues at coordinate 144,112,292 of CM077936.1, read as the reverse complement.
GGGAGCAAGACGGGCCGGCGGGGCGGCCCGGCCGGATGGGATTCGAACGAAAAAAAACCGGATTTCCTCCCCCCTCTGCTCGCTTGAACTGGGCCCCGCCCCCCTCGGGCGCGTGACGTCAGCGAGCCGTGCGTGGCTTGCGTGGCCGCGTGACACCAAAACAAAGTAGTGCGGAGAGCCGTCGCGGCGGAAACGGGGCTGAAGAAAAGGACTCGGGGGGCCTCAAAGAAAAAAAAAGAGGGGTTATGAAGGGAGAGGCCCCCTCCCCAGAAAAAAGCTCCTCCCCGCTCCTCCAAAGCGGGTTTCGGGAGAGAGGCGCGGAAGGACACGTCAAAAGGGAATGGCGGTGCAGCGTCCCGTCATGTGACTGACGTCAGCAGAAAGAGGAATAGTCACGTGGGCCTCGCCCACGGCTGGCCCAACCAGGCGCGGGTCACGTGGGGCGGCCGCCCCCGGGCTGGATGCCACGGCGGATTACAAAGCCCCTCCTCCTTCCGCTGTTTGATTGGGGATGGGCGTTGTAGTCCGCAGCGGCATCGGGGATGGTACGAGGGGGTCCCAGACATGGGCAGGCCTTGGCCTGGAGCAGCCCCAACCCCACCGCCACCCGCATAAACCACAATTTGGGGTTAACCAACAGATCATGGTTTACGTCAGGGGTCTTCAAACTTGGCTCTTTGATGACTTGTGGACTTCAACTCCCAGAATTCTTCAGGCACTGCCTGGCTGTGGAATTCTGGGAGTTGAAGTCCACAAGTCATGAGAGAACCAAATTTGAAGACCCCTGCTTGTGGACTTCAACTCCCAGAATTCTCCAGCCAGGCATGCTGGTTGAGGGATTCTGGGAGCTGAAGTCCACAAGACATTAAAGGGCCAAGTTTCAAGACCCCTGGCTTAAACGTAATAAGCAAAATGGAGGCTGGCTGAGGAATTCTGGGAATTGTCCACAAGTCATAAGAGAACCAAGTTTGAAGACCCCTGCTTGTGGAGTTCAACTCCCAGAATTCCTCAGCCAGGCACGCTGACTGAGGGACTCTGGGAGTTGAAGTCCACAAGTCATCAAAGGGCCCAGTTTGAAGACCTCTGGTTTACGTCAAAGATTTGGGGAACTAGCACACTGGCTCTGGGTGCGAGACATGCCACCCTGTTCCTTCTTCCAGCTGTCCCCTCCACCACCCCCATTGACCTCGGGGATAGGAGGAATACAGGGGTCCTCGGCTTATGACCACAATGGAGCCCAACGTTCCCGTCGCTAAGTGGGACATTGGTTAACACAGCTTTGCCCCGTTTTGCGACGTCTTGCCACCGCTGTTAAGGGAATCATCAGCGGATCTGACTTCCCCCACTGACCTTGCCAATCAAAGACTTGCAAAAGGGGATGATCCCGTCACACACACACACACACACACACACACACACACACACACACACACACCCCCGGGACCTTGCGACCGTCATTAATACGAGTCAAGTTATCAAGCGCCGGAATGTTGACCATGTGACCGCAAGGGATCTCGTAAGATGTTTTTCAGCGCCGTCGTAACTTCGAACGCTCCTTGCAAATCCAGGACCGCCTGGAAGCAAGGGGAAAAGCCGCTGCCGTGCCCGCCAGACAGCCTGCCCTGCCCACGCTACGCCAACTCCCTTCCGGCCCAGAAGAACAGGCACGAGTCGTTTTCGGTGTTTTGGGTTTTTTTTCTTTTCTTTTTTTTTAAACCACCTCAGTTCAAGTCTATACGGTCTCCTCCTTCGGAGCCTCTGCCCACCCCAGAAGTCCAAGGATTAAAAACCCAGCCGGGGGGCACGGGGGGGTGGGTCCTCCGCCAGGCCGATTTGGAGCCGGAAGGGCCCTCTTGCTTCCACCAGAAGGGGAAGGACGGGGGGGGGAGAGGGGGCGGAAAGAAAGCCGGACTTGGCAGTCATCGGAAAGGTCCTTCTTGGATGAAGCCCCCTCCCCACTTTATCCAAGAATTTCGCTGGCGGGTGGTGGTGGTGGGGGGAACGGAAGAACAGGAAACAAAAGCCGGGAGGGAGGGGGGGAGGCAAGGTGCTCTTCCCACTGAGAAATGCAGCCTCCTCTGGGGGGGAAAAAAAGTCTTGTCGTCGTGTCGCTGGTGCGGTTCACCCCCTTTCTTGTGCGTCTGGGTCCCCCCCCACGGGGGCCGCCGGTGTCGTGCCACGCGGCGCGGCCTTCTCCCCGCCTCTGCCCGGCTGGCTCGCTGCCAGTCCACAGGGTGCCGCCGTAGGGGGAGAGGGCGGCTGACGGCCACGGGGCGAGGCCGAAACGGAGTCCCACGGGGTGAGGTCCCCGGCCGGCCAGCTGGCCGGCTGAGTCTGAAGGCATTTTGTCAGCCGTGGCGCCTGGCGAGGGGGGGGGGGGAGTCACGATAGCGGGCTAAGGCAGAGGTCGTCGCCAAACCCTGAAGAAAGGAGGGGCCGTCGTCACCACAGGCGGTGCTGATGGAGATTGCGGCTGAGCACCGACCGGACGTCCGCTGTGAACCTGGGGGGGGGAGTGGAAGGAGAGAAAAGCAGGGGTCACTTCGGCCGTCGCCATCTTGGTCTGCAGCCTGTCTTTCAATTTTTGCAAAGCATTCAAGGGGGTGGACAAATGCAGCACCTCCTCGCATTTGGGCCCACCACAACAACCCTGTGAGGTGGGAGGGGCTGAGAGACAGAGAGAGAGAGACGGACTGGCTCAATTCCCCAGCCTCAAGGCGGGACTAGAATTCACCGTCTCCTGGTGATTGGCCCAAAGTCACCCATCAGCTTTTATGCCTAAGGCGGGACTAGAACTCACTGGTGCCTAGTGATTGGCTCAGATTCATCCAGCCGGCTTTTATGCCTAAGGCGGGACTAGAACTCACTGGTGCCTAGTGATTGGCCCAAAGTCACCCAGCTGGCTTTTGTGCCTAAGGCGGGACTAGAACTCTCCGTCTCCTGGTGATTGGCCCAAAGTCACCCATCAGCTTTTATGCCTAAGGCGGGACTAGAACTCACTGTTGCCTAGTGATTGGCCCAAAGTCACCCAGCTGGCTTTTGTGCCTAAGGTGGGACTAGAACTCTCCGTCTCCTGGTGATTGGCCCAGTCACCTGTCAGCTTTTCTGCCTACGGCGGGACTAGAACTCACTGGTGCCTAGTGATTGGCTCAGAGTCATCCAGCCGGCTTTTCTGCCTAAGACGGGACTAGAACTCACTGTTGCCTAGTGATTGGCTCAGATTTATCCAGCCGTTTTTCATAGCTAAGGCAGAACCAGAACTCACTGTCGCCTGGTAATGGGCCCAAAGTCACCCAGCTAGCTTTTGTGCCTAAGGCGGGACTAGAACTCTCCGTCTCCTGGTGATTGGCCCAGTCACCCGTCAGCTTTTCTGCCTACGGCGGGACTAGAACTCACTGGTGCCTAGTGATTGGCTCAGATTCATCCAGCCAGTTTTTATGCCTAAGGCGGGACTAGAACTCACTGTTGCCTAGTGATTGGCTCAGATTCATCCAGCCGGTTTTCCTAGCTAAGGCAGGACCAGAACTCACTGTCGCCTGGCGATGGGCCCAAACTCACCCGTCAGCTTTTCATGCCTAGGGTGGGACTAGAAGTCACTGTCTCCTGGTGATCGGCCCAAAGTCACCCAGCCAGCTTTCGTGGATAAGGCAGGACTAGAACTCATCCTCTCCTGGTTTTCTAGCCAGGTGCCTTAACCAGCAGACCAAACACATCTGCAAGCCAGCCCCAGGACTGGCTGCAAAGGTCCGGTTTTGGAGCCCACCCTCTCCTCCCAGGCTGAGACACCCCCCCTCGCCCCGGGCTTTACCTCAAGGCATCGAGCATGGGGAGGAGGTTGAGGAGTGCCGTGTCGCTGGGGTCGCTGAACCACGACTTGATGGGGATGGCGTTATCTGCCGGAGAGAAAAGGAAAGGCGCCTCGTTCATCCAACCCAGCGGACCGTGGGAAGCAAGTAGCCCGAGGCCGGCCGGAGGAAGTCCACGGTTGCTAAGCGACTCTGGCTTGCCCGTGGACTTTGCCCTTTGTAGGAGGACCTTAGGGCAGGGGTCCTCAATCTTGGCCACTGTAAGACTTGTGGAGTTCAACTCCCAGAATTCCCCAGCCAGCCATGCCTGGTTTTTTTTTTTTTCACCTATCCCTTAAAGCGGAGAGATTGGAGAGGAAGGGATTATAAGAGAGTAAGCAGGGCCACATTGAGTATACTGGCTAAGGAACTCTGGGTGTTGAAGTCCACAAGTCTTAAAGGGGCCATATTTGCAGACCTCCTGCTCTAGCATCAATGTTTAAGGTCCCCTCCCTGGGACCAAGGAGACCATGTTTCCCCCCCACCCCAAAAAAACCAATTACTTGTGGCCCACAGACGATCAAGTCTCCACCCATATTTTCCCTATGGCGCCTGCTTTATTTTTATTTCTATCCTGCTTTTATGATTAGTTTTCTGAACAAGCTGGAAAACATATCCAATTCTCCTTTTTTCCTCCCCCCATCTCAACAATAACTTTGTGAGGTAGGGCTGGACTGAAAAATTCTGGCTGAAAGTCACCCAGTCCGTTTTCATGGATAAGCTGAACTAGAACTCTCTGTCTCTTGGTAATTGGCCCAAAGTCACCCAGTTGGGTTTCCTATCTAAGGCGGGGACCAGAACTCACTGTCGCCTGGTGATTGGCCCAAAGTCACCCATCAACTTTCAGGCCTAGGGTGGGACTAGAACTCTCCGTCTCCTGGTGATTGGCCCAAAGTCACCTGTCAGCTTTCAGGCCTAGGGTGGGACTAGAACTCTCCGTCTCCTGGTGAGTCATCCAGCCGGCTTTCATGCCTAAGGCGAGACTAGAACTCACCGTCTCCTGGTGACTGGTCCAAAGTCACCCAGCTGGCTTTCATGTCTAAGGCAGGACTAGAACTCACCGTCTCCCGATTCCTAACCGGATGCCTTAACTTCTATATCAGTGGTTCTCCACCTGTGGGTCGGGACCCCATTTGGGGTCGAACGACCATTTCACAGGGGTCGCCAAACAACGCAGTCCGCCATTTTTTTTCCCCTTTTCCTTAGCTGTGCTCCTCCCTTTTATTCTATTGGCTTTTGAAAGCCAATAAGAGTAGACTCTCTTGAATAGAGTCTAATTCTATTGGCTTTCAAAGGCCAATAGGAATTGTCCAGGCTGTCTCTGCCCTGCTGAGCCCGCCCAAAGTCCCAGTCTGCAAACGGTGCTGCACCAGTTGCGTAGTCCTCGACTTACGACCGGTTGAGTAGTCCTCGACTTACGACCAGTTAGGGGTTGCGGAATTAAAAAGGTTGAGAACCACTGCTCTAACCCAATCATCCCTTCTTTGCAATCGTGGAGGTCTGGGTCGCTTCCGTTTTTTTTAAACTCAGCTTCTCATTTTCCCAAATCTTGCAGGTTCACGCTGGCCAAGAAAGGCCAAAAATAAGGCCCAAGGAGAACTTATTTCTCATAAGCGGAGCAACAGGAAGTGATTTGCAGATCAGTTCTCCCATACAAGGAAGGGCGAATCCTCTTCCGTTCTCCTCCTCCTCGTCGTCCTCCTCCTCTCTGCAAACCCCCCCTCCCTCCCAGCACTGATGAGGTTCCCCAGTTGGGTCATGAAATGTCTGCCAGGAAACCACCCAGCTCTGAGAGCACCATGGACCCCACAATCCTAACCCTCTTCCTCCTTCTCCTTCCTCCTACTCTCTGCAAACCCCACCCCTTCTAGCATTGATGATGTTCCCTAGTTGGGTCATGAAACATCTACAATGAATTCACCAAGCTCAAAGACCACCATGGACCCTCCAGCCCTTTTCCTCCTCCTCCTCCTCCTCCTCCTCCCTTCTAGCATTGATGATGTTCTCTAGTTGGGTCATGAAATGTCTGCAAGGAATCCACCCAGCTCAGAGAGCACCAAGGACCCCACAGTCCTCCTCTTTCTCCTCCTCCTCCTCCTCCCTTCTAGCACTGATGACGTTCCGTAGTTGGGTCATGAAACGTCTGCAAGGAAACTGCCCAGCTCAGGGACCCCCAAGGACTCCACAAAAACAAAATGAAAAACCTTAAAAACCACCCCAAGGTCTTGCCTGGATGGCTCCTGTAGGCTCCTGGGGAATTGTCCAAGATGACAATGCTGGACAGGTCAGTATGGACCACCGAAAGGTCTTTGATGTAGCTGCCCAGTTCCAAAGTGCAGTGCTGGGGGAGAAAAAAAAAAAAAAAAGAGAGAGAGAGAGAGAGAGAGAAGAGAGAAGAGAGAAGGGAGGAGAGAGAAGAGAGAAGAAAGAGAAAAGAGAGGAGAGAGAAGAGAGAGAGAAAAGAGAGGAGAGAGAAGGGAGGAGAGAGAAGAGAGAAGAGAGAGAAAAGAGAGGAGAGAGAAGGGAGGAGAAGAGAGAGAGAGAGAGAAGAGAAGAGAGAGGGAGAGAGAAAAGAGAGGAGAGAGAAGGGAGGAGAGAGAAGAGAAGAGAGAAGAAAGAGAAAAGAGAGGAGAGAGAAGAGAGAGAGAAAAGAGAGGAGAGAGAAGGGAGGAGAGAGAAGAGAAGAGAGAAGAGAGAGAAAAGAGAGGAGAGAGAAGGGAGGAGAAGAGAGAGAGAGAGAGAGAAGAGAGAGAAGAGAAGAGAGAGGGAGAGAGAAAAGAGAGGAGAGAGAAGGGAGGAGAGAGAAGAGAAGAGAGAAGGGAGGAGAGAGAAGAGAAGAGAGAAGAGAGAGAAAAGAGAGGAGAGAGAAGGGAGGAGAGAGAAGAGAAGAGAGAAGGGAGGAGAGAGAAGAGAAGAGAAGAGAAGAGAGAAGGAGAGAGAAAAGAGAGAAGAGAGAAGGGAGGAGAGAGAAGAGAAGAGAGAAGAGAGAGAAAAGAGGAGAGAGAAGGGAGGAGAGAGAAGAGAAGAGAGAAGAGAGAGAAAAGAGAGGAGAGAGAAGGGAGGAGAGAGAAGAGAAGAGAGAAGGGAGGAGAGAGAAGAGAAGAGAGAAGAGAGAGAAAAGAGAGGAGAGAGAAGGGAGGAGAGAAAAGAGAGGAGAGAGAAGGGAGGAGAGAGAAAAAAGAGAAGAGAGGAGAGAGAAGAGGAGAGAAGAGAGAGAAAAGAGAGGAGAGAGAAGGGAGGAGAGAGAAGAGAGAAAAGAGAGAAGAGAGAAGGGAGGAGAGAGAAGAGAAGAGAGAAAAGAGAGGAGAGAGAAGGGAGGAGAGAGAAGAGAAGAGAGAAGAGAGAGAAAAGAGAGGAGAGAGAAGGGAGGAGAGAAAAGAGAAGAGAGAAGGGAGGAGAGAGAAGAGAAGAGAGAAGGAGAGAAAAGAGAGGAGAGAGAAGGGAGGAGACAGAGAGACAGACAGAGAGAAAGGGGGGAGAGAGAGAAGAGAGAGAAGGGGAAAAGAGAGAGAAGAGAAGAGAGAGAGAGAGAGAGAGGGAGAGAGAAAAGAGAGGAGAGAGAAGGGAGGAGAGAGAAGAGAAGAGAGAGAGAGAAAAGAGAGGAGAGAGAAGGGAGGAGAGAGAAGAGAAGAGAGAAGGAGAGAGAAAAGAGAGGAGAGAGAAGGGAGGAGAGAGAAGAGAAGAGAGAAGGAGAGAGAAAAGAGAGGAGAGAGAAGGGAGGAGACAGAGAGACAGACAGAGAGAAAGGGGGGAGAGAGAGAAGAGAGAGAAGGGGAAAAGAGAGAGAAGAGAGAGAGAGAGAGGGAGAGAGAAAAGAGAGGAGAGAGAAGGGAGGAGAGAGAAGAGAAGAGAGAGAGAGAGAAGAGAGAGAGAAAAGAGAGGAGAGAGAAGGGAGGAGAGAGAAGAGAAGAGAGAAGGAGAGAGAAAAGAGAGGAGAGAGAAGAGAAGAGAGAAGGAGAGAGAAAAGAGAGGAGAAGGGAGGAGAGAGAAGAGAAGAGAGAAGGAGAGAGAAAAGAGAGGAGAGAGAAGGGAGGAGACAGAGAGACAGACAGAGAGAAAGGGGGGAGAGAGAGAAGAGAGAGAAGAGGAAAAGAGAGAGGAGAGAGGGAGAAAGAAGAGAGGAGACAGAGAGGAGAGGGAGAAGAGAGAAGAGAGGGAGGAGAAAAGAGAGAGAGAGAAAGAAAGAAACACATCAGTTGCCTCCAAAGTCAACTTGGCACATGCCAAATGGGAAGAAGGGCAGCCCAGGAGCTGCCTTGGGCTCCAGGTAAGGGGAAGGTGTCCCCGCGCCCACTCACCTGCCTGTAGTATCTCCGCCTGAGGATGCTCCTGTTATTATCTAGCTTGTCTGCTACAGCCGAGCCATAGATTTCCATGCTGGCTGTGAAGACCACGAGCTCGTACCACTGGCTCACCTGTGGGTGGGAGGGGGGTAGAGGAGGAGGGAGGGAGGCAAAAGGTGGGGGGGTTTTCTTACCAAGATTCACTCCCAGAGACTTCCTCAAGGCCAAGGGAGGGCAACTATAGCAACTGTAAGGCTTTCTCAGCCTCAGCCACTTTATCTGAAAGAGGCTTTTCCAAAGAGGCAACCGGACGTTCTCCTGGAGTCGGCCGAGTGTTCTGGAAATCGCATTCACATCCCCGCACCTTTTGAAGGGTGCTCCTCCCAAAGTGCCCGGCTGAAGGTCTCTGTGGCCACTTGTTTTTCTTAGAATTTCTGTAGGATGTTTGTCCCCAAAACACCTGCGCTCAGCGGGAGAAGGAGCCAGGGCCAGAAAAACATCCCGCAGAAATATAAGGAACATACAAGGAACGGTTGCTGGAATTGGGTCTGTCTAGTTTAACGAAGAGAAGGACGAGGGGGGAAAGGATAGGAGCATTCCAGTATCTCAGGGGCGGCCCCAAAGAAGAGGGAGTCAAGCTCTTCTCCAAAGCCCCAGGAGGCAGGAGAAGAAGCAACAGATGGAAACTAACCAAAGAGAGAAGCAACCTAGAACTAAGGAGAAGCTTCCTGACAGTGAGAACAATGAACCAGTGGAACAACCTGCCTCCAGAAGCGGTGAATGCTCCAACACTGGAAGTTTTTAAGAAGAGACTGGACAGCCATTTGTCTGAAATGGTGCAGGGTTTCCTGCCTGAGCAGGGGGTTGGACTAGATGACCTACAAGGTCCCTTCCAACTTTATTATATTATTATTTGTCTGAAATGGTGTAGGGTTTCCTGCCTGAGCAGGGGGTTGGACTAGATGACCTTCAAGGTCCCTTCCAACTTTATTATATATTATATTACATTATATTATATTATATATTATTATTTGTCTGAAATGGTATAGGGTTTCCTGCCTGAGTAGGGGGTTGGACTAGATGACCTCCAAGATCCTCCAGGACCAGGAGCAGACTTCCCTGGAGTGACTCCCTCTTGACCGCTTTGGCTACTGGACCCCAAAGGGTTGGTCTCCTCACAGTTAGAGCCCCCCCCCGGGGGACCACCTGACACCCACCGTCCCGCTTTGCCCACTTCCAAACCTGTCCCGAAATTTGTCTGCCTACCCCCCCCCCACCAATGTGGTTTTTGGGAAACAGTAGAGATGCCACAGCCGGCAGGGCCCCTTCTTCGGGTCTGTCTAGCCTTCTGCCTCCGTAGCCGGAGTCCTCCGGGGGAATCATCCCGCGCGCATGTGTTTGTTCGAGGCGGTTCTTCGCACCCATAGCCAAGACACTCTTGTCAGAAACACACAGACACAGACACACACAAACACTGCGGGCTTACCACTTCTAGAAAAAAGTCCACGTGCGGCCTCTTATGTACAAAAAAGCGGACCGGATGCTTATCTATGACGACCTGGGGAAGAGGGACAGGGTCATTAAATGCAAAAAGAGCCGCAAAATTGCATTGGCAAAAGCCAGGAAACTGTGCCACCCTCTCCCCATTTCCCAGAACCAAACTACCGAGTCTGTCCAGGTCAGCTACAACACGTCAGCATGTCCCAACGAATAGGCAGGGAAGGCGTAGCGATAGCATAGAGATTTCTATACCGCTTCGCCATGCTTTACAGCAGGGGTCCTCAACGTTGGCAACTTTAAGACTTGTGGACTTCAACTCCCAGAATTCCTCAGCCAGCAAAGCTTTGCTGGCTGAGGAATTCTGGGAGTTGAAGTCCACAAGTCTTAAAGTTGCCGACGTTGAGGACCCATGCTTTACAGCCTTCTCTATGCGGTTTACAGTCAGTCTCTTGCCCCCCCCCCAAAAAAAACCAATCTGGGTCCTCAGTTTACCGGCCTCGGAAAGATGGAAGGCTGAGTCGGCCTGGAGCTGATCAGGGTCGAACTCTCGACTGTGGGCAGAGTCAGCCTGCAATGCTGGATTCTAACCACGGCGTCACCAGGACTAAAGAATTCTGACTGGGGGGGGGGTCCAGGAGGAGAGCCATCCCTGCCATTGCCCCCACCCTGTGGAAGACACCCCCCCCCCACATACACACCTGGCCTTCTGCGGCCTTGCTTCGGACGTGCAGAACAGCGTGCAGCCCCGGGGCTGGCTAGCGCTCGGAAAGCCATCCCTCCCCTGCCCTTTAATCCATTTTTTAAACCTTCCTTCCCTCTTTTTAAATTTTATAGACTGTCTGGATGCTTTTCAATATTTTATGGTACAACTCCCAGAGTCCCTCCCTCTGGGAGGGAGACGAGCGATTCTTAGATAAGACAGATTGGATAAGACAGATGATGCGGTGGATAGATGACACATAGATAAGATATAGACAAATTATCGACAGCGATAGAGATAACCATGATAGATGATCATACAGACAATAGAGATAGACAGATGATAGATGGATAGATATAGATAAGTAAATAGCTAGGAGGAAGGGAGGGAGGGAGGGAGGGAGAGAGAGAGTGATTCGTTAGATATAGATGATAGACTGATAGATGATAGACAGATGATGAGACGATAGAGATATCTAGATGGTAGGTAGGTAGATAAAGATAGATAGATGATAGATAGATAGATAGATGATTGATAGATGATGGGTGGGTAGATAGATAATAGATAGAGACATAGAGAGATGATAGATATAGATAGGTAGGTATATATAGAAAGATAAAGAGATGGATGGATGGATGATAGGAGAGACAATAGATAAAGAGATAGATAGATGATAGATACATAGAGAGATGATAGATATAAATAGGTAGGTAGATAGGTATATATAGAAAGATAAAGAGATGGATGGATGCATGGATGGATGATAGGAGAGATAATAGAGATAGATAAAGAGATAGATAGATAGACAGACAGACAGACGATACATGATAAAGAGAGATAATAGATATAGATGATTGATAGATGATAGATACATGATAGGGATGATAGATAGATAGATAGATAGATAGATAGATAGATAGATAGATAGATAGATAGATAGATAGATAGATAGATAGATAGATATTCCAATAGATGGTAGACAGAGACATAGATGACAGATGATCAGACAGATGATAAAGATATAAAGATGATAGATGATGGATACATAGGTAGATATTCCGACAGATGATAGACAGGTAGAGATAGACATAGATGACAGATGATCGGACAGACAAACAGACAGATGACAGACAGGCAGAGGACAGATGATACATAGATTAGATATAGATCATCGGACGGACCGATTGACTCTCGAGAACTGGAGGCACCGCTTCACGTCAGAGCAGATTCCTGGGCCCTCCCCGCCCCCCAAAAATCCCAAACCCACTCCTCAAATTTGATGGAGCCGCTGGATCCCAGCACTGGCTGAGAGGCCCTTGGCCGGTCCCAGCCTCCAGGTCAAGAGCACCAAGGTTGACCTCCAGGTTTGGATCCAGCAGCTTCCACAAGCAGCTTGACACCCCGGGGGCGAGGGGGGCTCATGCCTGCCCCCCTCTTGAGCCCGCTTGTTCCAGAAGAGTCTCACCTTCAGGATGAAGTCGGGCGGGGTGCCGGGCCTCACGGTGGGCCTCAGGACCCCGTCGTGGTGGGAGTGAATCAGCGTCTCATCCAGGTCCAGGACGAGAATCTTCCTCTTCACCTGATCTGCCAGAGAGAGTAAAAAGGGCTTTTTAACACGGGGACTCCTCGACTTACGAACACCATCTCCGTTGCTAAGCGAGACCTGTGTTCCGTGGAGTTCGGCCCCGTTTTACGACCTTCCTTGTGACAGTCGTTCAGCGAGTCACTGCCGTGTGGAGTTAGCAGCGCCGTCGTTAAGCGAAACGGTCTTCCCCGCTGCTTGTGGTCAGAAGGTGGCAAAAGGGGGGGATCACGTGATTTTCCCCCCCTCCCCGGAATGCTGCAACCGTCATAAGTACGAGTTAGTTGCCGAGCATCTGAATTTTGATCACTTGACCGCGCGGGGGCTGCGACGGTCGTGTGAAAAACGGTCCAAAGTCACCTCCGCCCCCTCCAGTGGTGTTGTAACTTAGAATGGCTACTAAACAAATCCACCTGTATATGGTGGATTTGTTGAAAATTTTGGAAGCTGTGTGTTTGTGTGTCTGTGTGTGTGTGTGTGTGTGTGTGTGTGTGTGTGTGTGTGTGTGTGTGTAGAGCAGCTATATAAACTTGTGTAATCAACAAAGCATAAAAACAGGGGTCTTCAAACTTGGCCCTTTGATGACTGGTGGACTTCAACTCCCAGAATTCCTCATTCAGCATGAGGGAACTAGGACCCTTTTAGGACTTGTGGACTTCAACTCCCAGAATTCCTCAGCCAGCGTGAGGGAACTTGACCCTTTGATGACTGGTGGACTTCAACTCCCAGAATTCCTCAGCCAGCGTGAGGGAACTAGTACCCTTTGATGACTTGCGGACTTCAACTCCCAGAATTCCTCAGCCAGCGTGAGAGAACTAGGACTTCAACTCCCAGAATGTGTGCCTGGCTGAGGAATTCTGGGAGTTGAAGTCCACCAGTCATCAAAGGTGCCGAGTTTGAAGACCCCGGCATAAAAAGGAGGCCAGCGACACCAGGCCCAGCCCCACAAAAGCCCCTTCCAGCCCCCTCCAGCGAGCGTCCCGGACCGGAGAGCAATACTTACTCAGCCGTTCCCGCGAAACCCGGGATAGAGGAAGGATATCGTAGCGCACCGTTTGATACTGGATCACCTGCCGGCAGAAGACACAAAACGACGACAAGGTTGGGACTGTGCAAGCAGGTGGAAATCCGAGGGCCCGATGGGCCGAGGGCACAGCCAGGCGCTGGGCGGCCAGTTCCACAGGAGCGGCTGGCCGGCCGCGGAGGAATGCAGACAAGAGTCTGGTAGCCCCGTTAACCCTGATCCAAGCATTGCGGCTGAAGTACTGCGAGGCCGAATCCAGCACATCTGGGTCCCCGAGGGTCCCCGATTCGTCCTTGCTTACTGACAGACGTTAAGGGAGGAAATGACAGGTGGAGGTGCCTGGGAGGGGTTCAGGGTTGCTGCTCAGTCACAAAGGAGGAGGAGGAAGGAAAGAGGGAAGGGGGAGGGAAGGGAGGGAGAAAGGGAAAGAGGAGGGAAGCTGGTGAGAAGGGAGGAAGGATGATAAGAAACAGAAAGGAGGAAAAGAGAAAAAGGAGGTAGGGAAGATGAAAATGAATGAGAAAGAGGGAGAAAAAAGGAAAAAGACAGAAAAAGGAGGAGGGAAAGAGGGAGGTGGGAAGGAAGGAAGGAAAGAAAGAAAGAAAAGAGGGAGGAAAAAGGAGATAGAGAAGGGAGGGAGGTGGGAAGGAAGGAAGGAAGGAAAGAAAGAAAAGAGGGAGGAAAAAGGAGATAAAGAAGGGAGGAAGGTGGGAAGGAAGGAAAGAAAGAAAGAAAAGAGAGGGAGGAAAAAGGAGATAGAGAAGGGAGGGAGGTGGGAAGGAAGGAAGGAAGGAAAGAAAGAAAAGAGGGAGGAAAAAGGAGATAGAGAAGGGAGGGAGGTGGGAAGGAAGGAAGGAAGGAAGGAAGGAAGGAAAGAAAAGAGAGGGAGGAAAAAGGAGATAAAGAAGGGAGGAAGGTGGGAAGGAAGGAAAGAAAGAAAGAAAAGAGAGGGAGGAAAAAGGAGATAGAGAAGGGAGGGAGGTGGGAAGGAAGGAAGGAAGGAAAGAAAGAAAAGAGGGAGGAAAAAGGAGATAGAGGAGGGAGGGAGGTGGGAAGGAAGGAAAGAAAGAAGGAAGGAAGAAAGAAAGGGAAAGGGAGAAAGATAGAGAAGGGAGGGAGGGAGAGGGAAAATAGGTAGGCAAGGGCCACCCATCCCAGGGGGCAACGGGGCCCAAAGGCCGAGGGGCCACCTTAACACGGAGAAGCTCTTCCAGGTCTATTTTTACCTCTCCCCCCCTCCCACCAGCTGTTCCTCCGCAAAAGCCTTACCTGCTCCCTTGCAAGGGCAGCCCCTCCCCTCCCCTCCCTCTCATATGTGTGTGTCAGTGTGCAAGCATGTGCGTGTGTGTCCCCTCCAGCCCCACCGGCTCCTGTTTCCAAAATTAGCCCCCTGTGGCAGGGAAGCTGGCCAAGGTCTCCGGGTCCCAGCCGGGCAGGAGGGGAAGGGCGGGCAAGGAGAGGACAGGACCAGGGGCTTGGAGAACAGGACCTGCTCTAGGCCGGCCAGAACCCCCCCCCCCCGTTCCGAGGGGGGGGGGGGTCCTGCCCGCATCTCCCTGGCTTGGCCGAATAGGGGAGGGGGCCACAAGCAGGAGTGGAAGAAGGGGACCCTCCCTCTCACCCCCAAGGGCTATGGGAGGGGGTCCTTATCGCAGGGGGGGCTCGCCACGGGACAGTTCCACCCAGTGCAAGTAGTCCTCTGAGTTACGACCGCAATTGGAGTCCAGCCTTTCTGGGGCTAAGTGAGACATGGCTTAAGGGAGCATTGCCCCACAGTTGTTCAATGAACCTGGCTCCTCGCCATAGAAGGAGGAGGGATCACGTCACACACACACACACACACACACACACACACACAGACCAGGACACGGCGGCCGCCGTAACTCTGAGCCAGTTACCAAGCCTTTGGATTAACAAACTGCGGTGATCCGCTTCCTAGCTGGGGCAAGGAAGGTGGTCAAATGGGGGGGAAAAACTCACTTAATGACTGTCTTGCTTAGCAACGGAAGCGTCAGGCCCAGCATTTGCGGCCGTTAAGCTGGGGGGGGGGGAAACCGCCTGCACGGTCTTAACGCAGCTTCCTGCTCTCCCCTTTTTTTCTCCGAGGGATAAACCGTGTTTTCTACACCCCAGTTGGGAACACCTTCCGTCACCAGCTTTTCGGTGTGGGTTTAAAAAGGGAAGTTCCCCTTTTACTTTCCCGTCGCAAACAAGAGACGTAACACTTGATCCCGGCTACTTTCAGCTCTCAGAGGAAGCACGGAGAAGGCTGAACAGGCGGTCCTCAACTAATAATACCATGAGGAGCAACTCAGAGGATCCAAGGCCTGGAGACTAAAACCTACGAAGAACGGCTGCGGGACTTGGGTCTGGCTAGTCTAAAGAAAAGAAGAAATTGGGGAGACAGGATAGCAGAGTTCTAGTATTTGGGGGGCTGCCCCAAAGAAGAGGGAGTCAAGCTATTCACCAAAGCACCAGAAGGCAGGACGAGAAACAATGGTTGGAAACTGACCAGAGAGAGAAGCAACTTGGAATTAAGGAGAAACTTCCTGACAGGGAGGACAATTAACCAGTGGAACTGCTTGCCACCAGAAATCGTGGGCGCTCCATCACTGGAGGTTTTTAAAAAGAGATAGGATAGTCACCTGTCTGAGATGGTATAGGTTCTCCTGCTTGAGCAGGGGCTGGACTAGAAGACCTCCAAGGTCCCTTCCAGCTCTATTCTAATTATATTCTCTATTCTATTCGATTTCTTATTCTATTCTATTCACTTAGAACAGTTCATTTAGTAACTGTTCAAAGTTACAACGGCACTGAAAAAAAAGGGACTTGGGACCACTTTTCCTACTTAGAACTGTGGCAGCGTCCCCTTGGTCACGTGATCCAAATTTTGGCAGCTGGTTCCTATTTACGACCCTCGTAGTGTCCCGGGGGGAGGGAGGGACGTGATCCCCCTTTTGCGACCTTCTGACCAGCAAAATCATTTCACTTCACAACCGGACAACGAACTTATCAACTGCAGTGATTCACTTAACAACAACGGCAAGGGGCAAAATTCACTTAAGTGCCTCTCTTAGCCACATAAACGTTCGGCACCGTTGTGGTCGTAAGGCGAGGACTCCCCATGTTTGCAAACTGAGGACGGCCTTTAATTTTTGCCTGCCGGAGACACGTTTGACCTCTGAGCACAAACTGAAGTCTCCACTGGGTGATGAATTTTAACTGTTTTTCCTCCTCCTCCTCCTCTCTGCACTCTCCATTCCCTTCTAGCACTGATGACGTTCCCTAGTTGGGTCATGAGACGTCAGCAAGAAAACCAGCCAAGCTCAGAGAGCACCAAGGACCCCCATAGTCCTCCTCCTCCTCCTCTTCTAGCACTGATCATGTTGCCTAGTTGGGTCATGAGACGTCTGCAAGGAAACCACCCAGCTCAGAGAGCACCAAGGACCCCATAGTCTTCTTCTTCCTCCTCCTCCTCCTCCCTACATCCCCTATGCTCCAGCTATACTGGGAGGAGAAAGAAAACCAGCTAATATCTCGGGAGATATTATCTAGAATCCCTTAAAGCTAAGACTGCAGCATCCACAAAAATAATCAAAACAACCCACTTGGGGCTACTAAGTCTGATTTACGACAGCGCTTAACAAACCAGGTTCTATGTGGCCTCAGCTTTCTGCCTCTGAACTCCTTGAAGGATCATAGACCATGATTTATCAGATTAGCCAGCCCCACTACGTGACTATTTCACTCCTACATCACTCACACCTATCATTTGTAGGACATTTGTCATGAACGCAATTTTTCCTGCAGACACAGGTTTAATTTGTCTGACTGCAGATGTTTAGGGATGGGGACTATTTCCTTCTGCCTTGAATTTACCCTGTTGTTACAGTCCCAGAAAGGTCTTGTCTACTGCAGGAATCCCAAATGAAGCCTTACAAGCTTGTTTGATATCGGAAGGTGGTCAGTGGAAGCATCCAAAACCTAGGTAGGGTTCTGTACAGAATATGGGGCATCCATAGGAGAGGATGTTGGTA
Source organism: Crotalus adamanteus (assembly GCA_039797435.1). NCBI lineage: Eukaryota > Metazoa > Chordata > Lepidosauria > Squamata > Viperidae > Crotalus > Crotalus adamanteus. The sequence goes on along the minus strand of CM077936.1, from coordinate 144,095,321 downwards.
GCCCAGGGTTCAACTTTGGGGGTCTTTGGTACTCTCTGAGTTGAGTTATCTCCTTGCAGACGTTTCATGACCCAACTAGGGAACATCATCAGTGCTGGAAGGTAAGAGGGAAGCGCTCTCTGTTTATATACTAGTGGCTTGCCCTGTCCGTGTTGTTGGTGGGAGTGTTCTTGGGAATTTCTTAATTACAGCAGGAACTGCCCTAGCCCTTGAGGAGGTGCTCACTGGTAATCAGCACCCAGAGAAGCAGAGATTAAAATCAGAATTGGTGTCAGGGCAATTACCGGGCAGTAAACAGTGTCCAGAACAAGGAACTATCAGCTCCAGACAAACAGTCAAATAGTAAAAACAGGCTAATTAAGGACACACCAACGTTCTTCCAACATTGACAGGACAAACCACTTTGATGGACGGTAAACCTTTCTAGCACGGATGACGTTACCTAGATGGGTCATGAAACGTCACGAAGAAAGCAAGCCAGCTCAGAGAACACCCAGGACCCCCACAGTGCTTTTCTCCTCCTCCTCCTCCTCCCTCCCAGCCCTGATGATGTTATCTAGTTGGGTAATGAAAGGTCTGCAAGAAAATAACCCAGCTCAGACAGCACCCAGGACCCCATGTTCCTCCTCCTCCTCCTCCTCCTGTGTCCAAGCCTCCCTTTCTAGCCCTGATGATGTTCCCTAGTTGGGTCACGAAATGTTTGCAAGCAAACTACTCAGTTCAGAGAGCATCAAGGACCCCACGTTCCTCCTCCTCCTCCTTTCTAGTCCTGATTATGTCACCTACTTCGGTCATGAAAGGTCTGCAAGCTCAGAGCACACCAAGGACCCCACAATCTTCCTCCCTTCTTCTCCTCCTCCTCCTCAGTGAGCACCAAGAGACCCCCCCCCCCGGCCCGTCGTCCTTTTCCTCTCCACAAATCTCCTTCCCTTCTAGTCCTGACGAGGTTCCCCAGTCTGGTCATGAAATGTCTGCAAGAAAACAGCCAAGCTCAGACAGCACCAAGGACTCCATGGTCCTCCTCCTCCTTTCTAGCCCTGATGTGGTTCCCTAGCTAGGTCACGAAACGTCTGCAAGAAAACCAGACAAGCTCAGACAGCACCAGGGACCCCACAGTCTTTCTCCTCCTCCTCCTCCTCTTCCTCCTCTTCCTTTTTCTCTTCCTCCTCCTCCTCCCCTTCTCTTCCTCTCCCCTCCCCTCCACACCACAAACACCACTGACTCCCTTCTAGCCCTGATGAGGTTCCCTAGTTGGGTCATGAAACGTCTGCAAGAAAACAAGCGAAGCTCAGAGAGCATCCAGGACCCCACAATCCTCCTCCTCCTCCTCCTTTCTAGCACTGAAGATGTTCCCTAGCTGGGTCATGAAACGTCTGCAAGAAAACAAGCGAAGCTGAGAGCATCCAGGACCCCACAATCGTCCTCCTCCTCCTCGTCCTCCCTTCTAGCACTGAAGATGTTCCCTAGCTGGGTCATGAAACGTCTGCAAGGGAACCACCAATTCAGAGAGCAGCAAAGACCCCCCCCCAATTATTTTCCTCCTCCCTCCCAGCCCTGATGAGGTTCCCTAGCTGGGTTATGAGACGTCTGCAAGGAAACCACCAATTCAGAGAGCAGCAAAGACACCCACCCCCCCAATTATTTCCCTCCTCTTCCTCCTCCTCCTCCCTCCCAGCCCTGATGAGGTTCCCTAGCTGGGTTATGAGACGTCTGCAAGAAAACCACCAATTCAGAGAGCAGCAAAGACACCCCCCCCCAATTATTTCCCTCCTCTTCCTCCCTCCCAGCCCTGATGAGGTTCCCTAGCTGGGTTATGAGACGTCTGCAAGAAAACCACCAATTCAGAGAGCAGCAAAGACACCCCCCCCCCCAATTATTTCCCTCCTCTTCCTCCCTCCCAGCCCTGATGAGGTTCCCTAGCTGGGTTATGAGACGTCTGCAAGAAAACCACCAATTCAGAGAGCAGCAAAGACACCCCCCCCCCCAATTATTTCCCTCCTCTTCCTCCTCCTCCTCCCTCCCAGCCCTGATGAGGTTCCCTAGCTGGGTCATGAGACGTCTGCAAGGAAACCACCCAAACCCTCCCCCACCACAGAATACCGGGGGGGGGGCAGAGCATTCCCAGCCTACAGCGACCATCCCGCCCGGTGAAACGATGGGGAGAGAAGGGAGAAGCCTGGGGGGGGGGAGGAGGAGGAGGAGAAGAGAGAGAGAGAGAGACAGAGAGACCCACCGGCCCAGGATCCCCAAGCCTCCCCGCCCTTCACCCCCACAGGCCCCTTCGGCTTCCCCAGCCCCCTCCCTCCCTCCCCCCCCCCGCGCGCACTCTGCCCGTGCTCAGAGGCGCCCTCGCCCAGCCCTACTCACGGTGCGGGCCTGCCGGCGCAGCAGGTAGAGCAGGAAGCTCCAGAGCTTGGCGGCGAAGGCCAGGAAGGCCCGGAGGCCCAGCAGGCACTGCGAGCGCATCATCCCGCCGGCGGGGCCCGCCGCGCCCCCGGCCCGGCCCAGCTCCGCCAGCTTCCAGCCGGGCACGAAGGACGGAAGACGGGAGGAGGAGGAGGACGGCAGGGCCCTCCGCTCAGCCCGGCCCCGCCGGCCCCGCCATCGCCCCGCCGCCGCCGCCGCCGCCGCCTCGGTCGCCGCCGCCTGAGAGGGGGAAGCGCTCCCCCCCTCCCCCGCCGACGCTCGCCTCTGCTTCAGCGCCGGTCCGCTTCCGGGGCAGCCGACGGAGCGCCAGCCTCTGCTTCCGGGTCGCGGCAGAGGGAGCGCGTCCAATGAGAAGGCGAGGCGGGAAGAGGCGGGGCCGGCAGGGCTCCACGCATGCGCGGCTCCGCTTGGGGGGGGAGGAGGAGGAGGGGAAAAAAAAAGCGAAGAGCGAAGAAAGAAAAAGCGCGTCGAAGGGATTTGAAAGCGGAGAGCGGGGAGGGAGGGCCTGGGGCGCATGCGTCGCCCAGAGAGGAGGGGGGGGAAGAAGAAAAAAAAAAAACCAAGGCAGCGGAAGCGCATGCGCGGAGAGTTCGCGCGCTTCGCTTTCTCTGTGAGGCGAAGTTGAAATGGGGGGCAAGAAAAGGATTTAAATCGAGAGGCCGAAATTGTTTCACAGTATTAGCCAATGTTTGCTTCCTGCTCGACCCTCCAGGGCAGGGTTCTCCAAACTTGGCCCTTTGATGATTTTTGGACTTCAACTCCCAGAATTCCTCAGCCAGCATTGCTGGCTGAGGGATTCTGGGAGTTGAAGTCCACAAATCATCAAAGGGCCAGGTTTGGAGAACCCTGCTTGTGGACTTCAACTCCCAGAATTCCCCAACCAACCTACTTTAAGATGGGTGGACTTTGACTCCCAGAATTCCCCAGCCAGCCTGTTTTAAGCTGGGTGGATTCCAAGTCCCAGAATTCCCCAGCCAGCCTGCTTTAAGAGGGGAGGACGTCCTCCCAGAATCCCCCAGCCAGCCTGCTTTAAAATGGGTGGATTCCGACTCCCAGAATCCCCTAGCTATCCTGTTTTAAGCTGGGTAGACTTCAACTCCCAGAATCCCCTAGCCAGAGGGTCAAAAGTCATCTGTAACTGTGTGGGAAGGTCCATTTCCAGATCCCCTAGCTGGCCCACTGGAATTCTGGGAGTTCCACCCTCAGCCTCATCCCCTGTGAAGGGCTGACAGTTTCCGGAGCACGTTCCTAGGAAGTCAGGCTGGCTGGGGAATTCTGGGAGTTGAAGTCCACCCATCTTCAGAGGGGTCAAGCTGGAGAAACACTATTCTACGGAGTTTATATTGCCCCAAAGACGCAGTCATGTATTGTAAGTCACCCACACAAGTCACCCACACAAGATTGCAAAATCTTAAATGCACGGAAAGACGCATACGGGGTAAGTTGGCAATAAAATAGTGTGATCATTTATTGCATTAAGAGCCACACAGAGCCCGTCATATCGGCACTCAAAATAGTTTACTGGCTATGAATCGCTCCAAAAAAAGGACGGGGGGGGGACGCCAAATCGCTTTTCACTGTCCTCATCACCTTCAGCAAAGGCTTCTTATCCAGATTCCAAACCGATTTCCCGAAGGTTGTTTCTTATCCGTGTCCTTTCCCAGGGGAAGCAAATCTGGACTGTGTTTATCCTGTTCGGATAGCCCCGGGTTCTGCTTTGCCCTGCTAGACCGTTCCCGGCAGTGGATTGCTTCTGTCCGCCATCGTTTCCAAGTTGCAAAAGAAAAAGAACGGTCCAGATAGACGTAAAAAGGTTCCGGTTCCAGATCTGGAAAAACAAGCCATTTCTCCTTCACACGTCTAAATCGTCGTCTGGATCTTCGTCGTCAAAGTCATCGGCGGCGTCGGGTTGATAGTAGATCTTGGCTTCCTCTGTCGAGGTCTGCAGCAAGGAGGATTTCCTGGGAGAAGAGAAAAAAAAATATTGCTCTGCCTGCCTGTCTAAAGCAGGGGTCTTCCAACTTGGCCCTTTTGTGACTTGTGGACTTCAATTCCCAGAATTCCTCAGCCGGCATGAGGGAACTAGGGTCCTTTGATGACTGGTGGACTTCAACTCCCAGAATTCCTCAGCCAGCGTGAGGGAACTACGACCCTTTTGTGACTTGTGGACTTCAACTCCCAGAATTCCTCAGCCGGCGTGAGGGAACTAGGACCCTTTTGTGACTTGTGGACTTAAACTCCCAGAATTCCTCAGCTGGCATGAGGGAACTAGGACCCTTTGATGACTCGTGGACTTCAATTCCCAGAATTCCTCAGCCAGCGTGAGGGAATTAGGACCCTTTGATGACGTGTGGACTTCAACTCCCAGAATTCCTCAGCCAGCGTGAGGGAACTAGGACCCTTTGATGACTTGTGGACTTCAACTCCCAGAATTCCTCAGCCAGCGTGAGGGAACTAGGACCCTTTGATGACTTGTGGACTTCAACTCCCAGAATTCCTCAGCCAGCGTGAGGGATCTAGGACCCTTTAATGACGTGTGGACTTCAACTCCCAGAATTCCTCAGCCAGCGTGAGGGAACTAGGACCCTTTTGTGACTTGTGGACTTCAACTCCCAGAATTCCTCAGCCAGCGTGCCTGGCTGAGGAATTCTGGGAGTTGAAGTCCACAAGTCATCAAAGGGCAAGTTGGAAGACCCCCTGGTCTAAAATGTCTCATCTCTCTCATCCATTCCTCCTGTGGAAGTTGCCGGTGCTCCATCACTGGAGGTTTTAATAATAGTAAAGTTGTAAGGTACCTCCGAGGTCATCTAGTCCAACTCCCTGCTCAGGATACTTTTATATCTAGAACTCACCATTGCGTGGCAATTGGCCCCAAATCACGCGGCCCACTTTCATGCGAAAGGCAGGACTGGAACTCACCGTCTCCTGGCGATTGGTCCAAAGGCACCCAGTTGGCTTCCATGGCTAAGGCAGGACTAGAACTCGCCATCTCCTGTTTTCTAGCCTGGTGGCTTAACCACCAGACCAAACTGGGTCTTGAGGAATGTGCCAACTGAACTTTAACACATGTTTTTCCCCATATAACGAACATGCCAACTAAATATCGGTCCGTTGCACCCAAAACCGGCTAAATGGGCTCCGTTTAACCAACTTTTTTTGCAGATTAATCCATTTTTTTGCACAGCAGATTCTCGCCAAACATTCTAAGGCGCTCACAGTTGCTTTGCCGAGTGAGCCGGGCAGGATATGAATTTAATCGACGGATAAATAAAAATACGCAGCGCGTTCAACAGCGAAATAACGAGAGATGCACGCAGGCCCTTACTTTTCCTCGCTGAAGTGGTACGGGAGAGGCACCGATTCCCTGGCCTGACGCTCGGCCTCCGTGAGGTGCAGGCTGAAGGTCAGGCGGGCCGTCGGATCAACCTGGAAAGATCCCAAGATCAACGGGGTTCATGGATCAAGAGGACAGGAAAAATCTCCCTGGGAAGGTTGAATTTAGCCCAGGGTCTTCTCAGCCTCGGCAACTTTTAAGCTGGTTCGGCTTCAACTCCCCGATTTCCCCATCCAGCCTTTTTTCCCCCACCATCGTGCCCTGATTTCCCACCTCATCTCCCATAAAGCGGAGAGACTGCAGAGGAAAGGACTATAAGAGAGTAAGCAGGGCACAATGGGTGTATATATCAAAAGGACGGCATTAGCGCCAGGGAATTCTCGTAGGTGAGGCAATTCGCTGAACGACCGGAGCCAAAAGTGTCCTAAAAGTCAGCCGGGGCTCATTTTAACAACCCTCCCGCTTAGCGGCGGAAATTCTGGTCCCATAAGCCGAGGACTACTTAAAATAATGCATTATTTCTAAAATGCTTGTGTGCTCAGCAAACCTAGCCCTTCCTGATGTCCTTGACAGAGCCCATCTGAATCCCCCCCCCAAACCAAACCAAACCCCGCTCCAATATGTCTGCCACAAGCCCAAGATCGGCCAGGCACGTACCGCGGCTGGTTCCCGTCCTTCCTCCGCGTCCTCCTCTCTGGAAACGGCTTTCGGTGGCAGCTCGCCGAGGAATTTGAACACAAACCCCGGGAGGACGCTGAAGAGTTGTGTCTAGGGAGGGAAGGGCAGAAAGGGTTAGGGGGGTGGGGGGTGGATCCAAAGAACCTGCCTCAGCCTTCCTCGGCAAAGCCCAAATCTTCCACCGATCTGTAGTCCTCGACTTACGATGGTTGCTAAAAGGAATTCCGCCCCATTCGGACGACTCGTCTGGCCACCACCGCCAAGCAAGTGGCCGCGGTTACGAAGTTGGCAACACGGTCGTTCAGCGAATCCGGCGTTCCCCTGGTCAAGCCGTCGCAAAAGCGGATCACGGGACACACAAACACACACACACACACCGGGGTAGGGCGACCATCGTAAATGCGAGTCAGTCGTCGAGGGTCTGAATTTTAATCACATTAATGGTGAGGATGCTGTAAGGGTTGTAAGTTTGAAAAACCGGTCCTAAGTCATGTCTTTTTTAGTGTCGTCGTAGCTTTGAACAGCCGCTAAAGAGAACCGTTGTAAAGTCGAGGACTCCCTGAATTTTCATACTGAGAAACTTATTTATTTCAATGGCAAAAAGGGAGGTGCAGGGCTTCCAAAAAGAAGGGGAGGGGTTCCGCCTATTCTCCAAAGCGCCTGAAGGCAGGACAAGCAACAGCTGGAAATTAATCAAGGGGAGAAGCAACCTGGAACTAAGGAAAAACTTCCTGACAGTGAGGACAAGTAACCAGTGGAACAGCTTGCCACCAGAAGTTGGGGTGCTGCATCACTGGAGGCTTTCACTTAGAACAATATAGGGGTATAGGGCAGGAGTAGACAACTCCCAGAATTCCTCAGCCAGCGTGAGGGAACTATGACCCTTTATGACTTGTGAACTTCAACTCCCAGAATTCCTCAGGCAGCGTGCCTGGCTCAGGAATTCTGGGAGTTGAAGTCCACGATTCATAAAAGAGCCAAGGTTGCCTACCCCTGGTATAGGGTTTCCTGCTTGAGCAGAGGGGGCTGGACTAGAAGATCTTCACGGTCCCTTCTAGCTTCTAATTCTGATTACATATTTGTCTGAAACAGTATAGGGTTTCCTCCCTGAGCAGGAGGTTGGACTAGATGACCTCCAAGGTCCCTTCCAACTTTATTATCATTATCATCATTATTAGTCTGAAATGGTGTAGATCAGGGGTAGGCCACCTGGGCTCTTTTATGACTGGTGGACTTCAACTCCCAGAATTCCTGAGCCAGCCATGCTGAGGGGAAAGGGAGAGGTTTCCAAGCTGAGCCATGCTGGCTCAGGAATTCTGGGAGTTGAAGTCCACCAGTCATGAGGGGGCCATAGTTCCCTCACGCTGGCTGAGGAATTCTGGGAGTTGAAGTCCAGAAGTCATCAAGGGGTCATAGTTCCCTCACGCTGCCTGGGGAATTCTGGGAGTTGAAGTCCACAAGTCCTAAAGGGAGCCATAGTTCCCCCATGCTGGCTCAGGAATTCTGGGAGTTGAAGTTCATGAGTCATCAAGGGAGCCATAGTTCCCCCATGCTGGCTGGGGAATTCTGGGAGTTGAAGTCCACCAGTCATCAAGGGAGCCATAGTTCCCCCATGCTGGCTCAGGAATTCTTTTCGGAACCATGACACCAAGGTTGCCTACCCCTGGTGTAGAGTTTCCTGCCAGAGCAGGGGGTTGGACTAGATGACCTCTAAGGTCCCTTCCAACTTTATTATTGTTGTTGTTGTTGTTGTTACTATTATTATTGTTAGGCAGAACTCCACGGCTCTCATCGACCTCGTTTGACGCTGGAGGAAAAGGACCTTCCCCTCCCTCCCTGATCCCCCCCCCCGAGCTCTAGCTCAAAGCAGCCCCACCTGGACACCCCCTCACCTTCTGCAGAAACCTGCCCCCCCTCTTCCTGTGGAGGACGACCGCCGTTTGGGGGGTCCCCTCCCCGCCTCGCCCGCTCTCCGGTCCCGGCTGCAGTGTCACCGCCAGGCGGGCCAGCGTCTTCAGCACCTCCAGCTGGGCGGGCGGGTGCAAATCCTCGTGGACGAGGGCCACCATCCGGACGACGTTCAGCCCTGGGGGGGGGGGAGAAGGTTTTTGAGGACATCCCAAGGCAGGGATTTCTCCAGAAAGGTCAGGATTCACGCAGACCTTGGTCAGGATTCACGGAGAACGCCCATGTTTGAAGACCCCCTGCCTTATACCACCCCCAGACAAATGGCTCTCCTTCTTTCGGCTAAATCAGTTTTTTTGGGAAAGTTTCGGACGGGTGGGCTTCAACGCCCAGAATTCCCAGGTGCTAATCCAGTCTTTTTGATATATGTACACCCATTTGTGGCCTGCTTACTCTCTTGTAGTCCCTTCCTCTGCAGTCTCTCCGCTTTGTGGGAGAGGAGGGGGGGGGAAATCGGGGCGCGATGGAAATCCTGATCTGTGCCCAAAGTGAGCTTCCTGGTGGAGTAAATTCCGAGGAAATTCCTGACTTGTGTCTCAATTTGATTGATGTGTTTTGAAGTCTGTCTGCCGCCCGTCTGGTATCCCGAGATCCAGCCGGCGTGGATCCTTAAGCGACCCCATAAAAAGAGATTTACGCCACCCCGGAAATGGGGCTTGTGGGCTCAAACTCAGCTGGAAAGTTTGACTTTCTCCCACTTCGGCAGCAAAAGAGTTAGGGTCTTCGCGCCCCTAGCTATACAGACGGTCCTCGTCTTACAACACTTAATGGCCGAGACTACAGCGGCAACGAATAAAGTCACCCAGGACCATTTTCCACACTTACAACCGCTGTAGCGTCACAGAGTCACGGGATCAACGTTTGGACGCTTGCCAACCGATTCGTATTTACGACGGTCGCCGTGTCCAGGGATCACGCCATCCCCTTTTGTGACCCTCTGACAAAGCGAAGTCGATGGGGAAGGCGGATTTGCTTAACGACCAGTTACTGATTTAACTGCAGTGATTCACCTAACAACCGAGGCAAAAAAGTGTCGTAAAGAGGGGCAAAACTCACTAGACAAATTTCTCACCCAGCGATATAAATGTTGGGCTTCACTGTGGTCGTAAGGTGAGGATTGCCTGTGCAGGTTTTCTTCCATTCAAGAGCCAGTGGGGTGAAGGGGTTAAGGCGCTAACCTAGAAAGCAGGAGACTGCGAGTTCTAGTTTCGCCTTAGGCACGAAAGCCGGTTGGGTGACTTTGGACCAATCACCAGGAGACGGTGAGTTCTAGTCCCGCCTTAAGCATGAAAACCGGTTGGATGGCTTTGGGCCAATCACCAGGAGACGGTGAGTTCTAGTCCCACCTTAGGCGTGAATGCTGACTGAGCCAATCACCCGGAGGCTGCGAGTTCTAGTTCCGCCTTAGGCCTGAAACCTGGCTGGGTGGCTTTGGGCCAATCACCCGGAGACGGTGAGTTCTAGTCCCGCCTTAGGCGTGAATGCCGACTGAGCCAATCAGCAGGAGACAGTGAGTTCTAGTCCCGCCTTAGGTATGGGCGATGTTGGGTCAGTCCCTCTCCTTCAGCCCAGCCCACCTCACAGGACTGTTGTTTCAGGGAAGAGCAGAGCCAGGAATAGCTCGAGTGACTTATAAAGGCAAGATAAAAATCGAATAGTAAAGGAAAGCTAAACAAATTGCTGAAAAAGGGAAACCTGGACCGGACCAAAAAACCCACCACCAATATTGTCAGCAGCCCCCCCCACGTGCTCCCCCCCCTTTGCTCACCAGCAGCACTGGCTCTCCTGGGCAGCTGTGCCAACACCTGGCAGACGGAGGGGAAGGGAAGACGGAGGAGCAGCCAGCTGAGGGAGTCCAGCACCACCGTGGCAGATCCCGGGGAGGCTGCGGCCAGGCGCGAGGCCAATTGCGAAGCGGAGAATTCTCCCAGGGTCAGGGCGCTCCCCCTCCCGGACCAGCCCAGGGGATCTGGGAAAGCGTCGTGGAACAAGATCCTGGAAGGAGAGCGAGCGACAGGTAGACCTTGACGTACGACCGCAGCCGAGCCCAATGTTTCTGTCGCTAAGCGAGACGTTTACCCCCCATTTTACGGCTTTTCTGGCTACAGCTTTAGAGAATAATAATAATAATAATAATAATAAGAAGAAGAAGAAGAAGAAGAAGAAGTAGTAGTAGTAGTAGTAGTAGTAGTTGGATGGGACCTTGGAGGTCATCTAGTCCAACCCCCTGCTCAGGCAGGAAACCCTACACCATTTCGGATAAATGGCTGTTCAAGTCTCTTCTTAAAAACTTCCAGTGTTGGAGCATTCGCTGCTTCTGGAGGCAGGTGGTTCCACTGGTTAATTGTTCTCACTGTCGGGAAGTTTCTCCTTAGTTCTAGGTTGCTTCTCTCCTTGATTAGTTCCCACCCGTTGCTTCTTGTCCTGCCTTCAGGCGCTTTGGAAAATAGCTTGACTCCCTCTTCTTTGGGGCAGCTCCTGAGATACTGGAAGACTGCTATCATGTCCCCCCTCATCCTTCTCTTCTTTAAACTAGACAGACCCAATTCCAGCAACCGTTCCTTATATGTTTTAGCCTCCAGACCCCTGATCATCTTTGTTGCTCTTCTCTGCATTTTTTCTAGAGTCTCAACATCTTTTTTACATCATGGTGACCAAAACTGGATGCCGTATTCCACTTGTGGCCTTACCAAGGCCTTGTAAAGTGGTATTAACCCTTCCTGTGATCTTGATTCTATCCCTCTGTTAATGCAGCCTAGCACTGTGTTGGCCTTTTTGGCAGCTGCAGCACACGGCTGGCTCCTATTTAAGTGATTGTCCACTAAGACTGCGAGATCCCTCTCACAGTTGCTACTATTGAGCAAGGTAGATAAACTTTATTGTCATTTTTTTTCCTGTGGGCGTAACTGCACTTATTAAAAATGAAACTGAGTGGCTTCCTCTCCACGTACATAACGCACATTTAAAACCTACTATATACCCTTATGTATAAGTAACATTACATTTTGTTATGAATTGAGACAAGGAAAATTTTGGTTACCCAAAGCCTGAAAATTATAAACATCAAAGGTTCAATTGGAATATTGATGAGAAACTAGAAACTGGGCAAACATTAACAACAGGACACGGACTGGTTTTGAAAATTGAATGAAGTTAAGATAGATAAACGTAATAACAATGTTTTTTATTGAGTTGATACAACTAGAATTGTACTAGCTGGAATACGAGACAGTAAATGTGAAGGGAAAAAGAGAAGAAATATCTGATGTGGTAGCCTGAGATTTGCACTAAAGATTTTGTTATCGAAGTATTGATTAACCCCGTCGCCACGTTGCCTTTTTAAATACTTAAATGTAAAACTGGAAAATTAATAAACTGTTATAAATAAATAAATAAGAGTCATTTGCCAAGAAGCCAAATTTTGATCGTGGGGACGCTGGGACAGTCGCAAGTGTGAAAAACTGCTGAAAAGTCGTTTTTTTGAGGGCTGTTTTAACTCTCAACGGTCGCTTAAAGGAATATTTGTCTCTCAAGAGCTGAAACGAGGAATCCTCGGTGCTCTCCGAGCTTGGTGGTTTTCTGGCAGACATTTTACTATCCATTCTCAGCGCTAAACAATCGGAACCTGGGGATTGCCTTGTGCGGCTTGCTGGCTGTGTACACCACACACTGAACCGCAAAAACAAGCCACCCACACAAATCCAGAAAGCCAAGTGGAGGGAAGCTCAGCTCACATCGGCGAGCGCCAAAGGTTTTTTTTTTTTCCCAACTAAATGTTGGCCTCAATTCTGGTCTGACACAGTTGCTGTTCCCCGCTTTTGAATCACACACACACACACACACACACACAAATACAAATTTAGGACTTACCGGGAGGTCACTTCAGGGCTCAGCCCAGTCTTGAATTCCAATTCTGGCAGCTCAAAGCTGAGAACATGGATGGACTCTGCCCTAAGGGAAGAAAAGCCAGATGTGGTTATGGCAAATGGAAATAGTGTTTTGGTCCTGGCATCTGAATGTAGGTTAGTCCACTCTATTTTGTTCCCCGTATCTATCTATCTATCTATCTATCTATCTATCTATCTATCTATCTATCTATCTATCTATCTATCATCCATCCATCCTTCTCCTCTCTCATCTGTCTCCATCCTATCTACCTACCTACCTATCTATAATCTATCTATCTATATCATCTATCTACCTACTTACCTACCCACCCACCCTATCTATCTATCCATCCATCTCCTCTCTCATTTGTCTCCATCCTACCTATCTATCTATCTATCTATCTATCTATCTACCTACCTATGTCTATCCATCCATTCATCCGTTCATCCATCCATCCATCCCTCTCCTCTCATCTGTCTCCATCTTATCTATCTATCTATATCTATCTATATATATCCATCCATTCATCCATCCATCCATTCCTCTCCTGTCTCCATCCTATCTATCTATCATCTACCTACCTACCCACCCACCCACCCTATCATCTATCTATCTATCTATCTATCTATCTATCTATCTATCTATCTATCTATCTATCAATCATCTACCTACCTACCTACCTACCTACCTACCCACCCACTCTATCTATCTATCTATCTATCTATCTATCTATCTATCTATCTATCATCTATCTATCTACCTACCCACCCACCCTATCATCTATCTATCTATCTATCTATCTATCTATCTATCTATCTATCTATCTATCTATCTACCGTCTGTCTGTCAATCTACCTACCTGCCTGCCTGCCTATCCATCCATCCGGAGAGGGAGGATCTCTGCAGCAGTATGGACTACAATGTTCATCAACCCCCAGCAGTATGGGAAAGATGAGTGGCTGATGTGGAATTGTGAGGTGCAGCGCAGAGTCACTTACTTGGCAGAGGAATAGGCGGAATACAAATTTAATAATAAATAAAAAAACAAATACCCATTTCCCACAGAAACCCAACAGCTAGTGGGCAGTCCATTTGTGGGCTGGCATCAAGCAGTCCCGGATGTTTTGCCAAGCCAGATGGGTGGGTGGCCTATCGATTTGATACAGCAACGAATTCAAAGCCTCTCAACTCACCGCTGGGCGGCAGCCACGACGAAGCTCTTCAGCAGGGGGCGCCCTTCGCAAGCGATGGAATCTGCGCCAGGGAAGAAGCCAAATAACTCTTTTAGGTTACGCTCAGTTTTCGTATAGTTCTTAATGATCTTTTAATTCTGTGCTCTTTTAATTTTTATAACTATTTTTTTACTCCTTTTATAATCTGCAAGCTCCTCTGCATGCGATAAACTAGGAGGAAATCCCCTGCAGTGAGGAATGGGAGGCCACCAGGAGAAGCCCTGCATGCAACAGACCACTAGATCAGAGGTCCTCAATCCCCGGTCCGTGGACCGGCACTGGGACGCAGCATGCCAGGAACTGGGACACGCAAACAAACGAAGCCCCACGTGCGGGATGCAAGCAGCATTTGAAACCATGCCCCCTCTCCCACTCCAGTCCACCAAATCCCTGGTGCTCAAAAGGTTGGGGGCCACTGCAGTAGAAAGTCCCGTGAGGGGATGGGAGGCCATCAGGAGATCCCCTGGAGGGAATGGGAAGCTATCAGGAGATCTTCTGCATGCGATAAGACAACCAGACCTCTGAAGGGGATGGCAGGCCACCAGCTGACCCCCTGCATGCGACAGACCGCGGGGAGATCCCCTGAAGGGGATGGAGGCCCATCAGGAGATCCTCTGCATGCGGGAAGACCACCGGATCCCCTGCAGGGGGGATGGGAGGCCATCAGGGGATCCCCTGAATGCGATAGAGCACCAGGAGATCCTGCGCAGGGGGGGGGGGAATGGGAGGCCACCAGGAGATCCCCCCCCAGCTTTAAGCTAGCCACCAGTAACAATCCCCGTTCCTATTTGGCTAAGAAGCCCCTCCCCCTGTCCCATGAAGGGGGGGCGCCGCTCCACAGCAGAGGGGGGGGCAGCAGGGCCAGACCGGATGGGGGGGGAAGCCTCGGCCTCAGGAGGGGCCCCTCCGCCCCGGGCCGGCCGCTCACCCCGGATCAGGATGAGCCCCTCGGCGGCCCCCGGGAGCAGCGCCTCCACCATCCCGGCGCGACTCTTCGCTCCGGGAGGCGCCACCCGCGCGCCCCGATGACGTCACCGAACGGCCGCCTGAAACCGGCACCGCCGAGAAAGGACCCTGCGCGCCCCCTGCCGGCGGGCGCCTCCATCGCCGCGGAAGGCCATAGGTGGCTAACCGAGTGCCTGATTGGGGGGGGGAAACCCCGCTTTGAGCGTTTTTGACTTTTTCCCTTCGAAAGGAGTTGTGGGGGGGGGGCGCAGAAGAGAGGTTTCGGCGCCATGTCGGCTCTTGTTAAAGCAAAACACAAAAGACGCTCCAGATTTTGCAGCTCCTCCTCCTCTCGCCGGACCCTACAAAGCCCGTGGGGCGCGCGCGAGGAGAAGGGCCGGGCGGCCACGGCTCTCCTTGCCCCGTCCCGTGGCCGGCCACAACCTCCGGCCACCCGCCCCCAGACGGTCCTTCTGAGGGAAGGCCAGCCGCCACAAACAACCCCTCGGCCGTCGAGCGCGACGCCGTTGCTAAGATGAGGGTCTCGTTGCCAAGGACGGCCGTCAAGCGCGAAGATATTGCTGGGCAACAGCCGTCCGTCGTAAAAGACATTTGTCAAGCTACGCAGGGGGCCGGTAGCCAAGCGGGCCCGTCAAGCGCGGCGCCGTTGCTAGGCAGCGGGCCGGTCGTCCAGCGCGGCCGTCAAGCGCGGCGTCGTTGCTAGGCAGAGCGGCGGGTCGTCGCGCGGCGCCGTTGCTAGGCAGCGGGCCGGTCGTCCCGCGCGGCCGTCAAGCGCGGCGCCGTTGCTAGGCAGGGCCGCCGCTGCTCCCGCGCGGCCGCCAAGCGCCAGCATGTTGCTAGGCAGAGCGGCGCGTCGTCCTGCGCGGCCGTCAAGCGCGGCGGCGGCGGCGGCGGCGGCCGCGGCGGCGACATGCCCCTCTGCCGTAAAGCGCGGCCGGGCGCCCTGCTGCTGCGGGGGCCTGGTCGGGGCGGGATGCTGGGCGGCGGCGGCGGCGGCGGGGGCGGGGGGGGCGGCGGCGGCGGGGGGGCCTCCCCGCTGCCGCTGCTGCACCCGCGGACGGGCCGGCTGGTGACGGTGTCGCGGGGCGGGCGGAGCGCGGCTCGCTCGCAGCCCGGCCAGGAGTTCAACCACGGGCTGGTGCTGAGCCGGGAGCCCCTCGCCCCGGGCGCCGTCTTCACCGTCCGCATCGACCGCAAGGTGAGGCCCGGGGCTGCAGGGGGGGGAGGGGGAGCACGGGAGGGGAGGGGTCCCCAGAGGAAGGCCGAGGCAATGGTGGGGGGGGGTCTTCGGGATGGAGATGCGCTGTGGGAGGGGGGGAAGAGCCTGGAGGGGTCTTAGGGGAGGGGGCTGCAGGAGGGCGGGGAGGGGTCCCGAGATGGCCAAGGAAGAGGGGTCATGGGGATGGACGTGCCCTGTGAGAGGGGGGAGAGCCTGGGGGGTCGCAGGGGAGGAGGGGAGGGGTCCCCAGACGAAGGCAGGGGAAGTGGGGGGACCTTGGGGATGGAGATGCGCTGTGGGAGGGGGAGAGCCTTGGGGGTCTTAGGGGAGGGGGCTGCAGGAGGGAGAGGAGGAGGGGAGGGGTCCCTAGAGGAAGGCTGAGGAAGTGGGGGGGTCTTGGGGGTGGAGATGCCCTGTGGGAGGGGGGAGAGCCTGGGAGGTCGCAATGGAGGAAGAGCAGGAGGGGAGGGGTCCCCAGACGAAGGCAGGGGAAGTGGGGGGGGGTCTTGGGGATGGAGATGCGCTGTGGGAGGGGGAGAGCCTTGGGGGTCTTAGGGGAGGGGGCTGCAGGAGGAGGGGAGGAGTCCCCAGAGGAAGGCCAGAGGAAGTGGGGGGGGGGTCTTGGGGATGGACATGCCCTGTGGGAGGGGGGAGAACCTTGGGGTCTAGAGGGGGGTCTGCAGGAGGGAGGGGTGGGTCCCCGAGATTGCCAAGGAAGTGGGGGGGGTCTTGACGACAGAAATGCACTGTGGGAGGGGGAGAAACTTGGGGGTTTCAGTAGGGGGGCTGCCAGAGGGAGGGGACGGGTCCCCAGATGAAGGCCGAGGCAATAGTGGGGGGGGGGGCTCTTGGGGATGGAGATGTGCTGTGGGAGGGGGGACGACCTTGGGGATCTCTGGAGGAGGCTGCAGGAGGGAGGGGTCCCCAGAGGAAGGCCGAGGAAGTGGGGGGGGGATCTTGGGCATGGAGATGCTCTGTGGGAGGGAGGAGAGCCTTGTGGGTCTTAGGGGAGGGGTCTGCAGGCGGGAGAGGAGGGGTCCCCAGATGATGCCAGTGGTGGTGGGGGGTCGGAGAGGAGGGGTCTGCAGGAGCAGAGCCACAAAAGTGAGGGGTCTCCAAAAGAAGGCCGAGGCACTGGGGGGGGGAAGACTTGGGGATGGAGAGGGCGCACTCTGAGAGGGGGGAGACCCTTGGGGGGGGGGTCGCAGGGGAAAGGGCCGGATGAGCAGAACGGGGGGGGGCTTCAGGAGGAGGACTGCTCCCCGAATGAGGGTGGGGGGCTTGGGGGATGGAACTGGGCAGCTGCCCTCCCCCTCCTCCCTCGGAAGGGGGCAGAGCCTCGGGATCATGTGGGAGGGGTCCTCAAAAGAAAGGAGGCCACAGGGGGATCTTGGCTGATGGAGCTGGGCAGCTGCCCTCTCTGTGCTCAGGGCTGGCGGGGGAGAGGCTGGAGGTGCAGAGCTGCCCCCCCCTTGGGGAGGAAAGAGGATACCCCTCCTCTTATTCCCCCCAACCCCCCCCCCCATTTCTTCCCAACACCTGTCCTTTCCCTTTCCCACTTATCGCTCTCCGGGCTGCAAAAGGCGGGGGGGGCAAAGAAAGAGACCACCAGGGACCCCCACTCAGAAAACACTCCCAGAACCCAGGGTGGCTTTCCCAAACCCCCCCCCAACCCAGACTGGGGGTCTCAGAAAGCTTGACCCCCCCTCCCCAGAATTCCCCAAAACCGCCTCTGAGCAGGAATCCGACAGGTCTAAGTTCTCCCTAAGCCCCATTTGTGGGCGTCGAGTGCGAATCACACTTTAAAAAAGATTTTATCTTAACAGACTGGACAGTCGCCAGGAGCAGGGGGCTGGACTAGAAGACCTCCAAGGCCCCTTCCGGCTTCTATTCCGTTCTCTTCCTGTTTCCCTCAGGTCAACTCCTGGAGCGGATCCCTGGAGATCGGAGTGACTGCCCTGGACCCCAACCACCTGGACTTCCCCAGCAGCGCCACCGGTCTCAAGGGGGGCTCCTGGATCATTTCCGGCTGCTCCGTCCTGCGCGACGGGCGCTCCATCCTGGAGGAATACGGGCAGGACCTGGACCAGCTGGACGAAGGCGACCGGGTGGGCGTCCAGCGGACGGCCGGCGGAGAGCTGCGCCTCTGGGTCAACGGGCAGGACTGCGGCGTGGCGGCCACCGGCATCCCTCCCCGGGTCTGGGCCGTGGTCGACCTCTACGGCAAGTGCACCCAGATCACGGTGGTGCCGGGAAGCCCGGTGGAGGAGGAGGCGGAAGAAGGAGCCTCTCACAATGAAGGTACCCCCCCCCCAAAACTGGAGAATTGTTGGGGCAGACAGAAAGATAACCAGGGCAGGTATAGCGCCAGGTGTAATAGTAGTAAAGTTGGAAGGGACCTTGGAGGTCATCTAGTCCAACCCCCTGCTCGGGCAGAAAACCCTACACCATTTCGGACAAATGGCTGTCCAGTCTCTTCTTAAAAACTTGAACTGATTAATTGTTCTCACTGTCAGGAAGTTTCTCCTTAGTTCTAGGTTGCTTCTCTCCTTGATTAGTTTCCACCCGTTGCTTCTTGTCCTGCCTTCAGGCGCCTTGGAAAATAGCTTAATTCCCTCTTCTTTATGGCAGCCCCTGAGATATTGGAATACTGCTATCATGTCCCCCCTTGTCCTTCTCTTCGTTAAACTAGACATACCCAATTCTCGCAACCGTTCCTTATATGTTTTAGCCTCCACTCCCCTGATCATCTTTGTTGCTCTTCTCTGTACTCTTTCTAGAGTCTCAACATCTTTTTTACATCGTGGTGACCAAAACTGGATGCAGTTTTCCAAGTGTGGCCTTACCAAGGCATTGAAGAGTGGTATTAATACTTCATGTGATCTTGATTCTATCCCTTTGTTAATGCAGCCTAGCACTGTGTTGGCCTTTTTGGCAGCTGCCGCACACTGCTGGCTCATATTTAAGTGAGAATCCAGAATAAGAGAGTTGCGTTGCCTTTCAAATATTCAAATGTAAAAACTAGAAAACCAATACAATTTTCTTTAAAAAAAAAAAAGAAGAAGAATAACAAAGTTGGAAGGGATCTCGGAGGTCTTCTAGTCCAACCCCCCCCCTGTCCAGGAAGGAGACCCTATTACCTTCCAACAGTGAGAACAATTAGCCAGTGGAACCACCTGCCTCCAGAAGCGGTGAATGCTCCAACACAGGAAGTTTTTAAGAAGAGACTGGACAGCCATTTGTCTGAAATGGGATAGGCTTCCTGCCTGAGCAGGGGGTTGGACTAGATGACCTCCAAGGTCCTTTCCAACTCTATTCTTTTATTTCTCCTCCTCCTCCTCTTTAAAAATAATAATAATGATGATAAAGTTGGAAGGGACCTTGGAGGTCATCTAGTCCAACCCCCTGCTCAGGCAGGAAACCTTACGCCATTTCAGACAAACGGCTGTCCAGTCTCTTCTTAAAAACTTCCAGGGTTGGAGAAGGGAGGGAGGGAGGAAGGAAGGAAGGAAGGAAGGGGAAAAAAAGAATAACAGAGATGGAAGGGACCTGGGAGGTCATCTATTCCAACCCCCTGCTCAGGCAGGAAACCTATACTATTTCGGACAAAGGGCTGTCCAGTCTCTTCTTAAAAGCTTCCAGTGTTGGAGCATTTACTGCTTCTGGAGGCAGGTGGTTCCACTGGTTAATTGTCCTCACTGTCAGGAAGTTTCTCCTTAGTTCTAGATTGCTTCTCTCCTTGATTAGTTTCCATCTGTTGCTTCTTGTCTTCGCCTTCAGGCGCCTTGGAGAATAGCTTGACTCCCTCTTCTTTGGGGCAGCCCCTGAGATACTGGAAGGCTGCTATCATGTCCCCACTCGTCCTTTCTTCATTAAACTGGACATCCCCAATTCCAGCAACCGTTCCTTATAGGCTTTCCTTATATGTTTAAGAAGAGACTGGACCGCCCGTTTTGTCCGAAATGGTATATAGGGTTTCCTGCCTGAGCAGGGGGTTGGACTAGATGACCTCCAAAGTCCCTTCCAACTTTATTATTATTATTGTTATTATTCATTAGATGTGAACCTCAGTCAACTGAACATTCAAATTGTTACTATTACTATTACTACTACTACTACTACTACTACTACTATTATTATTATTATTATTAGCTACCCCTGGGGGGGCTTCCGTGCTGCAGGTGGCTGGGCACACTTTACATCTGAAGGGCAGGAATTGAAAGTGCCCAGCGGGCACCAAGGCAGGCCGAACCACCGTCTCTCGCCTGGCACCCAAGATGAAGTGGGCAATCCTGGTTAGCTGCCCCTTCAGAACCTTGAGCCATGATTCTTGGCCTGTTCCCAGCCATCATGGCCTGTGTCTGCTCTCGGAAGCAAGCCTGACAACTTTTCCTTCCTCTCCTCTTCCTCCTTCTCTGGGTAGCCCTGGAAGCGCCTTGCAACCAGACCCGGCCAGATAAATTTCCCAGCAGCCTGGAATCGGAGAACGGTGAGTCTTCTCTCTCTCCTGGGTGCAAAAGTTGAGTTCCTCTGGGAAAAATGTGATAATTTGTAGGTGGAAGCGATGCGCTGTCTGTCTCCCCCGGCAATAGGAAGCGCTGGATTTCGTTACTGTTTTTATATATTTTTCCCCGCGTTTATTATTCTTATCAAGAGCTCAAAGAAGCGAATGTAATTACTACTGCTCCTTCCTGTTCCCCCCCCCGCAACAACAACCCTGTGGGGTGGGGTGAACTGTGAGAGAGGGATTGCCCAGAGTTACCCAGATAGCTGTCATCTAGCTGCCTTTCATGCCTAAGGCAGCACTAGAATTCACCATCTCCTGGTTATTGTGCAAAGTCACCCAGCTGTCTTTCACGATAAGGTAGCACTAGAACTCACCGTCTCCTGGTGATTGGTCCAAAGTCACCCAACTGGCTTTCATGGCTAAGGTGGGACTAGAACTCACCGTCTCCTAGTGATTCGCCCAAAATCATCTAGCTGCCATTTATGGCTAAGGTGGAACTAGAATTCACCATCTCCTGGTAATTGATTCAAAGTCACCCAGCCGGTTTTCATGCTTAAGGCGGGACTAGAACTCCCCGTCTCCCGGTGATTGGCCGAAAGTCACCTAGTTGCCTTTCATGCCTAAGGCGGGACTAGAACTCCCCGTCTCCTGGTGATTGGCCCAAAGTCACCTGGCTGCCTTTCATGCCTAAGGCGGGACTAGAACTCCCCGTCTCCTGGCGATTGGCCCCAAGTCACCCAGCCGGCTTTTGTGGCTAAGGCAGGACTAGAACTCCCCGTCTCCCGGTGATTGGCCCAAACTCACCTAGCTGGCTTTCATGGCTAAGGCGGGACTAGAACTCCCCGTCTCCTGGTGATTGGCCCAGCTGGTTTTCATGCTTAAGGTGGGACTAGAACTCCTTGTCTCCCGGTGATTGGCCCAAAGTCACCAGGCTGCCTTTCATGCCTAAGGCGGGACTAGAACTGACGGTCCCTTGGCAATTGGCTCAAAGTCACCCAGCTGGCTTTCATGGCTAAGGCGGGACTAGAACTCACCGTCTCCTGGTGATTGGCTGCTGGGGGTCCCAACGCCACGTGTTGACGTCCCACGCAAAACCCACACCCCCTCGCAGGCTTCTCCAGCATGGAGCTGTCGGAGGTGGTGAGCAACGCCATCCTGTCGGCCTACAACGGCAGCCTGCTGAACGTCAACCTGGGCAGCCCCCCCTCCGACTCGGCCCCCGGCGGAGCCCCCCCCATGACCTCCAACGACGCCCTGCTCTTCCACGAGAAGTGCGGCACGCTGATCAAGCTCAGCAACAACAACAAGACGGCCGAGAGACGCCGGCCACTGGACGAGTTCAACAACGGCGTGGTCATGACCAACCGCCCGCTGCGGGACAACGAGATGTTTGAGGTAAAGGGGGCTCCCGGCCCCTCCCTCCGCGCAGCAGCGCCTGGAAAACAACGAGCCCTCCCCAAATCTCCAGCCACCCCCCCCCCCCCAAAAAAGGAAGGAGCCTTTTAGAGCAGCGGTTCTCCACCTGTGGGTCGGGACCCCATTTGGGGTCGAACGACCATTTCACGGGGGTCGCCAAACAACGCAGTCCGCCATTTTTCCCCCCCCTTTTCCTTAGCTGTGCTCCTCCCTTTTATTCTATTGGCTTTTGAAAGCCAATAGAAGAGACTCTCTTGAATAGAGTCTCATTCTATTGGCTTTCCAAAGCCAATAGGAATTGTCCAGGCTGTCTCTGCCCTGCTGACCCCACCAAAAGTCCCATTCTGCAAACGGGGCTGCACCAGTTGAGTAGTCCTCGACTTACGACCGGTTGAGTAGTCCTCGACTTACGACCGGTTGGGGGTCGCGGCATTAAAAAGGTTGAGAACCACTGTTTTAGAGCACTTTTTTTTCTCAACCTGGGCAACTTTACGACCTCTGGACTTCAAAACTCTCAGACTTCCCCAGCCAGCTAAGCTGGATTTCAGGCCTAAGGCGGGACTAGAACGCACCGTCTCCTGGTGATTGGCCCAAAGTCGCCCAGCTGGCTTTCCTGCCGAAGGGGGGACTAGAACTCAGTGTCTCCTGTGATTGGCCCAAATTCACTCAGCTGACTTTTCTTGTCTAAGGCAGGATTAGAACTCCCCGTCGCCTGGTGATTGGCCCAAAGTCACCCAGTCAGCTTTCCCTCCTAAGGCAGGACTAGAACTCCCCGTCTCCTGGTGATTGGCCCCAAGTCATCCAGCTGGCTTTTGTGCCTAAGGCAGGACTAGAACTCACCGTCTCCTGGTGATTGACCCAAAGTCACTAGCTGACTTTCCTGCCTAAGGCAGGACTAGAACTCACCATCTCCTGGTGATCGGCCCAAAGTCACCCAGCCGGCTTTTGGTCCCAAAGGCGGGACTAGAACTCACCAGCACCTGCTTTCCAGCCTGCTGTCTTAACCACTAGACCCAGCTAGTGGACTCAGCTGAGTAGAATTGTTGAATTCTGGGAGTTGAAGTCCACGACTGGCAAAGATGGACAGCAAGGCTGTTTTAGAGCAGTGGTTCTCAACTTTTTTAATGCCGCGACCCCCAACCGGTTGTAAGTCGAGGACTACTCAACCGGTCGTAAGTTGAGGACTACTCAACTGGTGCAGCACCGTTTGCAGAATGGGGCTTTTGGCGGGCTCAACAGGGCAGAGACAGCCTGGACAATTCCTATTGGCTTTGGAAAGCCAATAGAATTAGACTCTATTCAAGAGAGTCTCTTCTATTGGCTTTCAAAAGCCAATAGAATAAAAGGGAGGAGCACAGCTAAGGAAAAGGGGGGAAAAAATGGCGGACTGCGTTGTTGGGCGACCCCCGTGAAATGGTCGCTCGACCCCAAATGGGGTCCCGACCCCCAGGTGGAGAACCACTGGTTTAGAGGGAAAGAGAGCTTCCCGGAAAAAAAAAAAAACAGGGAGTTCCAGGCGCCGGTTTCCTTCCCCAGATCCGCATCGACAAGTTGGTGGACAAGTGGTCGGGCTCCATCGAAATTGGCGTCACCACCCACAACCCCAACAACCTGGAGTACCCCCGCCACCATGACGAACCTGCGCTCAGGTGACTTCCCCACTCGTGCGTATCCAGGGCGGGAGAGAGGGATACCTGACCACCTTTTTTGGGGGGGGGGAGGGTCCGGGGGGTCTCCGTCACGGAGAGGGCCCGGGGGTGGGGAGTCACAGCAGCCGGCCCTTGTCCCCCACTCAGTTCTTCTTGTCATGCTCCACTCAACCCACGAAGGCACCATCATGATGAGCGGCTGCGGGATCCTGACCAACGGCAAAGGGACTCGGCGGGAATACTGTGAGTTCAGCCTGGATGAGTTGCAGGTGAGCGGAAAGGCCCTCCTCCCCTTTTCAGACAAACCCCCCCCCCCATCCCACATTTTCCACGCAGGAACTCCCCACCCTGCTTTGTCTGCCTCCCGCAGGAAGGCGACCACATCGGCTTGACCCGGAAGTCGAACAACGCTCTCCATTTTTACATCAACGGCATCGACCAAGGTGGGCACCGTCTCGGGTGGCGGAGCGTGTGTGTGCGTGTGAAACCCTGCGGGCCTTTTGGGGATTCAGAGACCCGGAGAAGGGCTGGGGAGAGGGGAGGAGGGGGCGCTACGTTCCTTCAATTGCTGTACATGGGGCTACCCTTGAAGAGCGTTCGGAGGCTGCAGTTGGTTCAGAACGCAGCCGCGAGAGCGATTGTGGGCGCACCAAGGTACGCCCACGTGTCACCTATCCTCCGCGAGCTGCACTGGCTTCCTGTGGGTCTCCGGATGCAATTCAAGGTGTTGGTTGTCACCTTTAAAGCCCTTCATGGCTTAGGACCAGGTTACTTACAGGACCGCATACTGCCGCACAGTTCCCAGAGACCGGTGAGGTCCCACAGATTGGGCCTCCTTCAGGTCCCGTCGGCCAGACAATGTCGGCCAGCGGGCCCTCGGGGAAGGGCCTTTTCTGTGGTGGCTCCGGCGTGGTGGAATCAACTTCCCCCCCCCGAGATTCGAACTACTCCCACCTTGCCGGCCTTCAAGAAAGCCAATAAAACTCTCCTGTTCCGGCAGGCCTGGGGGGGCCGGGACACGATTGGGACATGCTGTACGAATGCACTCATTTTTATTGTTATATTTATTGTTTTAATTTTGTACGCCGGCCTGAGTCCCTAGGGGTTGGGCGGCCTATAAATTTTATTAATAAATAAATAAATGAATTACGACGGTTTTGCCCCAAAACCAGCCTCGGCTTCCCGTCGTCAGAATTGACTTTAACTTTTGGGGAGTCCTGTGACCGGGCGGTGTTCCCTCTCTTGACAGGCGTGGCCACCACCCTCACCCCCTTGGTGGTCTACGGGGTAGTGGACCTCTACGGCATGGCGGTGAAGGTCACCATCGTGCACAACCACAATCACAGCGACCGCCTGCGGCGCAACAACGCCATCATGCGGGCGCTCTCGCCCGACGTGGGCCGGCGGGCCATCGACGCCGGAGGGGGCAGCGAGCCGGAACCGGAGCGTCTTCTCTTCCACCCAAACTGTGGCCAGAAGGCGGCCATCATCAACGAAGGACGGACGGCCCTGCGGCCTCAGTACGTACCTTCGTCCCTGGCTCTATTGAATCGGGATTTAATTATTAAACTTATGGGCCACCCCTTGCCTTGCTCAGTTGTAACCATGAGGACTAGGAAGATCCCAGCTGCTCCGCCTTCAGGAGGGTTGCCAAGCCGCACAAAAGGACCCACAGCTGTGACTGAGCAAGAAAGAAGGGAAGGAAGCAAGAAGGGGATGGGGTTATGGCGGGGGAAGAGTGTTGTGTGAACTAAATTGGTGTCTAAAGCGTATTTGGGTCCAACCGTGGCAACTCTTTAAGGCCTGTGGACTTTAACTCCCAGAATTCCCCAGCCAGCAAGAGTTTACCGCAGTGGTTCTCAACCTTTTTAACGCCGCGACCCCCAACCGGTCGTAAGTCGAGGACTACTCAACTGGTGCAGCACCATTTGCAGAATGGGGCTTTTGGCGGGCTCAGCAGGGCAGAGACAGCCTGGACAATTCCTATTGGCTTTTGAAAGCCAATAGAATTAGACTCTATTCAAGAGAGTCTATTCTATTGGCTTTCAAAAGCCAATAGAATCAAAGGGAGTAGCATAGCTAAGGAAAAGGGGAAAAAAATATGGCGGACTGCGTTGTTTGGCGACCCCCGTGAAATGGTCGTTCGACCCCAAATGGGGTCCCAACCCACAGGGTGAGAATCACTGGTTTACCGGAACTCATCCCGGAGGGGAGAAATACAAATGTGGCTAGACTAGTTACTCCACATTATCGCGTTATTTTGACAGGGTAACTGGCTTAATTCAGCTTATCCTTGATGTATGACTACAATTTTGAGTCCGAAAATTCTGTTGTTAAGTGTTTTGGTCTCAACACTGGCCATAAATCAAGGACCACCTGTGGCTTCTCTGGTCCACCTCTTGGACCTTGTCCGGAGACGACCTCTAAAAAGAGAGAACTCTGCCCTTCCCTCCCTGTCCATGTAGTGCCACCGACGACTTTAACCACGGCGTGGTCCTCAGCAACCGACCGCTGCGGAACGGCGAGGTCTTCCAGGTGAGGATTGACAAGATGGTGGACAAATGGGCCGGCTCCATCGAGATTGGCGTCACCACCCACAACCCCACCTACCTGCAGCTGCCCTCCACAATGACCAACCTGCGGTCAGGTGAGAACTGGGACCTCAGTATCTTGGACGGGCGGGTCGAAGTTTGGCAACTTGAAGACCTGGGGATTAATCTTAATTAAATATTCAAATCCCCTCGGAGCAGAGTTTAGAATTAGCTTATGTAAAAGGGGCTAACATTTTGGCCAAACCAACATTCAGGGCTTCCTTTCTGGGAATAGAAGTGGCTTACATCCTCTCTGCTTTTTTTCACCTCATCTCGGAGACATCCCCTTTTGGCTGCTGATTTTTCTAGACTAAAGAAAAAATGAGTTCATTTCAGAGATGTTGCCCAGACCCCATAATTCTTTGGGGTTTTGTAGGACAGTGCTAAAATGCCCTTTACAAAATGGGGTCACCAGAATCTGTGCCTGATATTCTGCAGGGGCCCATCATTTGGAACCAATCAAGTGCCTTCACTGACTGTGTGATTGCTACAACAGGGTGGGGAGGTTTTGGCAGTGGAGATTAAACTGTATTTTTTTAACTCAGGTTTTTAATATAGTATACCACCTGGAGTCACTACGTGAATTGGACAGGTAAATAAATCTGTTTAATAATAATAATATCCCAGGTCTTTGGGAAGGACTCGATAGGTGAATAAAAAAGCCAAATCCAATCTGGACACCTGACTGGCTGTGCAACCAGCCATAATAATACCAAAACATCTGAACCACCACTTGTGAATACCATTGGCATTGACAAAATCTCATTGGTCAGTTGCAAAAGGTAGCTTGACTCAGTGGCATTGACAAAATCCCATTGGTCAATTGCAAAGGGCAGCTTGACTTAGAGTAGTATTGACAAAATCCCATCTGTCAATTGCAAAGGGCAGCTTGACTCAGAGTGGCATTGACAGAATCTCTCTCTGTCAATTGCAAAGGGCAGTTTGACTTAGAGCGGTATTGACAGATCCTTCTCTGTCAATTACAAAGGGCAGTTTAACTCAGAGTTGCATTGACAACCTTCCTGTCTGTCAATTGCAGTTTGACTTAGAGTGGCATTGACAAAATCCCATCTGTCAATTGCAAAAGGCAGCTTGACTCAGTGGCATTGACCAACTCCCTGTCAGTTGCAGAATGCCATTGTAATCAGGGTGGCATTGACAGAATCCCCATCGGTCAATTGCAAAAGGCAGCTATGCTTGGAACAGCCTCCATCCTGCCCAGAGACCTTTAACCCTACCCAACAGCCACATCTGCCTCTCCCAGGTTGTTGGGGAAAACTCCAGAGGTGGATTGAAATGCCAGATCCACTCAAAAACATCTGGCAGCCTGTGCAACGAACCGGAATAATCATCATCATCCCCGAGAACATTTTTTATTCTTTTTCCTGCCGCTTTCCTTCATTCCTTGACGACCCTCCGCGGTCGCCAAAGTTTGATGGGTGGGGAGTAAACCCGAACAGCCAGCTTGAGAGAGGAAGGAACAACTGTGTGGTCTTGAAAAAAACTGTTCTCCTCCCTCACCTGGCTGATGTGAGGTTGGTGCCCCTCCATGCCGTTTACTTGCAGGGACCTGGATGATGACCGGGAACGGAGTGATGCATAACGGTACCACCATCCTGGATGAATACGGCCACAACCTGGATCGCTTGAAGGCAAGTGCAGAGAGGGGCAAAAAAGTTGGTGGGGGGCAGAGGAGAGGGGAACGTGGGGTGGCATTGAATGCAGGATCATAGGACTGTCTTCCAGGAAGAGCTTACGACCTCCCACTTACTGACCAAAGTTACAAAGTCGCCGAAAAAAGTGACCTTCTGACTGTTTTTCCCACTCAACAACTGTCACAGCATTCCCACGGTCACCAAAATTGGCGAATGGCTCATATTTACGATGGTGTTGCCCTGTCCCAGGGTCATGTGATCCCCTTTTGTGACCTTCCGACAAAGCAAAGAACATGGGGAAGCCAGATTCATTTAACAACCGTGTTAACTGCAGTGATTCACTTAACAACTGCAGCAAGAGAGGTCGTAAAATGGGGCAAGACTCACGACCAATTTCTCATTCAAGAACATAAATTCTGGACTGAACTGTAAGTTCAGGACTACCCCTATTCTGGCCCGGACTCAAATTGCAAGTCTAAGAAGATTCCTGCGAAAGAGGCATTAAGCAATAAAGTAGCCAATCGAACTCTTCGCCTCTGGATCTGCCCTCTCACAGGCTGTTCCCCTCTCCTCCTCCCCTCCCCAGGCAGGCGACACAGTGGGCGTCGTGCGGAAGGAGGACGGGACCCTGCATTTCTTCGTCAACGGCGTGGCGCAGGGCCCAGCCGCCTGGAACGTCCCACCAAATATCTATGCCGTGGCCGATCTCTATGGTCAAGCTGCCCAAGCCACGATCATGGATGACACAGGTAGCAGACACGGAGACCACGTGGGACCGGAGTGGGCTAGGGAAAGGGGTTGAGACAGGAACAAGGAACGTGGCTTATTTTGAAACCCAGGAGATCAGGAAAAGTCAGAAGTTGGTTTACAAGACAGGAAGGAGAAATTTCCTGACAGAGAGGACAATTAATCAGTGGAACAGCTTGCCACCAGAAGTCGTGGGCGCTCCATCACTGGAGGCTTTTAAGAAGAGAGAGACTGGACAATCACTTGTCTGAAACGGTATAGGCCTATACCATTTCAGACAAATGGCTGTCCAGTCTCTTCTTAAAATTATCTATTTAAATATTTACTAACTCCACCAGCTTCTCTCACTATTCTGTTTCTCACAGGCCAACTTTTGAGTTGCGCACTGCACCCGTTGACTCTCGTCTGGGTTCGGGGTGACCTTTGTGTGTGTGTGTGTGTGTGTGTGTGTGTGTGTGTGAACGGGGTGGTCTTCAAGAGGGGGACTCTTAAAGAGCGGGGGGTGACGCCCTACTCGCTTCCTCCCAGATCTCCTCCCGCTTCCCGACGATCTCTCGGAGGGAAACAACCAGCTGTCCCCCAGCAGCCCGTCCTCCGTGGCTTCGGGCAGCGACCTGCGTTTCCACCACCTCCACGGGAACAACGCCGTCATCACCAACGGGGGCCGCACCGCCCTGCGCCAGAACTGCCGCAGCGAATTCAACGATGCCATCGTCATCTCCAACCGGTCAGTGAACGGGGGGGAGGGGACACGTGGTGATGGACGAAGGGTCGAGGCCTTCCGATAGGGATCGATTTACGACCCACCATTCAGCCCGAAATTTAGCGGGACGGTCGTTAAGCGAGTTTTGTCCCCCGATTTACGACCTTTCTCGACGGGGCAAAGATCAGCGAATCGCTGCAGCTGTTAAGTCCCAGGGTGGTTCGGGGACTCCAGCTTGCCCCCGTTGACTTTGCTCATCAGAAAGGGATCACATCACACACACACACACACAGCCCGGGGACACGGCACCCGTCGTAAATAGGAGTCGGTTGCCAAGCTTCTGAACTTTTATGGTGGGATCATGGGGGGTCATAAGGGTGAAAAGTGGTCCCCAGTCACATTTTTTCAGCGCCGTTCTAACTTTAGCCCGTCGCTAAATGGACAGTTGTAAGACGAGGGGTGACTGCTTCGGAATGCCCAAGCTTTGAATGAGAGGAAGTGTCGTGCCTGAATCTGTGGAGGAAAATAGGCTGGAACAAGACCTTATGCAGGTTGAGGGAGAGGGGTCTATGGCTCCAGAAGAACTGGGGAAGAGCAGGCCGAGGCAGGCCCTTCAGGAGTGGGACAGGAGGAAGAGGAGAGACAGAATTCAGGCGATGAGCAAGGACCATCCCCTCCTGGTCCTAGAGCACGGAGAGCGGAGAGAAGGAGGGAACAGCGCAGGCAGGCTCAACTACTACTCGGGAGGAGAGCGTCCCGCCCCTCTCCACAAGCCACACCTGGAGACTGAGACTTAAGGAGACGCTGTGGGGAGAGGCATTTGTTGGGAACAAACGCTGATTCCTTGGAGTTGTGTGTGTGTGTGTGTGTTGCTGCTGATCTCTTGTTCTGTGACTTCTGCTTGGAAACCCGGAAACTCTGACCATTGGACTGGCTGACCACATTGCTTGGATGTTTAAAGATCTCGGACTGTACTTGAGCATCCCTTTTGAAACTGCGCAGGCACAGACTCCTTGGGTTTATGGTGTATGTGTCATTCCTTGTTATCTCCGTGGCCTTGAGTAAATTCCTGGCCTGATTAGACTTGTGTGTGAAACTAGAGGCGGCTGAAGGGGTGTGTGTGTCTTCCTGTGTTTGGAGGCTGGCCAGAAACGCGGGAGCATTTGGGGGGGAATTTGCAGCAATGAAAGGGTGGTTTGGATTGCCAGCCGACTGTATTGCCTCGGTGCTGTGCCCTGAAAGAAACAGGGGGTGCTCAATTCAACGACCGTAACCGAGGCCAGGGTTACGGTCGTTGGGACGGCTTTCATCGCAATCTTTGATTCCACAGCCCCCTGCGCGACGGCGAACTCTTTGAGATCGTCATCCAGAAGATGGTGGATCGGTGGTCCGGCTCCATCGAAGCAGGTGAGGAGGGGGTGAAAGAAATTTGGGGGGTGGGAAACGGAGGCACAGAGGGACGGCCCTCCGTAGTGCTTTTGGTGTTCTCCCTCCGCGCAGGAGTCACCGCCATCCGTCCGGAGGACCTGGAGTTTCCCAATACAATGACGGACATTGACTACGATACCTGGATGCTCAGGTAAGTACGGGCAGAGGAGGGGGTTCTCAAAGAGCTGATTGGATAAGGAGACCAATCCCCAGGAGACGGTGAGTTCTAGTCCTGCCTTAGGTATCAATGGTGGCTAAGTGAGTTTGAACCAATCCCCAGGAGACGGTGAGTTCTAGTCCTGCCTTAGGCATGAAAGCCAGCTGAACTCCCTGGAGGGCAAAAAAGTCAAGATGGCCACTGCACCCTCCGACCCCCGTCTTCCTTTATCCGTCTGCCGCCTTGCAAAAAGAGCTTTTCTTCTCCCCCCCCCTCTTTCTCCCTCCTCTCAGTGGCACGGCCATCATGCAGGACGGCAACACCCTGCGCAACAACTACGGCTGCGACCTGGACTCGCTGACCACCGCCTCGCGCATCGGCATGATGCGGACGGCCAAGGGGGATCTGCATTACTTCATCAACAGCGTGGACCAGGGCGTGGCTTGCTCCGGCCTGCCCCCAGGGAAGGGTGAGGCCACGTAGGGCGGGGCCAAAGTGGGGGCGCTAGGCTGGGGCGGGCCTTTAAGAGGAGTGGGCTTCGAGCCGACGTCCACCCAGGTGAAAGATCCTGAGGTTGAAAGTAACCAAGGAGAGAAGCAACCTGGAACTAAGGAAAAACTTCCCGACAGTGAGAACAATTAACCAGTGGAACTACCTGCCTCCAGAAGCGGTAAATTCCAACACTGGAAGTTTATCTGAAATGGTCTAGGGTTTCCTACCTGAGCAGGGGGTTGGACTAGCCCAGTGGTTCTTAACCTTTTTGAACGAATCGCCCCCTTGAGCCGATGAGGAAGTTGTCATCGCCCCCCTCCCCCAACATAACCTCTGAATCACAACATGGGAAATAATTCTTCAATTTATGCAAACCCTTTTTTTGTTTTCTTTAAAATTGTCATCAGGACATATCGATGCAAATAATTTATTTCCAGTCTTTTTCCCCATATCTCCCATATTCTGGCTAATGGCGTGCTACTGCATGGGTAGAGGCTGCTCTGCAACGTGCATGAAGATAAGCCATGCGTCTTCACATATGTACGGCGTTCTGTACTGAAGCTAGCTGGAGGAACATTTGAAAACAGTTCAATCCACTAAGAGCGAGCGATCTGATGTTTTTGTACGACAGATATACAGCCATTCACCGTACGAAAAAGTCTCAAAAGTATCCCTCAAACTTCTCGCTCCATTGCCCCCACGTTGCCCCTTTTTGTTCCATTGCCCCCCTGAAAAATGAAATCGCCCCCTGGGGGGCAATATCGCCCAGGTTAAGAACCACTGGACTAGATGACCTCCAAGGTCCCTTCCGAGTCTGTTATTTTGTTATTCCTTCCTTCCTTCCTTCCTTCCTTCCTTCCTTCCTTCCTTCCTTCTTTCCTTCCCTTCTGCAACACTGGAAGTTTTTAATGACGTAGGGTTTCCTGCCTTAGCAGGGGGTTGGACTAGATGATCTCCAAGGTCCCTTCCAGCTTCTTTATTATTATTATTATTATTATTATTATTATTATTATTATTATAAATACAGGTAGTCCTCGACTTAGCGGCAGTCGGTTCAAAGTTACCGCAGCTCTGAGGAAGGTGACTTGGGCTGTTTTTTTTCACGCTTAGCGACCGTTGCGTTGATCCAAAATTCAGACGCTCGGCCTCCGGGTCCGATTTACGGCGGTCGCAGTGTCTCCGATTCCCCTTTCGCGAGCTTCCGACCGGCCGAGTCCGTGGGGGGAACCGCGTTCGCTGAACGGCCACGCGACGGACTTTACAGCGGCTCCCTTCACCGATTGTGTGGAGAAAGGTCGTGAAAGGGAGCGAAAAACTCGCTCAAGCGTCTGATGTAGCGAGGGACATGTTAGGCCGCATGGCGGTCATAAGTGGAGGACTACCTGTGTTCCTTCCCTCTGGGGGTGGGAGGTTTCCAGGAGCCTGATTTGGCTTCTAGGCTCCCTTACTCCTTCCTCTCTTTCTCGCACCCCCCCCCCAGAGGTCTACGCCGTGGTGGACCTCTACGGCCAGTGTGTCCAGGTGTCCATCACCAGCTCCACCGGCCCGCTGGACAACAGCCTCTCCACCAGCAACATCACGGAGAAATCCTTCCCCATCCACTCGCCAGGTGAGCGCCCCCCCCCCTGAAGGTTTGGGTCAGGGAGGGAGGAAGGAAGGAAGGAAGGAAGGGAAGGAAGGAAGGAAGGGAAAGGATGGGAGAGAGGAAAATAGACGGAAGGAAGGAGGGGAAAGGATGAGAAGGAGGGAGGAAGGAAAATGGAAGGAAGGAAGGGAAAGGACGGGAGAGACGGAAGGATGGATGGAAGGAAGGAAGAAAAAGGAGGGTGGAGGGAGGAAAATAGAGGGAAGAAGAGGGAGGGAAGGAAATGGAAGGGAAGAGGGAGGGAAGAAGGGAAAGGATGAGAAGGAGGAAGGAAGGAAGGAAGGAAGAATAGGGAGGGAGGGAGGAAGGAAGGAAGGGAAAGGATGAGAAGAAGGGAGGGAGGGAAATAGGAGGAAGGGAAGAAGAAGGGAAAGGATGAGAAGGAGGAAGGAAGGAAAATAGAAGGAAGAAGGGAGGGAGGGAAAGAGGAAAGGGAGGAGGAAGGGAGGAAAATGGAAGGAAGGAAGGAAGGAAGAAAGGAAGGAAAAGGATGAGAAGGAGAGAGGGAGGAAAATAGAGGGAAGGAAGGAAGAAGAGGGAGGGAGGGAAATAGAAGGGAGGGAAGAAGGGAAAGGATGAGGAGGAGGAAGGAAGGAAGGAAGGAAGGAAGGAAGGAAGAAGAGGGAGGGAGGAAGGAAGGAAGGGAAAGGATGAGAAGAAGGATGAGGGAGGGAAATAGGAGGAAGGGAAGAAGAAGGGAAAGGATGAGAAGGAGGAAGGAAGGAAAATAGAAGGAAGAAGGGAGGGAGGAAAATGGAAGGGAGGGAAAGAGGAAAGGGATGGAGGAAGGGAGGAAGAAAGGAAGGAAAAGGATGAGAAGGAGAGAGGGAGGAAAATAGAGGGAGGGAAGGAAGAAGAGGGAGGGAGGGAAATAGAAGGGAGGGAAGAAGGGAAAGGATGAGAAGGAGAAAGGAAGGAAAATAGAAGGAAGAAGGGAGAGGAAAATGGAGGGATGGATGGAAGGAAGGAAGGGAAAGGATGAGGAGGAAGGAAGGAAAATAGAGGGAAGGAAGAAGAAGAGGGAGGGAGGGAAATGGAAGGAAGGAGGGAGGGAGGGAGGGAAGGAAGTTGCCAGGCCCCACTGACCACCTGGCCTCGTCCCCCCCCCCTGCCCAGTGCCCGGGGTCGCCCACCGCTTCCACAGCACCTGCGGCAAGAACGTGGCCTTCCAAGACGACGGGTGCCGGGCCCTGCGGGTCTCCGGCTTCTGCCACGGCATCGTTTTCAGCATGAAGGAACTGAGGACGGGCGAGGTTTTCGAGGTGAGGGTCTGGCGAGGCCATCCGGACGGGCCCCAGCTGCGCTCGGGGTGGGGGTGCCCCACGGAGACGCCCCTGGAACACCGGAGGGGAGGGGAGGAGGGGAGCCGTGCTGGGTGTCGGGCAGTCCTCAATAAACGACTAAAATTGAGCCGACGCATTGCAGGGAGTCCTCAACTTAAAACAACGGTTCGTTTAGTGACCATTCAGAGTTGCGACGGCGGTGAAAAAAGGGACTTAACGACCATTTTTCAGGCTGCAGCATCCACTGGACAAAAATCCAGACGTTTGGCCATTGGCTCATTCGACAGTCTCAGGGTCCCGGGAGGGGTGTGTGTGTGTGTCACGTGATCCTCTTTTGCGACCTTCCGGCAAGCAAGAGTCAACGGTGGGGAAGCCGTGTTGACTTATCAACCGTGCTGCTCGCTTAACCACGGCAGCGATTCGCTTCGCAACGGCGGCAAGGGAGGTCGTAAAAACGGAGAACAACTCACTTGACGACCATCTCGCTTAGCAAAAATACAATTTGGTCGTACCTCAAGGGTGACCGACGCATCCGAGCCATTTCGGAAACCCTCGAATGCAGCTGACCAATGTCTCCATTAGTAACGGACCACCTGGACTCCACTGTAGTCGTCCATCGAGGACTTCCTGTACGGTCACAACGTCGTGACGCTCGTAAAACTGATTTGGTCATACCACCGACGTAGTTTGAATGCCTCTTTCTGCAGTGGTCGTTAAGCAAACACTGCAGTCACTAAGCAGACGTACCGCCCCTCCAAGGACAAAGAAATGTTTTAGACCAGTGGTTCTCAACCTGTGGGTCGGGACCCCATTTGGGGTCGAACGACCATTTCACGGGGGTCGCCAAACAACGCAGTCCGCCATTTTTTCCCCCTTTTCCTTAGCTGTGCTATTCCCCTTTTATTCTATTGGCTTTTGAAAGCCAATAGAATAGACTCTCTTGAATAGAGTCTAATTCGATTGGCTTTCCAAAGCCAATAGGAATTGTCCGGGCTGTCTCTGCCCTGCTGAGCCCGCCAAAAGCCCCAGTCTGCAAACGGTGCTGCACCAGTTGAGTAGTCCTCGACTTACGACCGGTTGAGTAGTCCTCGACTTACGACCGGTTGGGGGTCGCGGCATTAAAAAGGTTGAGAACCACTGGAATAGACAATATGGAAGAAAGAATAGAATAGACAATATGGAGTAG
Organism: Crotalus adamanteus; assembly: GCA_039797435.1. Lineage (NCBI taxonomy): Eukaryota > Metazoa > Chordata > Lepidosauria > Squamata > Viperidae > Crotalus > Crotalus adamanteus. Next base: position 144,060,153 of record CM077936.1, on the reverse strand, counting down.
AGTAGAATAGAAGAATAGAATAGAATAGAATAGAATAGAATAGAATAGAATAGAATAGAATAGAATAGAATAGAATAGAAATAAGAATGGAATGGAATGGAAGAAATAAGAATAGAATAGAATAGAATAGAATAGAATAGAATAGAATAGAATAGAATAGAATAGAATAGAATAGAATAATGTTCAATTTGTAACAATGAAAATACATCCTGCATATCAGATATTTACATTACGATTCATAACAGTAGCAAAATTACAGTTACGAAGTAGCAACAAAAATAATTTTATGGTTGGGGGGGTCACCACAACATGAGCAACTGTATTAAAGGGTCACGGCATTAGGAAGGTTGAGAACCACTGCACTAAGTGAACGCAACGCCCCTCCAAGGACAAAAAAATGTTTTAAACACATTGGGGGGGGGCGACTTCACCGTTACACGCCCCCCCCCCCCCCGCTTGAAGGTCCCGCTTCTCCTTTTGTCTCTCCAGGTGAAGATTGACGAGGTGGACGAAAAGTGGTCGGGATCCGTCCAGGTGGGCTTGACTACGCTGCTGCCCTCGGATGCCACCTGCATGGCCACGGGGCTGCCCTCCTCCCTATTGGAGCTCCGGTCGAAAGTGACCTGGCTAGTGACGGGCTCCGAGGTCCAGCGCAACGGCGTCCTGCAGAAGCAGAATTACGGATGCTCTCTGGAGCGTCTCGGGGTGGAGTTGGGGGTCTGGGGGGGTCTGCAAGCCAAAACTAGGTGAAGGTCAACCCCACGGAAGTCACCCTTCTCCAGCCTGGGAAACCGTAAGACCTGTGGACTTCAACTCCCAGAATTCCCCCTGCCAGCTTGTTTTTTTTCTCTCTCTCTCCTTCGTCCCACTTGGCTGGTCAAGATATATTACATTGACCCACCTTCCCCACCGTCTATTAAGAAAGTCCTACTATCAAAATAAAAATTAAATTAACCATATTTCTTCTCGCCCTTTCTGGCTGAATTCCGAGAAGGGCGTGCCAGCTGAGGAATTCTGGGAGTTGAAGTCCACAAGTTGCCAAGTTTGCGCCAGACAGACTGGCTCTGTCCTCAACTTACGACCGCCGTTGAACCCGGCACGTTTCCTTTTGGCTAAGCGAGGCATTTGTTGAGGTGAACCGCTGCAGGCGAGGGGCCTGTGGGACTCCCGATAAGCCAGTGGTTCTCAACCTTTTGAATGCCGCGACCCCCAACCGGTCGTAAGTCGAGGACTACTCAACCGGTCGTAAGTGGAGGACTACAAAACTGGTGCAGCACCGTTTGCAGAATGGGACTTTTGGCGGGCTCAGCAGGGCAGAGACTGCCTGGACAATTCCTATTGGCTTTGGAAAGCCAATAGAATTAGACTCTATTCAAGAGAGTCTATTCTATTGGCTTTCAAAAGCCAATAGAATAAAAGGGAGTAGCGCAGCGAAGGAAAAGGGGGGAAAAAAATGGCGGACTGCGTTGTTTGGCGACCCCCGTGAAATGGTCGTTCGGCCCCAAATGGGGTCCCGACCCACAGGGTGAGAACCGCTGCGATAAGCAGAGCCCGTGGGCCCCGTTTTACGACCGTCCTGCCAGAGTTGTGAAGGGAACCACTGCCATTCACTTAGCAACGGGTTCGTTAAGCGAAGCCCACTTGCCTTGTCCAAAGGTCCCGAAAGGGGACGACAGCGACCTCCCCCCTCCCCATGGGAAGCTGCGACCGTCGTAAATAGGAGCCGAATTCTGATAACTGACCGCCTTAGCGATGCTGCGACGGTCATTAAGTGTGGAAAAACGGCCACGAGTCCCTTTTTCCAGTGATGCTGTGAACTGTGAGCCGTCGCTAAGCGCGCCAGTCATAAGCCGGGGGGCCTGCCTGTGTTTCTCCTCCAGGTGGGGGAACCGTGGTGGGCGTGAAGCGCTGCACGGACGACACCATGCATGTGCTGGTCGACGGGGAGGACATGGGGCCGGCCGCCACTGGCGTGGCCAAGGTGAGGGGGCCACGGGGGGGCCGGGCTGGCTGAGGGCCCGGCGAGGGGCTGTGGGTGGGTGGGGGGCCGTAAAAATGGGGGCATCCGGTCCCAGCAGGGCGTGTGCCATTTGCAGAGAGGGGGTCCAGCAGGAGAGGGCAGGGGTCTCCCCGTCCCACAGGCCCGGCCGGCCCTCATGCGATGGCCACAGGGAGGGTTGGGAGGGCTGGAGACCCCCCCCAATTGGAGGAGTCTGCTGGGGAGAGAAAGAAGGGGAAAGGAAGGATGGGAGGAGGAGGAGGAAGGGAGGAAGGAAGTGGGAGTGAGAAGAAGTAAGGAAGGGAAGGAGGGAGGGAAAGGAAAGGAAGGAAGGAAGGAAGGAAAATAGAGAAGGAAGGAAGGCGATGGGGAAAGAAGAAGGGAGCGAAAAGGAAGGGAAGGAAGGAAGATTAGAGGGAGGAAGGATGAAAGATTGGAGGAAGAAGGAACGAAGGAAGGAAAAAAGGGGAATGGGAATGAGAAAAAGGATGGAGGGAGCGTAAGGGAAGGAGGGAGGGAAAGGAAAGGAAAGGAAGGAAAATAGACAAGGAAGGCGATAGGAATGAGGAAAGATGGAGGGAAATAAAAAGGAAGGGAGCGAAAGGAAAGAAGGGAAGGAAGGGAATATTAGAGGAAGGAAGGAAGGAAGGAAGGAAGGAAGGAAGGAAGGGAATGGGAATGAGAAAAGGAGGAAGCAAAAGGAAAGAAGGGAAGGAAGGAGGGAGGGAAAGGGAAGGAAGGAAGGAAAATAGACAAGGAAGGATGGTGAGGGGAATGAGAAGGGAAGGAAGGAAGGAAGGAAGGAAGGAAGGAAGGAAGGAAGGAAGGAAGGAAGGAAGGAAGGAAGGAAGGCTGATGGCGATCCCGTCTCTCTCTCTCTCTCCCTCCGGCGTGCAGAACGTCTCCGTGGTGCTGGACCTCTACGGCCGGGTCACCTCCGTCTCCATCGTCAGCTCCAGCCTGCTGGAAGAGGCCGAGGCCACCCACCCGCCCTCCGTCGCCTCCGAGCCCTACAGCGAGGAGGAGGAGGAGCCCACCCCGGTCCGTGCCCCTGGCTCCCTTCCCTTCGCACACTCCGGGGGGGGGTGAGGGGGCTGGACAGCCTAGCGGCTAGAGCAGCCTTCCTTTCTCTCTCTCTCTCTCTCCTCCCTCTCTTCTCTCTCCTCTCTCTCTCTCCCTCCCTCTCTCTTCCTCTTTCCCTCTCTCCCTCCCTCTATCTCTCTCCTCTCCCCTCTCTTCTCTCTTTCTCTCTCCCCCTCCTCTCCCTCTCTCCTCTCTTCTCCCTCTCCCTCCCTCTTTCTCCTCCCCCCCTCTCTCTCCTCTCCCTCTTCTCTCTCTCTTCTCCCTCTCCCTCCCTCTCCTCTCTCTCCCTCTTCTCTCCTTTTCCTCTCTCTCCTCTCCCTTTCTTCTCTCTCTCTTCTCCCTCTCTCTCCCTCCCTCCCTCTCTCCTTTCTCTCTCCTCTCTCTTCCTCTCCCTTTCTCCTCTCCCTCCCCCTCTCTCCTCTCCCTCTCTTCTCTCCTCTTTCTCCCTCCCCCCTCTCTCTCCTCTCCCTCTCTTCTCTCCCCCCTCTCTCTCCCTCTCTCCTCTCTCTCTCCCTCTCTCTCTTCTCCCTCCCTCTCTCTCCCTCTCCTCTCCCTCTCTCCCTCCCTCTCCTCTCCTCCCTCTCTTCTCCTCTTTCTCTCTCCCCCCTCTCTCTCCCTCTCCTCTCTCTCTCTCTCCCTCTTCTCTCCTCTTTCTCCCCCCTCTCTCTTCCTCTCTCTCTTCTCTCCTCTCCCTCCGTCTCTCTCCCCCCCTCCTTTCTTCCTCTCTCTCCTCTCCCTCTCTTCTCTCTCTCTCCCTCCCTCCATCTCTCTCTTTCTCTCTCTCACTGCTCTGCTGCAAGGGTGGAGGGGGAGCCCCTGGGGAGGGACCGAGACCGAAAAATGGGGGGAGGGGAAAGGCCCAGCGATGGCTAGTGAACCCCCCTTTCCTTCCTGTTTGGGTCACCATATTATAAAAAAAAAAAAGACATTGAGACTCTGGAAAGAGGGCAGCGAAGAGCAGCAAAGATGATCAGGGGACTAAAACACTCGAAGAAGCGCGGTTGCAGGAATTGGGGTGTCTAGTGAAAAGGAGGGCTAGGGGTGATACGCAGTCTTCCAGTATTTGGGGGAGGCTGCCCCAAAGAACGGGGGGGGGTCCCCCTGTTCCCCAAAGCACCCAGAGGGAAGGACGAGAAGCAACGGATGGAAACCGACCGAGGAGAGAAGCAGCCTGGAATTAAGGGGGAATTTCCTAACAATGGGGACAGTTCGCCAGGGGGAACTGCTTGCCACCAGACGTCGTGGGTGCTCCATCGCCGGAAGGGACTGGACAGCCCCCCTGTCTGGGATGGGATAGCCCCCCTCCCAACCCTGTCGTTCTGTCCTTCAGGGCGAGAGCGACCTGCTCTCCTCGGCGACGCCCTCCATGGAATTCCTGGAGAACCACGGGAAAAACATCCTCCTCTCCAACGGGAAACCTGACAGCCACCCGGGTCTCCAGCTACAACCAGGGCATCGTGGTGGTGGCCCAGCCTTTGCCCCAGCAGCAGCTCTTCCAGGTGGGGGTCCGGGGGGGGGGGCGGGTGGGAAGGGCTGGCCTGGCTCTCCCCCCCTTGGGGTCTGTCCGGGTGGGGAAGGGGGAGGGTCTTCTGCTGCCTCCGCCATGATGGACACGTCCTCTGGGGATGGGAGAAGAAGCTGGCAGCTGGAAAGAAGAGCCAGGAGGCCGTGCTTTGGGGGTAGGGACAGGCATGTGCAGAGTGCCGTCCGTGGCCCCGGATAGGTAGCAGCCGATGCTGATGGTATTGGTCAGACTTTCCTTCCCTTGTGTCTTTCCTTCCCTTCCTCACGTCCATCCGTTTTCCTCTCTCTCCTCTCCTTCCTTCTGTCTATTTTGCTCCCTCTCCCTCCTCTCCTTCCTCTCTCCCTCTCTTCCTTCCTCCTTCCTTCCCTCCATCCTTCCTTGTCTGTTTCCCTTCCTTCCTTCCACCCAACCTTTCCCTTCCTTCCTTCCTCTCTTTCCCTCCCTCCTTCCTTGTCTGTTTTCCTTCCTCCCTCCCTTTTCCTTCCTTCCTCCCTTCCTTCCCTCCACCCTTCCTTGTCTGTTTTCCTCTCCCTCCCTTTTCCTTCCTTCCTCCCTTCCTTCCTCTCCTTCTTCCCTCCCTCCGTCTGTTTTCCTTCCTCCCTCCTTCCCATCATTTCCCTCCCTCCCTTCCTCCCTTTGTTCCTTCCTCTCCTTCTTCCTTCCTTCCCTCTATCCTTCCTTGTCTGTTTTCCTCCCTCCCTCCCTTTTCCTTCCTTCCTCTCCTTCTTCCCTCCCTCCTTCCTTGTCTGTTTTCCTTCCTCCCTCCTTTCCCTCCCTCCCTCCCTTCCTTCCTCTCTCTCCTTCTTCCTTCCCTCCATCCTTCCTTGTTTGTTTTCCTCCCTTTTCCTTCCTTCCTTCCTTCCTCTCCTTCCCTCCATCCTTCCTTGTCTGTTTTCCTTCCTCCCCCATCCTTTCCCTTCCTTCCTCCCTCCCATCTTTCCCTCCCTTCCTTCCTCTCCTTCCTTCCTTCCTTCCCCTCCATCCTTCCTTGTCTGTTTTCCTTCCTCCCATCTCTTCCTTCCTCTCCTTCTTCCCTCCCTCCTTCCTTATCTGTTTTCCTTGCTCCCTCCTTCCCATCCTTCCCTTCTTTCCTCCCTCCTATCCTTTCCTTCCCTCCCTTCCTTCCTTCCTCTCCTTCCTTCCTTCCTTCCCTCCATCCTTCCTGGTCTGTTTTCCTTCCTCCCTCCCTCTCTTTTCCTTCCTTCCTTCCTCTCCTTCTTCCCTCCATCCTTCCTTGTCTATTTTCCTCCCTCCCTCCCATCCTTTCCCTCCCTCCCTTCCCTCCCTCTTCCTTTTTCTCCTTTTTATTTTCCTCCCTCCTCCCGTCTCTTTCCTCCTTCCCTCCTTCTGTTTTCCTCCCTCCCTCCTCCCTCCTCCCATTCCTTCCTTCCATCTTCCCCCAAATGCGCTGGTCACGGGAGAGGAAGGCGGCCGGGGTGTGTGTGTGTGTGTGTGTGTCTCCCCGCTTTCCTCCTCCCCCCTCCCCCAGGACCCCCTTCTGACCTCCTGCCCCCCCCCCTTCAGTTCCAGATCGACTCCCTCAACCTCCAGTGGACGTCCTCGCTCTCCCTGGGCGTCATTGGCAGCTCCCCAGAGCGGCTCAACTTCCCCGCCACGGCCTGCTCGCT
>CM077936.1:143859899-144053818 GCA_039797435.1 Crotalus adamanteus | reverse complement strand
GTGTCTGCCTGGGAATCCTTGTCTGCCTCTCCAGAACTGTCATGAATTTTGCCAAATTGCAACCGTGGCGTTCTCCAAATACACTTGTGCGGCTTTCGTTTCACGCAGGACGAGCCTGGTGTGGTTTCTTCCGGCCTCCCGTCGCCCCGTGGAGCATTGGGGTGGGGAGGACGCGAGTGCAAATCACGCTGCAGCGAAGAAAGGGAAACTGGGTGTCTTTGCACACAATGTAGGGGTCTTCAAACTTGGCCCTTTGATGGCTTGTGGACTTCAACTCCCAGAATTCCTCAGCCAGGAATTCTGGGAGTTGAAGTCCATAAAAGGGTCCTAGTTCCCTCACGCTGACTGAGGAATTCTGGGAATTGAAGTCCACAGGTCATCAAAGGGTCCTAGTTCCCTCATGCTGGCTGAGGAATTCTGGGAGTTGAAGTCCACAAGTCACAAAAGGGTCCCAGTTCCCTCACGGCTGGCTGAGGAATTCTGGGAATTGAAGTCCACAAGTCACAAAAGGGTCCCAGTTCCCTCATGCTGGCTGAGGAATTCTGGGAGTTGAAGTCCACACATCTTTAAGGCTGGGAAACACTGAGGTCGCTTCACAATCCTGTGCCACTTACACAACAGGCTGCAATTTAAATCATTGCAACTGATCAAATCATAGTTTCCCCAAGATCTTCCAGGATAATCCAGGTTTTGTTTGTTCGGAAGCCATTCAAAGCGGAGCTAAACCAGCATCTGGGTGGTTCCACAGGATGGACAATTTAACCATCTTCTGCATCCTTTTAGCTCAGGTGTGGACAATTCTACGGGTCAAAAAAGATGTCTGGAGTTCAACTCTCAGAATTTCTAAGCCAGCCATGCTGGCTCAGGAATTCTGGGAGTTGAAGTCCACCGGGTGTAAAATGGGCTCATGGGTGCCCATCCTGCTTTAGCTGAGGAAGATGCTACCTGTTGGACAGGTGGGTCTTCCTGAAGATGGTGAAATACAGAGTCTCCCTAGGACGAAGCCAACGGTTCTTAGATGTTGGCCACCAACGGAGATCCTTGACCACTAGGGAATACTGCCCCTGGTGGTTGACCTCTGATGGCAACCAGGCCACCATATTCCATATCCATGATGGGTTTTGGGTGGTCTTCCAAGGCATGTCCATTTGGAAAGACGGCAAAGGGGCGGAGGTGGTGAGCTCCGGATAGGAAACCATCATACTCCACATATCCATTTAGTGACCAAGGTCACAATGGCGCTGAGGAAAGCAACTTGTGATCCTTTCTCACACAACTGCGGCAACATCCCCAGAGCCGTGATCAAAACTCGGACGCTTGGCAACCGAGTCTGGAACAAGAAAGATTTTAAACCTCTGTAGCCGTGTTTCTTAAAATATAGCCTTTTCAACGTTTGTCTGCAACATCAAAATCATTTGCCATGCGTTGCATATATTTGCAAAGCTATATAAAGCAATGTCTCATTTTTATATTTTATTGGTTGAAAAATCACTGGGGGGAGTTCGATTTTAAAGTTTTAAAAGCAGGAAAGAGTCGTTAAGGATAAAAGGTTTTTAAGGAACACTCTTAGCCCAATTTCAGGGGTTTTTTTTGAAAACACTCGTCTCCTTTCTCACATCTGAGCAGGGGGCTGGACTAGATGACCTCCAAGGTCCCTTCCAACTTTATTATTGTTATTACTATTAAACCTAACCATCCTCATCTCTTTCCGTGTCTTTTTAGTCGTGTGTGTACTAAGCGTTAAGACACCCAAAGATACTATTTATAATACTTAGGTCACGCGATCCCCTTTTGTGACTTCCTGGTAAGCGAAATCAACGGGGAAATCAGGATTCGAACTCGGGATCCGTCGAATGAACTACGGCAAGTCGTTAAAAAAAAGGGGGGGGCAAAATTCAATTTAACAGCTGTCCGTGCTTAGTGACGGACGCTCCGGGCTCTGTTGGGTTTGTAAAAATTACTGGCTTCCCATCTTTCCGTAGGGTGACTGGGCAGCTTACAGTTACATACGTTGTCGTAAATCAGGGACTCCCCGTATTTCCTCCTCTCCCCCCCCACCCTCCCAGGCCAGGCTCCTGCAAGGGTGTTTTCGCCTCTTTGGCCGAGCCGGCCCTTTTTGCAAAGGATGGGGCTGGCCAAAGACATCGGCAATCCCTCCCCCCCCCCCAAAGGAGGCACGTCGATGCGCTAACGGACGCTGCCAACCGCACCCCCAAAAAAACACGTTGGGTTTTCTTCTCTCTGTTGCTGCACCCCACATCCCTTCCCCTTGGGTCTCTGGGCAGAGCCCTCTCCCCTGGCCAGGGCAAGGCTGCCCCCCCCAGCTGCCCCCTTGCAAGGGATGGGAGGGGGGAGGGAGAGGAAGAGGAGAGGGAAAGGGAGGAGAAAGAGGGAAACGGAAGGGAGAGGGAGGGACAGTGGGAAGGAGGGAGAGGGGCAGGGAGAGGAAAGAGAGGGAGGGGAAAAGGGAGGAAGAGGGAAGGGAGGGAAAGGGGGAGGGGAAAGTGAGGGAGAGGAGAGGGAGGGGAAAAGGGAGGGAGAGGGAGAGGGAAGGAGGAAGGGGAAAGGGAGGGAGGGAGGGAAGGAGGGAGGGGAAAGGGGGGAGGGACGGAGAGTGGGATCGAGGGAGGAGGGAAAGAGGGAAGGAGGGGAAAAGGGAGAGGAAGAGGGAAGGAGAGGGACAGAGTGGGAACGAGGGAGAGGGAGGGAAAGGGAGAGAGAGAGGGAGGGGAAAGGGGGGAGGGACGGAGAGTGGGATCGAGGGAGAGAGGGAAGGAGGGGGAAAAGGGAGAGGAAGAGGGAAGGGGAGGGAGGGAGGGAAAGAGGGACAGAGTGGGGAGGGAAAGGGAGAGGGAGAAAGGGAAGGAGAGAGGGAGAGGGACAGAGAGTGGGATCGAGAGAGAAGGGGGAGAGGAAGAGGGAGGGAGGGACCCCGAAAGCCCCCATCGTGCAATGAAGACACAGCCAGAGCCAGGCGTTCATATTAAACTTGTTTTTATTGAGGTTGATTAACAAATGGGTTGGATTAACAGGGGGGGGAAGGGGAGGGGGGGCGCCACAGTTGACCTGTGAACAGCAGAGGAGAGTAAATATGAACCAAGGAGACCATTCGGGGTGCTAGTTGGTTACCCGGCCTGCCCCCCCCAAGATTCCCTAACCTTAAAACAGCTCTTGGGTGGCGACAGTTACCCAGCATATGGGGGGGGGGGTCCTGCTCAGGGCCGAAGAGATGCCGGCGATTTCTAACTCCCAAGAACGAGGAGGGGGCTCATAGGCAGCTACAAGCACTGGGGAGGGGGGGGAGAGGGGGAGGAAGGAGGGGAAGGGGGGGGGGCGAGGAAAGGAAATCCAACATGATTGACAGGGAGCAGAGTAACCCCGCCCCTACTCCGCAGAGGGCAGATCCCCATCGTCCCCAGGCCCGGCGGGGGTCTTCTTGTCCCCCCCCCCACCGTTGCAGATAAAGAGGGGGGAGGGCTCCAGCGAGGAAGAGGAGGAGGAAGAGGGTTTAAGCAGAGCTCAGCAACCAGAGTGGGGATCTCCCCCCCCCCCAAAAAAACAACGCACTTTGTTGGGAAATGACCCAAACCTGCTGCAATGCAACCATCCAGCAGACAGGTGATGGGGGGGGGGAATAAAAAAAAAATCAAACGGCCCCCCCCACCCACCCTTTCAACAGAAACGCTCATGGGGGGGGAGAGGAAAGAGCGCAGCCAGGCCAAGCCCCCTCCCCGGCGTCTTGCTTCGGGGTGGGTGGGGGGAGAAAAGGGGATGGCTTCGCAGCCCCCCCCTCTCAAAAACTGCCCTCTCCCGAAAGGAGGATGAAAAACAACAGAGGGGGGGGGTCAGAAAAAAGGTTAAAAACGAAAGAATCTCTAGCGGTGGTTTTCTTCTCCTGCCCCCCCCTTCTCCCTTTCCAGCGGTTTAAATATTCTTTTTTTTTCCTCTTTTTTTTTTTTTTTTTAAGTGCAAATTTTCCCCAACTTCTCTTGGCCAGAAACAACAACAAACCCCCCCCCCCACAAAAAATAAGCCTCAGCTGTAGTGTGACAAGCACCCCGAGAGAGGAAGAGGAAGAAAGGGGAGGGGGGGGGAAAGCAGGGCAGAGGAAGGGGTCTTGTGGGGGGGGGGGAATCAAAACAAGGGAGAGAAAAGAAAAACCCCGATCGACATCCAGCTCTTGTTGGGAGGGGTGTGGGGGGGGGGAGGACGTATTTATTTTTATTTTTATTTATTCGTATGCCTCGTTTTTTGCTCTCTCTCTCTCTCTTCTCTCTTTTTTTTTGTAAAAAGACCACAAAATAAAAAGCTTGGTTTTCTTTGTTTTAATTCAAAAGGGGGGAACGGGGGGGGGGGACAGGGAGGATCCGAAAGGGAGGGGAGGGGCCTTCGTTCGTTTCGATGGAAGAGAAAGAGGAAGAGGAGGAGAAGAGGAAGAAGAAGAAGAGAGGAGGGAAGAAGGAAGGAAGGAAGGAAGAAAAAAAAACCAAGATTTTGGGTGGTTCGGAGCCCAATCTGACAAGTCTGCGAGTTGCGATCCTCTCCGATTCGCGACAAGGTTGGTGGTTGCGGCTGCGGCAGTTGCCTGTGGGGGGGAGGGGGGGGGGGGAAAGGGGGAGGTGATGGGGGGGAGTTAAAGAGCCCCCCCCCAGGGAAAAGGAAACCGCCTCTCCCCCCCCCCACGCTGCTCCCCCCCCCACCCTCACCTGGACTCACCTGTGGTTCCTTTATTTAGCCATGGCTTTGATAGCGACAGCAGCTTCCTCGGTCATTGCAGACAGAACGGTGATCTGGGGGGGGGCAGGGGGGGGAGGAAGAGAGCAGGTCAGGAGGAGGAAAACTTGGGGGGGGGTCACCCCCCCAAATTGCTGCATCTTCCCCCCCCCCAAAAAAAGCAAGGAGTCCTTCGGTGTTGGATCTGCTATACTCGAATTTCTCAGCTTGGAAAATATTTGGAGGGGGAGAGAAAAGACTTCAACTCCCAGAATTCCCTGCTGCATCTTCCCCACACCCCCGGGGAGGCTGGCTAGGGAATTCTGGAAGTTCCCCCCCCCCATCTTCCAAGGTGGAGGAAACATCACCTTTGAAAACTTGCCGGATGGCCGTTTTCCCCGCATCCCCTGGTCCTTTCCCCCCCCCCCCCTTGGTACAGGTAGCCCCTGGGCTTACGGCCACAACTGAGCCCGGGCTTTCTGCCGTTAAGTGAGACGTTGAACCAAGTTGATTTTACGACTTTTCTGGCCGCAGCGGTTAAGAGGAGCACCACAGCTGATAACTCGGTAACTGGGATGTTAGAATAGTTATAAGGATTTATATCTCTGTATCTCTATCTCTATGTCTATGTCTAGATGATAGATAGATGGATGGATGGATGGATGGATAGATAGATAGATAGATAGATAGATAGATAGATAGATAGATAGATAGATAGATAGATAGATAGATAGATAGATAGATAGATAGATAGATAGATAGATGATACAGACAGACAGACACACACACACAGCAATTAACTACAGGGGGAGGGAGATAGATGACAGACAGAGACAGACGGACAGATAGAAATAGACAGACAGATAGATGATAGATAGATAGATAGATAGACAGACAGACAGACAGACAGACAGACAGATATTGATAGATGGTGGATGGATGGATGGATGGATGGATGGATGGATGGATGGATGGATGGATGGATGGATGGATAGATAGATAGATAGATAGATAGATAGATAGATAGATAGATAGATAGATAGATAGATATAGATAGATATAGACACAGCAATTAACTACAGGGGGAGGGAGATAGATGAGACAGACAGAGACAGACAGAAATAGACAGATATGGATAGATGGATAGATAGATGGATGGATGGATGGATGGATGATCCAGACAAATATGAATCGATAGATAGACACAGCAATTAACTACAGGGGGGGGGGAGCTGAATAGACCGGTAACACGGTCATTAGCCAAACGCTTGGAATCACAAAGACTATAAGAACGTGATTCTCAATCCTGACTAGAACTCTGACGATGTCAGCAGACGCTGACAAAAGCGAAGTTTTTAAATACATTTTTAGTCTCGGTGATCTGTGTTTTAGTTTTTGAATATGAATGTACCCGAGTCTCGTATCTTCAAAACCATTTTAGATAAGACATAAATACACACACACAAATACACACACACACACATTTCATTCTGATGCTTTAGCTAAGCACGTGTATCTGCCACTGCCCAGGCTCTGCGCCCAGTGGAACGGGCCAAGCCCGATGGGCCCGGGGCGCCTCCTCACCAGTATTTCTTCTCCGCTGTCGTATTTCTGTTCGATCTCCTTGCCCAGGTCTCCCTCAGGGAGACGCAGATCCTCCCGGACATCCCCGCTGTCCTGGAGCAGAGACAGGTAGCCATCCTGGATGCCAATGAGCTGCGACACAAGAGCGGAAGGGAGGAGAAACAAACCGACCGTGAGGACAAGTCACCAGTGGAACAGCTCGTCACATCCCACCCCCCCCCAAACCCCCTGGGCCTACCTACCTGGAAGTCATTTCTCTTGATGTTGGGCACGTCCATGTTGTGAGTTGAGGGGCAGATATCTTCGTATTTTTTCCCAGTGAAGATGTCTATGCCGACGAGATGCACCTAGGATCCCAGCAGAGGGAGAGAACGGCCCTCAGCACATTGCCAGAGGGGGGGAGGGGGGGGTCCACATGGACACGGTCCACATGGGGGGGAGGGAAGGAGGAAGAAGAAAAGGACTGTGGGGTCCTTGGTGCTCTCTGAGCTTGCAGACGTCTCTTGACCCAACTAGGGAACGTCATCAGTGCTAAAAGGGAGGGGGGGGTTGTGGAAAGGAGGAGGAGGAGGAGGAGGAGGAGGAGGAGGAGGACTGTAGTGTATTTGCTGGCGTTTCATGACCCAACTAGGGGAACATCATCAGTGCTGGAAGGAAGGAAGGAAGGAAGGAAGGGAGGGAGGGAGGGAGGGAGGGAGGGAGGGAGGGAGGGAGGGAGGAAGGAAGGAAGGAAGGAAGGAAGGAAGGAAAAACTGTGGTCTCCTTGCAGACGTTTCATGACCCAACCAGGGAACATCATCAGTGAAGGAAGGAAGGAAGGAAGGAAGGAAGGAAGGAAGGAAGGAAGGAAGGAAGGAAGGAAGGAAGGAAGGAAGGAAGGAAAAACTGTGGTCTCCTTGCAGACGTTTCATGACCCAACCAGGGAACATCATCAGTGCAAGGAAGGAAGGAAGGAAGGAAGGAAGGAAGGAAGGAAGGAGAAGAACTGTGGTCTCCTTGCAGACGTTTCATGACCCAACCAGGGAACATCATCAGTGCAAGGAAGGAAGGAAGGAAGGAAGGAGAAGAACTGTGGTCTCCTTGCAGACGTTTCATCACCCAACCAGGGAACATCATGAGTAAAAAAAGAGAGAGTGGGGTTTGCAGAGAGAGTGGGGTCCTTCCTCTCTGAATTTGATGGCTTTTCTGCAGACATCTCTTGACTCAACTAGGGAACGTCCTCAGTGCCAGAAGGGAGTGGGGTTTGCAGAGAGGAGGAGGGGGGGAAATCCAGCCCTGCCTGGCAAAGCATCTCCAAGGAGCCCCTTTCCAACAGCAGCAGCACCCCCCCACCCCGGCTGTCCTCCTGCTCCCTTCTCCTCCCTCCCAGATTTTATTTTATAATGGAGGATTTTAATGTTTCACTGGGTTTACGTTGTAAGCTGGCCAGAATCCCTGCAAATAAAATGTCATAACAGATAAAACTTTCAGGCATTCCAGCAGCATCCACACATCTTAAAAAAGTGGATGAGGTTGGAATATATGTCTCTGGGGCCTCCTCCTCTTTTCCACAAACCCCCCTCCCTTCTAGCACTGATGATGTTACCTACTTGGGTCATGAAATGTCTACAAGAAATGCGTTGAGACCCCCAAGGACCCCACAATTCTCCTCCTCTTCCTCTCTTCTAGCCCTAGTTGGATCACAAAACGCCTGCAAGGAAACCACGAAGCTCAGAGAGCACCAAGGACCCCGGGGTCCTCCTCCTTCCCCCCCTCCTCTTCCTCCTCCTCGTCCTCCTCCTCCCTCCACTCAGCAAATCCCCCCTCCCTTCCTGGGGCAGTACAGCAAAGGCTACTATGCCCCCGGGGTGAGTCCTGCGCCCGGCCTTTGGGACCTACCCACCCTATTTTGCATGGGGGGGGAAGGAGGAGGAACAAAGGGTTGCCCTGGAAGATCAAGAACCCCCCCCCATAGTTTGCATCTGGGAAAAGGAACAGGCAGACCACGACCCCGAGCACTGATGGTGTTCCCTAGTTGGGTCATGAGACGTCTGCAAGGAAACACCCAATTTCAGAGAGCCCCAAGGACCTATAGTTCTCCTCCTCCTCCTCTTCCTTCCTTCCTTCCCTCCCTCCTCCTCCTCCCCCCTTCTTCTTCTCTGCAAACCCCACTCCCTTCCAGCACTGATGATGTTCCCTAGTTGGGTCATTAAACGTTTGCAAGAAAACCACCCAGCTCAGAGAGCACCAAGGACCCCACAGTCGTCATCCTTCCTTCCTTCCTTCCTTCCTTCCTTCCTTCCTTCCTTCCTTCCTTCCTTCCAGCACTGATGACGTTCCCTACTTGGGTCATGAAACTGCAGGCCACTTTAGCTGACTGTGTTCAGCAGGTCAGCGGTTCAAATCTCACCGGCTCAAGGTTGACTCAGCCTTCCATCCTTCCGGGGTAGGTAGAATGAGGACCCAGATTGTTGGGGGCAATGTAAATATATATATATATACATTGCTTACTGGTGTACACCGCTTAGAGAGTGTTCGCACTTAAAGCGGTATATAAGTCTCATAAATAAATAATAAATAAATAAATAAACAGCTGCCAGAAAACAAGCAAGCTCAGAGAGCACCAGGGACCCCCCAGTCCTCCTCCATCACCTCCTCCTCATCTCTGGAAACCCCACACTCCTTCTAACACTGACGATGTTCCCTAGCTGGGTCATGAAACGCCTGGAAGAAAACCACCCAGCGCAGACAGCCGCAAGGGCCCCGGGGTCCAGCTCCTCTCCCCCTAGCACTGACGACGTCCCCTAGGAGGGCCACGGAAACGTCTGCGAGGAAAAACGAAGATCGGAGAAAGCACACAAGGCAAGGACCCCCGGGGGTCCTGCACACCCTCCTCCTCCTCCTCCTCCATCTGGCCAGCTGCACAATGGGACACACACACACACACGGGGCAAGCAAGGGGGAAGATGCTACTCAACGCGTGCCAACCCAGGCTCAACCAGGAGCGTCCCCAAGGGGAAAAAAAAAAACCCCTCCCGCCGCAGTTGTCAAAGCCTTCTGCCCCCCCCCTTTGCCGGGCACTTACTTTGGCGTGGCCGTGCTTGCCCGTCTTCGAGGTGGACATCTCCACAATCTTGCAGGGACGGCCCTTGAGCACCACAAAGCCGTTCTTGCGGAGGGCGGAGCACTGCATGGGAAACGTGGCGGAGGCACCGGCGTCCCCGGTCTCAAAGTCGAGGTCGTCAGCCATGGTGGATCAGGTGTTGTGGAAACCGCTGGTCGAAGAAGAAGAGGAGGAGGAAGAGAGAGAGAGAGTCAGGACAACTGCTGGCCGGCTGGAATGAGAGACAAAGCCCGTCGGGGAAAAGACGGAGGCGGAAACCCCGGGCACAGCAACCGCTTCCAAGGCCGAGGAGGAGAAACACACCCACGGGAAGTCGCCATACCCGCCGGTTGGCACGTCACAAGCACACAAGCGCACACCCCCGGCTCGCCAAGCTGCAGGAGCCGGAAAAGGAAAGGTATAAAATACAGGACGGTGCCCTGGGATGCATAGAAAGCAAAGGGGGGGGGGTGTCTTCTTCAAGGTTGGGCCCTTTTTGGACTTCAACTCCCAGAATTCCTCAGCCAGCGTGAGATTCAATTCTGGTAGTTGAAGTCCACAAGAAGGGGTCTTCAAATTCGGCCCTTTGATGACTTGCGGACTTCAACTCCCAGAATTCCTCAGCCTTTCGAACCTGGTCCGTTTTAAAATAGGGGGACTTCTACTCCCAGCTGGGGGATTCTGGGAGTTGAAGTCCAGCCATCTTTAAATGGTTAGGGCAGGGGGGGGGTGTCTTCCAGCTTGGCCCTTGGATGATTTGTGGACTTCAACTCCCAGAATTCCTCAGCCAGCGTGAGGGAACTCTGAGCCTTTATGATTTGTGGACTTCAACTCCCAGAATTCCTAAGCCAGCGTGAGGGAACTATGATGACATGTGGATTTCAACTCCCAGAATTCCTCAGCCAGTGTGAGGGAACTAGGACCCTTTGATGACTGGTGGACTTCAACTCCCAGAATTCCTCAGCCAGCGTGAGGGAACTAGGACCCTTTGATGACTGGTGGACTTCAACTCCTAGAATTCCTCAGCCAGCGTGAGGGAACTAGGAGGCAACTGGACTTTGTTTTTCTTTGAAGGCGTTTCACTTCTCCTCCAAGAAGCTTCTTCGGCTCTGACTTCCATTCCCCACCGTCCAGTCAGAGCGGAAGAAGCTTCTTGGAGGAGAAGCGAAACGCCTTCAAAGAAAAACAAAGTCCAGTTGCCTCCTAGTTGAAGTCCACCAACGGGTCCTAGTTCCCTCACGCCGGTTGAGGAATTCTGGGAGTTGAAGTCCACAAGTCATCAAAGGGCCAAGTTGGAAGACCCCTGCAGCAACTGTGAGAGGGACCTCAGAGTCCTACCTAGTAAACAATCACTTAAACAGGAGCCAGCCGTGTGCTGCAGCTGCCAAAAAGGCCAACACAGTGCTGGGCTGCATGAACAGAGGGACGGAATCAAGACCACATGAAGTATTAATACCACTTTACAAGGCCTTGGTAAGACCACACCTGGAATCCGGCATCCAATTTTGGTCACCACGATGTAAAAAAGATGTTGAGACTCTGGAAAGAGTGCAGAGAAGAGCAACGAAGAGGATCAGGGGACTGGAGGCTAAAACATACAAGGAACGGTTGCTGGAATTGGGCATGTCCAGTTTAATGAAGAGAAGGACGAGGGGGGACAGCATAGCAGTCTTCCAATATCTCAGGGGCTGCCCCAAAGAAGAGGGAGTCAAGCTATCCTCCAAAGCACCTGAAGGCAGGACAAGAAGCAACAGAGGGAAACTAATCAAGGAAAGAAGCAACCTGGAACGAAGGAGAAACCTCCAGACAATTAGAATTAACCAGTGGGACGACTTGCCTCTAGAAGTTGTAGGCACTCCATCACTGGAGGTTTTTAAGGCTAGACAGTCACTTGTCTGAGATGGTGTAGGTTCTCCTGCTTGAGCAGGGGGCTGGACTAGAAGACCTCCAAGGTCCCTTCCAGCTCTATTCTAATGAAAAGGACTAGGGGTGACATGAGAGCAGCATTCTAGTATTTGAGGGGCTGCCCCAAAGAAGAGGGGGGGGTGTCCCTCTATTCTCCAAAGCACCAGAAGGCAGGACAAGAAGCAACGGATAGAAACTAATCGAGGAGAGAAGCAACCTGGAACTAAGGAGAAACTTAGAACACTTAAACCAGTGGAACAGCCTGCCACCAGAAGTTGTGGGTGCTCCATCCCTGAAGCCTTTTAAGAAGAGACTGGATAACCCTTTGCCTGGGACTGTAGAAACTCTCCTGCTTGAGCAGGGGGCTGGATTGGAAGACCTTATGACATGCCGCCACAACTCAGCCCCAAATTTCCGTTCTTCAGTAAGGCATTCGTTAAGTCAATTTTGCCCCATTTGAGGACGCAATTATTAAGCGACTCGCTGCGGTTGTTGCGTTAGGAACACGGCGGTTCAGTCAATCCGGCTTCTCCTCATGGACTTTGTCAGGTCGCAAAAGGGGATCACATCACTCACTCACTCACACACACACACGGACGCTGCGACCGTCATAAACATGAACCAGTTGCCGAAAGCCTGAATTTTGATCACGTGTGCACAGGGAGGCCACAACGGTCGCCAATATGAAAAACGGTCGTAAGTCATGCTTTTCAGCACCGTTCTTGACTCTGAACGGTCACTAAACAAGCTGTTGGAAGTCCTGCAGCCCAGCTGCCTTTTGCAAAAAGCAACTTTGAGACCTCGATGACCGAGAAAATCTCCACATTTCTTTCGTCTATTCCAGTGGTTCTCAACCTTTTTAATGCCGCAACCCCCAACCAGTCGTAAGTCCAGGACTATTCAACCGGTCGTAAGTCGAGGACTACTCAACTGGTGCAGCACCGTTTGCAGAATGGGACTTTGGGCGGGCTCAGCAGTGCAGAGACAGCCTGGACAATTCCTATTGGCTTTGGAAAGCCAATAGAATTAGACTCTATGCAAGGGAGTCTCTTCGATTGGCTTTCAAAAGCCAATAGAATAAAAGGGAGGAGCACAGCTAAGGAAAAGGGGGAAAAAATGGCGGACTGCGTTGTTGGGCGACCCATGAAATGGTCGTTCAACCCCAAATGGGGTCCCGACCCACAGGTGGAGAACCACTGATCTATACTAACTTTCTCTGCAGCTCTCAGTTCAGCTTCTAAGATTGCTTTCCAGGCGAGTCATCAGGCCAAGATTTAGCAAAGATCAAGCCAGACTACTTCAACCACACCTTCTGCTCCTCGCACTCTCCCTGCTCTATTTTGGGATCCCCTGCTTCCCCGGTTGAAATGGATAAGGTTTTACAAGGCTTTCAAGCCCTGGATTCCATACGCCCCGAAGGCCCCCCCCCCCGACAAATCCAAATTTCGGTCAAATATTCTTGCAAAACATGCCATTTTTAAAATCTGCCACTGCCGGAGAAAGCTCATTCAGCCTAGTTTTTGGTTTTTTTTTTGTTTTTAAACTTCCAACTTAGGTTTTAGCAAAAGACGGGAGACTTTACGCCCAAAAAAGAAAAGGGGAAAAAAATCCACCTTCCCAACAGGCAAATAAGATCGATTGCTCCGTCAAGCAAAGAATCTTCCCTAAGGCTTGAAAGGTCGAAGGATAAACGGAGGGTAGAATTGGGGAAGCCCCCCTCCCCCCAACCCAATCACCCCAGTTGTTGGGGAGGGGGGGGTCCAATAAAACCAGACCTACCCCCTCTGGAAAGGCATTTAAACCCTAGGCATCTCAGCTCTCCGGGAGGGGCTGCTCTGGAGGTGGGACAAGAGGGGCGGGGGGGGGGCGCTCCAAGGGAAGGGGAGCCCCCTTACACCACAACTGGGAAAACCCAACTCCCTCCCTAAAAGTGCTGGCTGGAGGTTCACCCTAACCTTAAAACACAAAGCTGACTGGGCTGCAGACAGACACAGCTGCTGGCTCCTTCCTTCACGCTGGCCCCCCACTCCCAGGAGCCCCCCCCCAAAGCACTCCTTCAACCGTGCAAGACATCAGCTGCCCCATCTCCTGCAAAAGCTACCCCAACCTGGTGGAGAAGAGGAGGAGGAGGAGGAGGAGAACTGCCTGCTTCCCTGCGGACTGACAGCGGCTCCTTTAAATGGTCGTCAAAGCGGTAGTAGTGGTGGCAGCCCTCTCTCTGCCACAGCTGGAGCCACCGCACGACGGGCCACGTGCTTCCGATTTTGTGTGTGTTGCAGCCCGGGAGCCAAGGGAAGAAAAAAGGAGGGAGGCAGAAAGTTTGCACCCACTTTGCTAGAGAGAGAAAGCAGGAGAGAGAGAGCGAGAGAGAAAGGGAGAGAAGGAGAGCGAGGCGGCAGCCCTACGGTCCACATGTCTGGAGGGAGCCTCCCCTCGGCGCTTGCCAACCCGAAGCATGATTCAGCTAAGCTGCCACTGCGGAGAGCCAGTCTCCACCATGTGACCGGCTCGGAGGTTGGGGAGAAAGGGGGGGGTAGGAAGGAAAGGAGAAGCCACATTTAGGCGGAAAGGACCCCTCTCTCGGTCTTGAGGGCCCCCCCCCCACCGTCCCAAGCTGCTACAATCACCAAATCTTGGGGGGCCGAGTGTATCCCGAGAAAAGGCTTCTGCACATGTGCTCCCCCAAGACTCCCGGCAGGAGCAGATATCCTGCCGCCCCGTGCCTAAAAAGTCTGCTCCGAGTTCAAATCCAGCTCCTCTGATCTATCGGGGGAGGAAGGACCCCCCCCTCCTCACCTGATCTAGGTAACCATGGAGGTAACAGGCGCAGCTAAGTTAGGAAGGTGAACTCCCCGCCAAGGGCGCGTTGCACGGAACCAACCCCACGGAGGGGGGAAAGGCGACTGTGAACGTTTCGAAACCCACCTTGGTGGACTTCGACTCCCAGAAATTGCTGGTCTGGGGAATCCTGGGAGTTGAAGTCCACAAGTCTTTTTTTTTTTTTAAACAAAAAAAGGCAGCCCCTGCTTTACAGCCTGAAAAGAGGGGGGGGGGTTGTGCTCCCAGCCTGGAGGAAAAGTTCAAATCCAGCCGTCGCCCTTTTGTTCTTTTGCGCCAGCCTCGCCGTCCAGAAGTTCTGCTCCTATTTGTCCCCCTCCCCAAAAAAAGAGTCACCTGTCTCCCCCCCCCTCAAGGGCCTGACACCCCAAGTTGCAAAACAAAGCCGCCTTCCCAAATGCCAAGCCCTTCCAACCCACCCACCCACCCCACTTCGCTTCCCGCCGGGCTCCCCTCACCCCCCCTCACCCCCCCCTCAATCAGGGGAGGGGCCTGGCGGGCCTTCCCTTTAAAGGGCAACCATGTGCTCTCCCTTCCCCCTCCCTCCCTCTCCCCCTCCTCCACCCCCCCCCCACCTCCTTAAAGTAAGTCACACAACCGGCTCCACTGGGCGTAAGAAATTCGCTTATTTGGGGGGGGGGTGTTCGCACAAGCCACAAGCAAACCGCCAGCAAACCACCAAGAGGGGGGGGGGGAAAGAAAGCAAAAGGGAAAAAGAAACTAGCCAAGCTTTAACATTGGGAAAAGGCGGCCAGGCTGGGGGGGGAGGGGGGGGGGCAGAGCTCAGGCCTATTTGGGTCTGGGGGCGGCAGGAGGGGGGGTTGACTCTGAAACCCCCCCCCTGAACCCCCTCCAAGGTGCCTCTCGCCCCCCCCCGGATGGCTTCTCCCCAGTTTTGGGGGAGGGGGCGCCTCCAATCAGGACCCCCCCCCAGGGGTCAAGGCAGGACACGCTCCCTTTAGCCCCCACCCCGCACAAAGCCGGGTAGCCCCCTCCCCCACCGTGGGGTCTGGGGGCTGCCACTGAGAGAGCCCCCCCCAACTCCCCCCCCTTCCCAGGGCCCTGCGGGACTACAGAGCCCATCAGGCGCCGCCCGCCCCCCCCCCACCGAGCCAGCACACGTGGACCCCCGCCAACTTTCCTCCCCGGAAGAAGCCCCCCCCCTCCTTCTCCTCCTCCCCAAGGCTTCCCCGCCCAGCGCAGGCCCCGGCCTGGCTCCGCACCACGCGAGCGGCGGCGGCTGTGGCTGCCGCCTCTTCCTCCGCCGCCGCCGCCGCCGCCGCCGGGCCACGCGGGGGCGGCCTCGGAGGCGCGCGTGCACGCGCTCGCGGCCGCCCCCCCCCTTCCGGCCTTTCGCCCGCCCCCTCCCCCCCCCGCGCGCCGCCTCGGCGACTCACCCGCCCGCGAGCTCAACCGCCGCCGCCGCCGCCGCCCGCCGCTGCCTGCTGCAACCCAGCCCGCAGTGCGCACGCGCACTTATCGCCTCCGCCTCCGCCTCCTCCCCTTTTCGCGCTCGCGCCCCGTCGCCGCACGCGCACTGGCGACGAACGCCCAGCCCAAAGCCGGGGGGAGGGAGGGGGAAGGAGGGAGGAGCCTGGTCGCGCGCGGCGCCTGCGCCACAGGGGGAGCCCGGCCGGTTCCGAGCGGAGAGAAGCGACGGCGCGCATGCTCCGCGCCTGGGAGGGGGGGAAAGGGCGGAGAGGGGGAAAAAAAAAAAAAAGAGCACGAATCGTCAGTGCGCATGTGTTCCAAATCTCGAACTAGGAAACGTCCTACTACTTCACCAGCCGGGCGTTGCGTTCAGGCAGCGCGCAGGCGCGAGGAGCGGCCTTCTTCTTCCCTCCCCCGCCCCCCGCGGCCATTTGCTGGAGAGCACGCATGCTCCTAGGCCCCGCACGGCTCGCGTTTGGCGGCCTGCGCGGACGCTCCCCCGCCCGCCCGGCGCGCGGACGCCCGCGAAAGCGCATGCGTGCCTCGGCTTGCGGGAGGCCGGACTCTTCCCCACCCCTGTATCACCGAGTGTGCGTGCGAGCGGCCCAGAGCGGCATGCCCAAAAGGCTTGTTCCCCTAACCACGCGGGCCTCGGAGGCCATCTTGGCCGGGCCTCGGCCGCCATGGTTGCTACGGCAACGGCCGCGGCCTCCATTCCACGCCGATCCCGAACGGAAAAAAAAATAAATATAAACTAGGACTTTGGGACGAACGATAGGAGTCTTCTTTCTGAACGGGACGCCAGACCCGTCACTATTGAAGCCAACCCTTCCTTACCCGACTCGGTGCCTGCCGATGGCCTGGACTCCAAGTCCTATGCTTCCCAGCCGAGAGACAGCAGAGGCCTATGGCGTCCCGATTGGAGGGGGGGTGTCCCTTATTGGGGGTCCTCGACAGGAGTTTCTGGAACCCAGTTAGGCCTGGACCCTACTGCTCTGTGGCTGTGGCTCTCAAAGGGGCTTGGACTACAAAACCCATGCTCCCCGGCTGAAGGCGTGCATTAGGGTGCTGGGAGTCGGGGACCCCCCCCCCGTGCCCTCCAATGGGATCAGCAGCCTGAGTAGCATCCTGGCTGGGAGAAGCCAAAGCTTTTGGAGGCCAGGAGGGGAGTGGGGAGGCTAATAATAATAATAAAGTTGGAAGGGACCTTGGAGGTCATCTAGTCCAAACCCCTGCTCAGGCAGGAAACCCTATACCATTTCGGACAAAATGGCTTTTGGGGGGGGCAAATATTGCCCCCCAAGTCATACTTGTTACCCTCGAGATGGGCAGGGGTCTCTCCCTTGCCCCATGCCCCTCTTTTTCCCTCAAAAAATCAAGCTTCATTCAGGCCATGTTCTCCCAGCCCTGCCCGCCTCGCAGGGTTGTTGTGGGGAAAATAGCAGGAGCGAGGAAGATGACTCAAATCATTTTATTTGATTGATTGTTGTCCCCAGGGAGTGGGGGGGGGGTTACTTTTTATTTATTTTTTTTACTGTCTGTCTATTGGGCTTTTTACTTTTTGTGAACCGCCCATATTCAGAGAGCGCGGGGGCTTTCCTAGAAATTATCTAAATAAATACTTATTTATATTCTCTAAATAAATACTTATTTATTTATCATATGGCACGCTGGCGTTGTGTTTCAGTAAAAAAAAAAGGAACGCAGGGGCAACAATGCAGAAGGCAGAAAGCCAAATCTGAAGTCTTAAATGGGAAGATTACAAGCCTATATCTAAGTTGCAAACACGTATATTTTTTATTTCATTTTGTTACGGCCAAATCCTGGTAGTTTTTCACCTAACATGACCCGGGACACTGCAACCGTCATAAATCAGTCAGTTGCCAATCATCCGAATTTTGATCTCACTATGGGGGTGCTGCAATGGTCATAAGTGTGAAAAATAGTAGTAAGTCCCTTTTTTCAACGCCGTTGTAATTTCGAACAGTCCTTAAACAAACTTGTAAGTTGAGGGCTACCTATAATAACAATAAATCTAAATAAATAAAAAATTAGATATGCTCGCCCCTCTGAGCTACTTTATAAAAATGCAATAAATGAAATTGTCTTTGGCACCATGAACATGTTGCTTCTATACCAAGACACTCCGTGGCGCCACGGTTCAGGCCGTGTCTTCATTCTCACCCTGTTGCCCCTCTAAATAATGGAACATGTCTAAAGTGCAGGCAGAAAACCAGGACCAGCCTAGAGTGTGCAGAGTATCTGGACAGCAGAGGGCAGAATGTGCCAGCCAGCCCCATACAAAGTACAAGCCACCAGTCATGTTCTGCCAACACACTTTGTGCGTGTGTGCCCTTCAGTATACCTTGTGTGTGTGGCCAGCAGGATTGGGATAATTGAATAAACCACAGTTTGCCATGCAAACTAGAATTGAGAAGAGAATAATGATTAGAATAGAATAATAAATAGAGTAGAATAGAATAGAACAGAATAGAATAATGATAAGAATAGAATAGAAAAAGAATAGAATGATTAGAATAGAATAATAATAGAACAGAAATATAATAATGATAACAATAGAATAGAATGACAATAGAACAGAATAGAGTAGAATAGAATAGAATACTAATGATAAGAATAGAATAGAAATAAAATAGAATAATGATTAGAATGGAATAGAAAAATAGAACAGAAATATAATAATGATAAGAGAATAGAATAGAATAGAATAGAATAGAATAGAACAGAATAGAAGAATGAGAATAGAATAGAAGAATGATTAAAATAGAATAGAAAAATAGAACAGAAATAGAATAATGAGAATAGAATAGGAATAGAATAGAATAGAATAATGAGAATGAGAATAGAATAATAATTAGAATAGAATAGAAAAATAGAACAGAAATAGAATAATGATAATTGAATAGAAGAGAAATTCTTTATTGGCCAAGTGTAATTTGTCTCTGGTGCAGAAGCTCTCAGCGCTGGCTGAGGAATTCTGGGAGTTGAAGTCCACAAGTTATCAAAGGGCCAAGTTTGAAGACCCCTTCTCTAAGTCGCTGGTTCTCAAGGGCAGCCACTTAAAGATGAATGGACCTCAATTTCAACTGCCCAGCCAGCACTGAATTATGGGAGTTGAAATCCACCCGTCTTCAAGTGGCCACGGTTGAGACACACGGCTGCTACACATCCTATTCACCTGGTGGGAGGGGTCTTTAGGGATCCACCTGGAGGGAGGGGGGTTCTTTCACTTTTAATTCACCCACAGGTTCTCTCCTCTTTCAGTCTGCAACTCCCATTAAAGCATGCTAGACGTCTCCACCTGAAGCTCAGCTGGGAAGGGACTTTGTGGGGATTTAAATAAAGAGAATATTGGCAGCTCAAGGTGGAGTTGAATTGAACTGTGGTGTCCTGGGTGGACCCTGAGCCGGATGTTTTCATTGCAGATGTTTCTTGACCCAACTAGGGAACATCATCAATGCTAGAAGGGAGAAGGAGGAGGAGGAGGAGGACCGTGGGGTCCTTTGGTGCTCTCTGAGCTTGGCGGTTTTCTTGTAGACATTTCCTGACCCAGAAAGAAAAGGAGGAGGGAGGGAGGGAGGGAGGGGGGAGGAGATTAACCAGTGGAACAGCTTGCCACCAGAAATCGTGGGCGCTCCATCACTGGAAGTTTTTAAGAAGAGGCTAGGCAGTCGCTTGTCTGAGATGGTACAGGGGGATGGACTAGAAGACCTCCAAGGTCCCTTCCAGCTTCTATTCTATTCTATTCTATTCTATTCTATTCTATTCTATTCTATTCTATTCTATTTTCATCCATTCTCTATCCTATTCTATTATTTCTTTATTCCTATTCTATTCTATTCTATTCTATTCTATTCTATTCTATTCTATTTTCATCCATTCTCTATTCTATTCTATTATTTCTTTATTCCTATTCTATTCTATTCTATTCTATTCTATTTTCATCCATTCTCTATCCTATTCTATTCTTTATTCCTATTCTATTCTATTCTATTCTATTCTATTCTATTCTATTCTATTCTATTCTATTCTATTCTATTCTATTCTATTCTATATTCTATTTTATATTCTACTCTATATTCTATATTCTATATTCTATTCCCGTGGTGGAGAACCTATGGCAGGGGTGCCAGAGGGGTCACTCAGAGCCCTCTCTGTGGGCACGCGCTCCGTCGCCCCAGTTCTAGGCCTTCAGCTGGTTTTATAAAACCTTTTCGCTTTAGGCCTCCGCCACCATGTACAAAAAAAAAAAAAAAAAGCTTCAATCAGTCAATTTCAACTTCTCGCGGGGGGAAAAAAAAGATCTTGCAAAGTTGGAATTGATTGATTGAACTTTTTAGTCCCACCCAGTCTGCCGTTACCACCGCAGCTACGCCCACCCAATGGGCCACACCCACCCAGCACCCAACGATGCATAAGTGGGTTTTGGGTTCAAGTTTGGGTACTCAGTCTCTAAAAGGTTTGCCATCACTGGAATAGGGTTTCCTGCCTGAGCAGGGGGTTGGGCTAGAATAGATGACCTCCAAGGTCCCTTCCAACTTCTATCATTGTTGTTGTTGTTGTTGTTGTTGTTATTATTATTATGATGATGATGATGATGAAATGGTGTAGGGATTCCTGCCTGAGCAGGGGGTTGGACTAGATGACCTCCAAGGTCCCTTCCAACTTTATTTTACTATTGTTGTTGTTGTTGTTGTTGTTATGAAATGGTGTAGGGTTTCCTGCCTGAGCAGGGGGTTGGACTAGATGACATCCAAGGTCCCTTCCAACTTTATTTTTATGATTATGATTATGAAATGGTGTAGAGTTTCCTGCCTGAGCAGGGGTTGGACTAGATGACCTCCAAGGTCCCTTTCAACATTATTATCATTATTATTAAGTTGAATGTGTGAATGGGACACGCAACACAAGCAACTATATATATATATATATATATATATATATATATATATATATATATATATATATATATATATATATATATATATATATATATATATATATATATGTAGGTCTTTGGTTGTTCGGGTTTTCTCCCACGTAAAATTGGAAGTGTCTTGGCGACGTTTCGACGAAGTCCCATTCGTCATCTTCAGGCTGGTGCTTTCAGCTTCGTGCCTCGAGCAGCACGAAGGCACGAAGCTGAAAGCACCAGCCTGAAGATGACGAATGGGACTTCGTCGAAACGTCGCCAAGACACTTCCAATTTTACGTGGGAGAAAACCCGAACAACCAAAGACCTACATACAAATACCCGCGAAAACCTCAGAAAACATATATATATATATATATATATATATATATATATATATATATATATATATATATATATATATATATATAATATTTTATTAATTTTCCAATTTTCCATTTGAGTATTTATAAAGCAGCATGGTGACCAGCTTAGTCAATAGTTCAAGAACAAAATCCTTAGTGCAAATCTCAGGTTACAACATCAGATATTTCTTCTCTTTTTCCCTTCACATTCACTATCTGATATTCAAGCGAGTACATTTCTAATTACATCCACTCCATAAGCCATTATTGCATTTACCGATAGATTTTTGGCTTATACCTGTCTTAATTACATTCAATCTTCACAAATGATCCCTATCCTGTTATTAATTTTACATCATTTTTAGTTTCTCATCCATATTCCAATTTAACCTTTAATGTCCATACTTTTCAGACTTCGGGTCACCCAGATTTTTCCCTTATCTCCATAACAAACTATAATATCCAAAACACACATTTTATCTATTGGAACACGATCTTGTTCTACTTCCTAAGAGTTATCTATTTCCCACCATATTAAATCATCGACTTAATAATACAATATCCGCTACACAAGCCACTTTGGACTCCCAGCGTCCAGAGGCAAGGAAATGGCGTGTCCCCAACTGACCAAGCTGCTTTTCTAATTTTTTTCCCTACTCAGGGAACACCACACCCTCCTGGGTTAATGGTTATCCAGACAAACAAGCTGGCTGGACTTTTACCTGGCCAAAATCACCCCAAAGGAGATTACGATACACAGTGGGGGAGGAAGCAAATAAATAAATTAAAAAATAAATACATTTTAAACCTTCATTTCCCCCCCCCCCCCTCTCTTTTAATGCTCTCCTCCTAACCCTGTTACATTAGCCTTAATTTATGTTGGCTCTGCTGGGGAGAAAAATCAGGTTGTATTTAGAAGTGCAAATATCTTGGTTTACAGCAGGCCTGGGAGAGGAAGACTCATGGACTGCAACTCCCAGAATTCCCCAGCCAGCCCCATGCTGGCTGGGGCATTCTGGGAGCTGAAGTCCACAAGTCTTCAAAGTTGTCAAGCTTTGCAATCAGCTACATGTCTGAAAAAGAAGGAAGAATGAAGGCAGGCATCTGGCTCAGAGACGATCGAAGTTCATTTTCCACTCCAGCTAGTCCTCATTTAGTGACCGATGTTAGAACAGCCCTGAAACAAGCGACTGACGGCCGTTTTTCACCCTTACGACCGTCACAGTGTCCCTGTGCTCACCTGGTCAACTACTCAGACATTTGGCAACCAACTCATTTTTTATTTTATACAGTTGGAAGGGACCTTGGAGGTCATCTAGTCCAACCCCCTGCTCAGGCAGGAAACCGTATACCATTTCATATTTACGACGGTTGCAGCGTTCCTGGGGGTCACATGACCCCCCCTTTGGCGACCTCCTGACAAGCAAGGGGAAGTTGGATTCACTTAACGACCCTGCTCCTAACTTAACAACTGCAGTGTTTCACTTAACAACAAGACAGGTCATAAAGCAGGGCCAAAACTCTCTTTGCAACTGTCTTGTTTAGCAACCTACGGCTCAGCTGTAGGTCACAAGCCGAGGTCAGCCCTAAAGCCGTCCAACGCACGAAGGCTCTATTTTGTCAGCAACTCCCAGGCATTTTGGCTGGGGTCTCATCCAGCCCGAAACTTGCAAAAGTTGAGAAAAAAGAGAATTTCACGCCAGGGCGACTGGGGGAGTTCCACGCGAGGCCGAATCAAGGCCAGTTTTGGCGGGGTGGCGCATTCCGACGACCCCAGGTCCCGAAACGGGACGGATCCGTGCAAGCGTGTTCGTGTGAACGCAGCGCGTTCGAAGCGCTTCACGGGACCCGGAGGCGCCGCCCCCGCTTAAACCGGGGTCTCTACTCGGAAGTAAGCCCCGCCCCCGTCCCCGCCCGCTCTTCCCCCGCCCCTTCGCAGGCCACCCCCGATCCAACTTTTTTGAAGGGAAAAGCGGCACGGCGAGGCCATCCGATCGAGCCCAGCTCCGGCCCACGGGGGTGGAGGGGGCGTGGCCGTGCCAATGCATGTAAATCGATGCAAACGCGAGGAAAGACACGCGAATGCACGCGTACGCAGGCAAACACGAGGAACTGCACGGGAAGAGGAGAGAGGATTTGTAGATCCGGATTTCTGGGCTGGGGGTGCTCGGCTGCTTTCTCGCAGGCTTTGGGGCGCTGAGGGTCGCGGACGCCCCACCCGCGGGAAAAAACTCTGGGGTAGTAGGGATGGGGGTCCCTAGCTGGGTCATAGAACGTCTGCAAGGGAACCACCAGGTTCAGACAACACCAGGGACCCCAAAGCCTTCCTCCTCCTCCCCCCAAACCTCCCTCCCTTCTAGCACTGATGATGTTCCCTAGCCTAGCCCCGAAACGTCTGCCAGAAGACCCCCCCCCATGCCAAGCTCAGAGAGCACCCAGGACCCCACAGTCCTCTTCCTCTTCCTGCCCCCTCCTCCTGCAAACCCCCGCCCCTTCCACCATTCATGATGTTCCCTAGTCAGGTGCTGAAACGTCTGCCTGAAGACCCCCGCTCAAAGCTCAGAAAGCCCGGAAGACCCCCACAGTCCTCCTCTTCCTCCTCCCCCCCCCCAAAACCTCCCTCCCTTCTAGCCGTGATGATGTTTCCTAGTCAGGTGCTGAAACGTCGACCTGAAGACCCCCCCCCCCACCCCCAAGCTCAGAGAGCCCCAGACCGCAGAGTCCCCCTCCTCCCTCTCCCCCTCCTCCTCCTCCTCTCTCCTCCCCCTGCCTGAAGACCCCCCCCCCAAAGCTCAGAGAGCAGGCAGGACACCACAGCCCCCCCCATCTCCTCCTCCTCCACAACCCCCCTCCCTTCTGGCACTGATGATGTGCCCTAGTTGGGTCACGAAACGTCTGCAAGGAAAAACCCCCAGCTCGCCCAGGACCCCACAGTCCTCCTCCCCCTCCTCCTCCCCCTCCTCCTCCTCTCCACACATCCCACTCCCGTCAAACATTGATGATGTTCCCTAGTTGGGTCACGAAACGTCTGCAAGGAAAAAAACCCCAGCTCAGAGAGCACCCGGGACCCCTCAGTCCTCCTCCTCCCCCTCCCCCTCCCCTCCCCCTCCTCTCCGCACATCCCACTCCCGTCTAGAACTGATGATGTTCCCTAGTTGGGTCATGAAACGTCTGCAGGAACTCCCCCCCAGCTCAGAGAGCACCAAGGACCCCCCACGGTCGTCGTCGTCGTCCTCCTCTTCCTCCTCGCAACCCCCCCACCCTTCCACCATTCCTGATGTTCCCTAGTCGGGTCCCGAAACGTGTGCCTGAAGACCCCCCCCCCTCTCCAAAGCTCAGAAAGCAGCGAAGCCCCTACAGTCCTCCTGCCAACCTCCCTCCCGCTAACCCGGATGACGTTCCCTAGTCGGGCCCCGAGACGTCTGCCAGAAGAAAGACCCCCCCACCCCCACCCCAAAGCTCAGAGAGCCCCCCTCCCCTCTCTTCCCCCCTCCCTCCCTCCCTCCCTCCCTCCCGCCGTCCGGGCTCCGCTCGGGCAGGCAGCCCCACCTGCAGCTGCCCCCCCACGTGGGGGGCGCCCCACACCTGGTCGGGGCGGGGCGGGCGGGCGGCCAATGGGGCGGCGCGGGGGGCGTGTCCGGGCGGGGCATAAAAGGCCAGGTAGCGGCCGGTGGTGGGCGGCGGCGGCAGGCGATTGGCGGGCGCGCGCGTGGGCGAGGGGCCGGCGGGAGCGGCCGTTGCTGATTGGGCGGGGGCGCCGCGAGGAGCGAGGGTGTGTCCCCGGGCACGAGGCGCGGGTTCGGCGGCCGGAGCAGCGGCGGCGGCGGCGGCGGCGGAGGCACCAACGGGCGGCGGCGGCGGCAGCACCGGCGCGGGGATGCTGAGCGAGGCGGAGAGCGGCGGGGCCCTTCCCGCCACCGGCGAGATTCCCGCGGGGGAGCCCGCGGCCGGCGTGGCCAAAGCGGCGGCGCCCACCGGGGGCGTCCCGGCTCGGAGCCAGGCGGCCAAGCGCGTCCTAGGTGAGGGGGCGGGGCCGCGGGAGGAGCCGTTGCCGGGGGGGGGGAGAGAAGGAAGAAGGAAGGGCGGGGGGGGCGGAGACCCTCGCGTGGGCGGCCGCCCGGCGTCGCCCGGACTACAGGTCCCATGGTCCGGAGTGGCGGCAGGCGAGCTGGCTGGCCGTCCGCTGCGGCTGGGCGTGATGGGTTTTTCCGGGGTGGGGGAGGACTACAGGTCCCATCGTCCGGAGGGACGGCAGGCCAACTTTCTGGCCACCGCTGCGGCTGGGCACGATGGGCTTTTCCCGGGTGGGGGAGGACTACAGGTCCCATCGTCCGGAGGGACGGCAGGCCAGCTTTTCTGGCCACCGCTGCGGCTGGGCGTGATGGGCTTTTCCCGGGTGGGGGAGGACTACAGGTCCCATCGTCCGGAGGGACGGCAGGCCAGCTTTCTGGACACCACTGCGGCTGGGCGTGATGGGTTTTTCCCGGGTAGGGGAGGACTACAGGTCCCATCGTCCGGAGGGACGGCAGGCCAACTTTCTGGCCACCGCTGCGGCTGGGCACGATGGGCTTTTCCCGGGTGGGGGAGGACTACAGGTCCCATCGTCCGGAGGGACGGCAGGCCAACTTTCTGGCCACCGCTGCGGCTGGGCACGATGGGCTTTTCCCGGGTGGGGGAGGACTACAGGTCCCATCGTCCGGAGGGACGGCAGGCCAACTTTCTGGCCACCGCTGCGGCTGGGCACGATGGGCTTTTCCCGGGTGGGGGAGGACTACAGGTCCCATCGTCCGGAGGGACGGCAGGCCAGCTTTTCTGGCCACCGCTGCGGCTGGGCGTGATGGACTTTTCCCGGGTGGGGGAGGACTACAGGTCCCATCGTCCGGAGTGGCGGCAGGCGAGCTGGCTGGCCGTCCGCTGCGGCTGGGCGTGATGGGTTTTTCCCGGATGGGGGAGGACTATAGGTCCCATCATCCGGAGTGGCGGGAACTGAGCTTGCTGGCCGTCTGAGAACGCGGCGGCTGGGCATGATGGGTTTTTCCCGGCGCTTGTCCGGACTGGCGGGTATGGGCTGGCGCAGGATTATAGGTCCCGTCGTCCGGAGGCGTGGGAGGTGAGCTTTCTGGCCACGCTGCGGCTGGGCATGATGGTTTTCTTCCCGGCGCTTGTCCGGACTGGCGGGTGGGAAGTGGGGGCGCCGCAGGAGTCCTAGCATTCGGAGTCGCCGCAGGTGGGCTCTCTGGCGGCCGGCTGGGCATGATGGGTTTTCACGCCGCTTGTCCGGACTGGCGGGTGGTGGCGCAGGACTATAGGTCCCATCAGCCGGAGTCGTGGGAGGTGAACTTTCTGGCGGCCGGCTGGCCATGATGAGTTTTTCAGGGCGCTTTTCCCAACTGGAGGGTTTGGACGGGGGGGGGGGGCGTCACAGGACTCCAGTTCCCATTTCCAGCCACGCGGAAGGTGGGCTTCAGAGCAGCCAGAGCACGCCTCTATCCTCGGGACTGCGCGGCTGGGCATGATTGGTCGCGGGGCAGCCGCGGGAGTTTTCTCGAACTGGAGGAGGAGGGGGGGGGGCGGCGCGGCGCAGGACTACAGTTCCCATTTCCAGCCGCGCGGAGGGTGGACTTTCTCGAGAAACCGTGCTGACTTCGGGACTGCGCGGCTGGGCATGATGGGCGGCGGGGTAAGCCGCGGCGGCTGCTTTCCCGGACTGGCGAAGGGGAGGCGGGGAGGAACAGTCCGGGGAGGGGGGAGAGGAGGGGGAGGGAGGCCGGGGGTCCCGCTGAAAACTGGAACTTGCGCTGCGCTTGGGGGGGGGGTTCTTTCTTGCTCCGAATTGCACCGATTCGCTTGCTTTTTGGAGCAAGCCTTAGTCCCCCGAGCCCCCTCCCCTAATTCCCCAGCGTGGGGTCCGCAATGAGCGGGTGGCAGGTGCTCTCACGTGTCTGGGAGTTCCAGAGGCTGCTAAGACTCCCCCAGCTACCAAGAGGCCAGGATATCAACAGCCAGCCCGGAGGAGTTCTCCCGGTGTCCTTGACCAGGATGATGGGCTCTAGCTGGCCTTGGGGGGGGGGGCAGGGGGAGGAAAATGGCTCCAAAACTAGCAGCTCTTTTTTCGGGGGGGGGGGCACAGAAAGGTCCTTTGGCCAGTGTCACCAGTCTTCTCTCTTTCTTCCCTGACCCCCCCCCCTCGGCTTCCAGCCACCCAGGTACAGGGCACTGTGAAGTGGTTCAACGTCCGCAATGGCTATGGATTTATAAACAGGTGAGCTTTCTCCCTCCTGGAAGGTGTAAAAAAAACAAAAACCTTTTAACTGGGAGGGGTTTTTTTATTTTATTTTATTTTATTTTATTTTATTTTATTTTATATTATTTTATATTATTTTATATTATATTATATTATATTATATTATTATATTATATTATTATTTTATTTTATATTTTATTTTATTTTATATTTTATTTTATTTTATTTTATTTTATTTTATTTTATATTTTATTTTATTTTATTTTATTTTATTATTTTATTTTATTTTATTTTATTATTTTATTATTTTATTTTATTTTATTTACAAAGCCTTCGGGTCAGCCTTTTAACTCAGCCACTCCCACCATTCTGGGAGTTGAAGTCCACCAGTCTTAAAAGTGGCCACGTTTGAAGACCCCCCCCCCACACCTGGTCTGGATGGACATTATCTTTGCTTGTCTTGCAATGGGGAGGGGAAGGTTTAAAGAAAAAAAAAACAACCACAAAATTCAACATGGTTTAATCATGGTTAATTAAGCCACTTGTTGGCCGTGTTCAGCTGTTAACTTTGGGGGTCCAATGAAGAAGCCAACCAGGAGATTCTCTCCATTGTGGTGGTTCTTTGTAACAAGCTGGCCTTCCTTAGTGGGGGAGGGTGTGTGTGTGTGTGTGTGTGTGTGTGTGTGTGTTATAATTCAAGATGGGGCCCAATCCCCCGGGGGTTTTGGCATTTCTACCCCTACTGTGGTCACGGCGTGGGTCAAGCCTAAATTAACTCCCAAAGGCAGCTTGTCTGGAGAAGCTCGGAGCTCGGAGCTCCTACTTCGTGCCAACTTCCTTCTCCTGGGGAGAAAAGCAACTGAGTCAGGAGACCAAAGTTTACCTGGCAAAGGTGATGGCTGGTCAGATGACCTGCTATCGTTGTTGTCGTTTCCCCCCCCCCCCCAGTTTGTGTGGTTTCTGAAAGCTGGCTTGCTGGGCTGCCCTGCCAGAGAGACCAATGTTTGTCGGAGGTGGCCTTAAGCAAACAGCTAGCCCGGCCAAGTTGGAATAGCCGGCAGCCCTTATCTCTGGGGTATGTCCTTGTACCAAGATGCCCCCTTGGGCTGTTCTGCCTATGCTTTAGGGAAGGGGCAAAGCGCCCCAGGCCCCCGTGCCCTGCTTTTGGGACCAGGCTGATGGGACCAGGTTTCCAGCAAAGTCACAAAGTTCTCTTTCCCTGGGGTCCTTGGTGCTCTCTGAGCTTGCTGGTTTTCTGGCAGACGTTTTAGGACCCAGCTAGGGAACATCATCAGTGCTAGAAGGGGGTGGGTGGGTTTGCAGCATGGAGGGAGGACAAGGAGGAGGAGGAGGAGGAGGAAGGAAAAGGGGAGGGGGACTGTGGGGTCCTTGGTGCTCTCTGAGCTTGGTGATTTTCTTGCAGA
Source organism: Crotalus adamanteus (assembly GCA_039797435.1). Taxonomy (NCBI): domain Eukaryota; kingdom Metazoa; phylum Chordata; class Lepidosauria; order Squamata; family Viperidae; genus Crotalus; species Crotalus adamanteus. The sequence continues at coordinate 144,025,299 of CM077936.1, read as the reverse complement.
CATTTTAGGACCCAGCTAGGGAACATCATCAGTGCTAGAAGGGGGTGGGTGGGTTTGCAGCATGGAGGGAGGAGGAGGAAGAGGAGGAGGAGGAGGAAGAGGAGGAGGAGGAGGAGAAGAAGGAGGAGGGGGAGGAGGAGAAGGACTGTGGGATCCTTGGTGCTCTCTGAACTTGGTGATTTTCTTGCAGACATTTTAGGACCCAACTAAGTAACATCATCAGGGCCAGAAAGGAGTGGGGGCGGAGGAGAAAGGGGAGAAGGAGGAGGAGGAGGACTATGGAGTCCATGGTGCTCTCTGAACTGGATGGTTTTCTTGCAGACATTTCATAACCCAACTTGGTAACGTCACCAGCGCTAGAAGGGAAGAGGATGTGCTCTCTGTTTGTATACAGTCCCTTGCAGCACTGATGAGGTTACCTAGCTGGGTCATGAGACGTCTGCAAGAAAACCACCCAGCTCAGAGAGCACCAAGGAGCCCCACAGTCCAATTCCTGAGCTACGAATATTCCGTGTATCTTTCTGTTGGCTTGCTTCTTTTATTTGGGCCGGCCCGGGACTCCTTCCTGGTAGAATTCCACTGGAAACGGAGGGACTTTTTTTCCCCCTCCTGTGGCTTGGAAGATTTAAAACTTTCATGCTGGGCCTCTCTGTGCAGAAGAGGCATCAAGTTGCAAAAAAAAAAAAAAAAAACCAACCCGAAAACAAATTTATAATCAATTTGGGGACAAAGGCTAATTGGATGCCGTCCCCTTTGAAGAGAGATAAACCAGGCTTATCGGTGACCTTCATTCCTTTAATTAGTCGGCATAAGCTTTGATCAAGCTGACATCTTTTGGATGTTGGTTTCCAGCTAGACCAGGTTCCCGGGTTTTCCAGTGCTTTGGCCAAGCACAAATGGAGTAGAATTTGGAGACGGGGCTGGTAGGTCTCCTTAAAGCTCCCAATTTCCCTCGTAATTTTAGTCCTGGTTCGGTGCAAACAAAGCTCAGCCCGATTAAGGATTTCAAAGTTTATATTTTTTCCCCCTTTCTCTCTCTCTCTCCCCCCCTCCTTTGCAGGAATGATACCAAAGAGGATGTGTTTGTGCACCAGGTAAGAACTAAGCATCGTGTAATGTAATTTCCTTTTTAATTTCCTTCCCCCCCCCCCATGTCACTGCTCCCTTTAAGCCTTCACCTTGGTCAAAGCGAGGAAATTTTGAGAAATGTTGGTGTTAAAATTGATCCTTGCTTAGATCAACAGTTAACCTTTCCTTTAGATTCGGGGATGTCCAAGGATGTCCAATTCTGGGAGTTGAAGCCCACAGATCTGAAAGTTGCCAAAGTTACCAACACAGATGCAAAATAATGCCCAGCATTAAAAACAGAGAAGAGCAACAAAGATGATTAGGGGACTGGAGGCTAAAACATACAAGGAACGGTTGCTAGAATTGGGTATGTCTAGTTTAACGAAGAGAAGGACAAGGGGGGACATGATAGCAGTATTCCAATATCTCAGGGGCTGCCATAAAGAAGAGGGAATTAAGCTATTTTCCAAAGCGCCTGAAGGCAGGACAGGAAGCAACGGGTGGAAACTAATCAAGGAGAGAAGCAACCTAGAACTAAGGAGAAACTTCCTGACAGTGAGAACAATTAATCAGTGGAACAGCCTGCCTCCAGAAGCAGTAAATGCTCCGACACTGGAAGTTTTTAAGAAGAGACTGGACAGCCATTTGTCCGAAATGGTGTAGGGTTTCCTGCCCGAGCAGGGGGTTGGACTAGATGACCTCCAAGGTCCCTTCCAACTTTACTACTACTACTATTATAAAATTTATCCGTCAACTCGGTTTCGCTTTTCGGCTACTGTTTTTTTCGGTTTAAAAACCCCACCTAAAGCTTGCAAAGCTAGAATCGGTGGGGGCAGTATGCATTTATAAGAATTTCAGCGGCTCTCCTAATAATTCCTGCCAACTCAATAATTCTTCTCTCAGCCAGCAGCAGCACCAATTCAGCACAATTTAGCGGTCCTCCCTGGGACTCGCTGATAGCCTTATCTCCCCCCCTCGGATAGTAACGAACTCCCTCGTTTAATTGCACGTCTGTCCTTCGCCCGGCTTGCCAGTTCTTAATTGCCTGCCTTGCAAAAAACAACAACAAAAAAAAGGATTTGAAAAGGGCGGTCTCCCATTTTTTGTGCAGTTGGCTAACTGACTTGTCCAAGTCTTGATTGTCAAAGCCCACAACCAGGGATACAGGTCCCGATCCCGCTGGCCTCACAACTTTTTAAAACTTCTCTGTGTGCCCCAAAGTCTGGTACAGCTCGTTATTCAACTTTACTCTTAGTTAGGTTTAAATTATCTTGCATTTATTTTTCCGGATGCTTTAAACGAGATATATATATATATATATATTAGCCAGTCCTCAATTATCTTGTTTGTAACGATAATTTGCGTTAATTGATTTTGCAGCCTTAGCTTTGTAACCCGCCCAGGATCACTTGGTTTATTTAATTGGTTTTGTAAATGGTGATTTGCCTTGGCTGTTTTCCAGTTTTAGAATTTGTAGCATGCTCACAATCCCTTGGTTTATTTAATTGATTTAGATAAACAGAAGGGTGCCAGGTTTTTGGCTTTTCGCTAGACATGTGCACACCTGCAGGCTTGGGAACTTAGCACTGTGTAAATCAGGGATGTCCAACCTTGGCCAATATTAACCGCTGTGGACTTCAACTCCCAGAATCCAGCAGTTTGCCCTTGACCTTTCAATCTGAATTGACCTTGTCCTGGGTTATTTTATTTACTTATTCTTGCACTTTGCTGAAGTCCAGGTCTGTTATGTCTACCACGTTCCCCTCGTCTAATTAAGAAAGTTAAATTAATTAAAATGAATTAATTAATTAAAATTTATTTAATTTAAAAATTATTTATTTAATTAATTAAAAAGATGTTGAGACTCTAGAAAGAGTACAGAGAAGAGCAACAAAGAGGATCAGGGGACTGGAGGCTAAAGCATATAAGGAAAGGCTGCTGGAATTGGGGATGTCTAGTTTAACGAAGGGAAGGACGAGGGGGGGACAGGATAGCAGTGTTCCAGTATCTCAGGGGCTGCCCCAAAGAAGAGGGAGTCAAGCTATTCTCCAAAGCGCCTGAAGGCAGGATAAGAAGCAATGGGTGGAAACTAATCAAGGAGAGAAGCAACCTAGAACTAAGGAGAAACTTCCTGACAGTGGGAACAATGAACCAGTGGAACAACCTGCCTCCAGAAGCCTGAATGCTCCAACACTGGAGGTTTTGAAGAAGAGACTGGACAGCCATTTGTCCGAAAGGGTATAGGGTTTCCTGCCTGAGCAGGGGGTTGGACTAGATGACCTCCAAGGTCCCTTCCGAGTCTGTTATTCTTCCTCCCTCCCTCCCTCCCTCCAACACTGGTAGTTTTAAAGAAGAAACTGGACAGCCATTTGTCTGAAATGGTATAGGGTTTCCTGCCTGAGCAGGGGATTGGACTAGATGACCTCCAAGGTCCCTTCCAACTTTACTACTACTACTACTACTATTATTATTATTATTATTATTATTATTATTAAGTTGCCCTCTCAAAACTGCTGAACTGGGGAATTCTGGGATGGCCAAGGCTGGACCCTCGGATGCCCGTACGCCAAAGGTCATTCTGCTTTTTCGTGTGTTTTTTTTTTTCCCCTAGACGGCGATCAAGAGAAACAATCCTCGCAAATTCCTGCGAAGTGTTGGAGATGGGGAAACGGTGGAGTTTGATGTGGTGGAAGGCGAGAAGGTGCGGGCCGTGCGGTGGGTGGGTGGGTGGCTTCACCGGGTACCGAGGGGAGTTGACGGGGTGGGGGGGGTCTCCCAACTGACCCTCTCCTCTTTTTCTGTTTTTTTGTTTTTTAATCTTTCGCAGGGGGCTGAAGCAGCCAACGTCACCGGCCCCGGCGGGGTCCCCGTGAAAGGCAGCCGCTACGCCCCCAACCGCCGTCGCTTCCGCCGGTTTGTCCCCCGTCCCCGGCAGACCCAGGTGCCCCCAGATGGTGCCCGGACGGAGGGGGGCGCCGAGACGGTCAGCGAGGGGGAGAGAGCGGACGAGGCGGTACAGCAGCGCCCGCGTCGGAGGCGCCCCCCGCCTTTTTTCTTCCGCCGGAGATTTGTGAGGGGGCCCCGGCCTCAGGCCCAGCAGGCCCAGATGGTGGAAGTGAGTCTGGGGGCCACAGAGCCGGTCCCGGGGGGGGGGGCAAAAAAGAGACCCTCTTTCGTCCTTTGGGCTTTTTGTGCCACATCATTCCCTCCTCTCCTCTCCCCCAGTCCTGCTCTGGTAAGAATGAACCCAGTTGGACCCCCCCACAAACACACACACACCCCAAAAGGGGAAGGGGCTTTTGCAGCTCCAGCAAAAGCAAAGGCTGAGAGTCTATGCCAAAGTCCCTTCCCCAGCCGGTGTCTTTGGTTTTAAGGGTGATCTGTGGGGGGGTTTCCCCTGCTTTTGGGGTGCAGTGGGGGAGAGGGGTCTGGCTGGGGAAGGGTCTTTGCTGACTTCTTGCACTGTTGATGGAAGAAACCTTTTGGGACAAGGGGGAGATTTGGCCCTTGAGAACGGGCCCTCCTGTCCCTGTCGCCGTTTCATGGCTCCGTTGTTTCTCTTCCTGCTTGGCTGATGTGTCTTCTGGATGTTTTGGGGGGGGGGCTTTGATGAGATCCCCCCCGCACTTCCCAGCCCTCCCAGAATTCCAGATGTGCCAGAGGCCGGACATCTCTCTCAGCTCGGACCCCATCTGGAACGGCGTAGGGTTGAGCAGGGGTTGGACTAGAAGACCTCTAAGGTCCCTTTTAGCTCTGTTCTGGTTACTTTATATATTTGTGTCTGAAATGGTACAGCGTTTCCTACTTGAGCAGGGGGTTAGACTAGAAGACCTCCCAGATCCCTCCCAACTCTGTTTTTCTGTTGTTACGCTGTGTGGAACAGACTAGGGGCTCCCGCTTGAGCAGGGGGCTGGACTAGATGACCTCCGCGGTCCCTTCCAGCTCGGTTGTACTATGATTCTGTAAGAGTCTCCCGCTTGAGCAGGGGGCTGAACTAGATGACCTCCGAGGTCCCTTCCAGCTCTGTTGTACTATGATTCTGTAAGGGGCTCCCGCTTGAGCAGGGGGCTGGACTAGATGACCTCCCAGCCTCCTTCCCAGCTCTGTTCTTCTCCTCTTCTGATCCTGCTCTCCCTTCCCAGGGCTCCGACGGCGCAGATCCCAAAGATGCCACCCAGCCTGAAGGAGACCAGCCTCAGCAGATCCAGGCGGGAGAGAGAGCCGCGGCACCTCGGTTCCGCCCCAGATACCGCAGGCAAGACTTTGTCCACACACACACACACACACACACACACACACAGGGAAACTAACCAGGATCCAAGCTTGCCTTCCCCTGGTTAAGACGGGGCTGTCTTGGCACGGCGCATTTGTCCTCACGGGTTTGGGGGGGAGAGGGCAGAATTGTGGGCCACAGGGCTGGTTTAGGGAAGAAAAAGTGGCTAGTTTGCCAGCCAGGCAGATGGGTCAGTGGGACAAGCCAGGATTCCCAGCCCCAGGATTCCCAGCCCCAGGTTGGGCACGGTGCCACTCAAACAATGGGCACAAACGGAATTTGGGAGGTTTTTCTGCCCTTGTAACGCAGCAACATTCAGCAGAATAACTCCATCCTCAGTCAGCAATTTGCTAAATCTCAACCTGGGCAGCTGGAAGGCGGACGGGCTTCAACCCCCAGAATTCCCCATCCAGCATTATCCGTTTCCCTTCCAGTTGTCATGCCAGCTAGCTTACCTTTAACCTATTTATTAGTGGTAGCTTGTCACGTTTCCCCCCCCCACTTTGCTAAAGTGAAGGTATATTGCGTCTGCCGCGTTCCCGCAATCTATTAAGAAAGTTACCCCGATCAAAACACGCGGTAAAAGAAATCCCATTTGCTCTCGTCCTGGCCATGCTGAATTTTGGTAAACTCTTGATGGCTGGGGAATTCTGGGAGTCGAAGTCCATCCGTCTTCTGGTGGCCCAGGTTAAGAGAGACACTAGTAAGCTTTTTGATTAGGCCTGCTGCTCCAAAGTTTTGCAAACGGCAGTGCTTTCTTACCTCTCTCCAGCCACCATGTCTTTATTTAAGGTTATATTTAGTGGTCTGTCTTATGATTTATGATGGTATTTTATGATTGCGATTATGATTTATCGCTTGTTGCTTGTATGTACACTGAGAGCTTCCGCACCAGAGACCAATTACACTTGGCCAATAAAGAATTCCTATTCTATTTTCTATTTTCTACTTTCTATTCTATTCTATTCTATTATCATTATTCTATTCTATTTCTATTTCTATTATTCTATTCTATTCTCAATTTTCTATTCTATTTTCTATTCTCTATTCTATTCTATTCTCTATTAATTTTCTATTTTCTATTCTATTATTTTCTATTCTATTCTATTCTCTATTAATTTTCTATTCTAGTTTCTATTCTATTATTTTCTATTCTCTATTCTATTCTATTCTCTATTAATTTTCTATTCTAGTTTCTATTCTATTTTCTACTGTATTCTATTTTCTATTCTCTTCTATTCTATTCTCTGTTCTCTATTAATTTTCTATTCTATAGTCTATTCTAATCTCTATTCTCTATTTTCTATTCTATATTCTATTCTATTCTCTATTAATTTTCTATTCTATTTTCTATTCTATTATTTTCTATTCTATTCTCTATTAGTTTTCTATTCTATTTTCTATTCTCTATTCTCTATTCCCTATTAATTTTCTATTCTATAGTCTTTTCTATTCTATTCTCTATTAATTTTCTATTCTATATCCTATTCCATTCTACATTCTATTCTATTCTATTCTATTCTATTCTATTCTATTCTATTCTATTCTATTCTATTCTATTCTATTCTATTCTATTCTATTCTATTCTATTCTATTCTAGAGATTATGGAATTGCGATGGGCAATTCCTGGAGGGAATTTCCTATGCAGAAAGCTTATTCTGCTCTAGGGCACCCCCAGTTCTTTGCCTCCCCGTCTTTTCCTCCACGGGGGAAGAAGGCTGCCAGTTAATTCACACCCACACCCCCTCTCTGTGTCCTGCCCAGACCTTTTCGCCCCCGTCCTCCGCAGCAGCCCACCACGGAGGGAGGAGACGGCGAGACAAAAGCCGCCCAGGCCCCAGCGGATGGGATCCGTCCCGAGCCTCAACGGCAACGTAACCGGCCTTACTTCCAGCGTCGACGCCAGCAGCCATCTGTGGCTCGCCAGACGGCCACTGAGGTGAGGGGCAGGGACATTGGGGAGGGGGGTGACGGGTGGGGTGCAGGGGGACGAGGCCTTGCCCCAAAGGGCTCAGAGACCCGGCCCAGCTGACTTCTGATTTTGACACCTTTGTTCTGAGTTCAAGTGAGGACCGCAAGGCCGAGTTAAGGCGGCCGTCTTTGCTGTGGTCTATTTTTTTTTTCCAAAATGGCTCTGGACCCCACAAATTTGGGGGGGGGCGTCTCCTAAGGGATCCCTGATTTCCCTTCTGGAGAATCCACAGGCGCCCCCAGGCAGGCAGGACGGAGGGAAAGCCTTTTTGAAAGTCTGGCCTCCCACCCCAAATTTTGCTTTTTCTCTTTCTCGGATTTAAATTCTCTTTGCTTCTGGTGATGCTTCAGGTCGTCCTTGCTTAACGACAAGGCTAATTGGGACCAGCAACTGTCATTAAACAATAGTGTAAATCAGGGGTTCTCAACCTTTTTAATGCCGCGACCCCCAACCGGTTGTAAGTCGAGGACTACTCAACCAGTCGTAAGTCGAGGACTACTCAACTGGTGCAGCACCGTTTGCAGAACGGGACTTTTGACGGGCTCAGCAGGGCAGAGACAGCCTGGACAATTCCTATTGGCCTTTGAAAGCCAATAGAATTAGACTCTATTCAAGAGAGTCTCTTCTATTGGCTTTCAAAAGCCAATAGAATAAAAGGGAGGAGCACAGCTAAGGAAAAGGGGAAAAAAAATGGTGGACTGCGTTGTTTGGCGACCCCCGTGAAATAGTCGTTCGACCCCAAATGGGGTCCCGACCCACAGGTGGAGAACCACTGGTGTAAATGGAGAAAAAAAACCAACACCCAGGCTATTTAGGGATGGCAGTTCCAGCAAACCTTCAAATGTTAATTTTGGAATTTAGGAATTCCTGGCCATCTGCTTCCCTTGGTGTTTCCGATCCGCAGATCTCCTTCATTTATCCTTCTCCGCCTCTTCTCAGCTTTTCTTCTTCTAAAACTTGCAAACTTTGGATCGCTGCATAAACGTCCCCCCCCCCCCGTCGCCTTCGCTCGCATCAGCCAGGAAGGAGGAGGGATGGGGGGGGGAAATCTCCCTGGCCCTGCGGGGGCCAGAAACTGACCGGATCGTGTTCAGTGCAGGTTTTATGGACCGAATCGTCTTCTGTGCAGGGTCTCTCCGCGCCTCTCCTTCCCACAAAATCCAAGCCCTGTCCTCTTTTGCCCTAGGCAACTGCCAATGCAAAGGAGCCACCGGCCCCCAGCTCCGCAGCTGCCGGGGGGGACACCCCAGCTGCCAGCACTCCTGTGATGGCTCAAGACACTGTGGTCGAAGCCAGCAAGCCTGCTTCCCCAGCCCAGGAAGGGGGTGCTCAGCCCCTGCTGGAAATCCAGCAACAGCTTGTGGATGTAAGCAATGGGGTGGGGGGGCCCTTGAATCCCTGGTTTAACCCCCCCCTCCACTCCCAAGGAAGGTCCCCATCTCCAGCTTCTCCCCATGGCCTGCAAAAGGGCCCTGCAAGGCCTCAACAGGCCACCAGGGGTCGCCCTTGAGCCACATCTGGGCCAGCAGGGTGATTTTTTTCCCCCCATTTGGGTCTGGATCCGAACCCGCGGCTTTGCCTTGGCAGATTTCAACACCCGAGCCGGGGGGAGAGCTCGCCCCCGCTTTACTGGCATGAAGAGCCTGCACACACCGAGGGGATGCTGAGAGCTGTGATCTGGTAAGGGGCTTCCATTGGTCTGGAACGGGGTAGGGTTTCCTGCCTGAGCAGGCGAGGGGGGGGGTTGGACTGGATGACCTCCCGGGTCCCTTCCGACTTTGTTGTGGTGGTTATTGTTTACGGCTTGTTGGTTGGGTTGATGGGTAAGGGTCTTTCTTTTGTCTGATGTGGGATAGGGTTTCCTGCCTGAGCAGAGGAGGGGGTTGGACTGGATGACCTCCCGAGTCCCTTCCAACTTTATTGTGGTTTTTATTTTTTTACGGCTTGTTGGTTGGGTTGATGGGTAAGGAGCTTTCATTTGTCTGACGTGGGATAGGGTTTTCTGCCTGAGCGGAGGAGGGGGTTGGACTGGATGACCTCCCAGGTCCCTTCCAACTTTATTGTGGTTGTTGTTTTTTATGGCTTGTTGGTTGGGTTGATGGGTAAGGGGCTTTCATTTGTCTGACGTTGGATAGGGTTTCCTGCCTGAGCGGGAGGGGGGTTGGACTGGATGACCTCCCAGGTCCCTTCCCACTTTATTGGTGGTGCTGTTGTTGTTGTTTACAGCTTGTTTGGGTGGTGGCTTCCTTAAACTCCAGTTTATTTGTCACGCCGGGCTGGGTGAAAAGAGAGGGAGGGATTTGCCATCAAATCCCCGCTTAGTCGGAACCCTCCGAGCAGCAGGAATTTTAACTTTTTAGAACCCATCTTTTTGTTTTGACAAATTGTTTTGATAAATTGAGGAGGGTGTGTGTGGGTGTGTGTGTCTGAAAGCTGCCAGACATCAGGAATGCAAAGGAGAAGGGAGTTAAATTTATAAGACATGTATTCTGAATATTAGATTTTGTGAGGAATGGTGATAGAGCAATCGGGAGTATTTGAAATCCTGGGAATGATAAATACCGAACGTTAAACTTAAATATTAGTGGAAATTTAAAAATGGAAAAAGGGAGTCAAGCTATTCTCCAAGGCGCCTGAAGGCAGGACAAGAAGCAACGGGTGGAAACTAATCAAGGAGAGAAGAAACCTGGAACTCAGGAGAAACTTCCTGACAGTTAGGACAATTAACCAGTGGAACAAGCTGCCTCCAGAAGCAGTGAATGCTCCAACACTGGAAGTTTTTAAGAACAGACTGGACAGTCATTTGTCTGAAATGGTATAGGGTTTCCTGCCTGAGCAGGGGGTTGGACTAGAGGACCTCCAAGGTCCCTTCCAACTTTATTATTATTATTATTATTAGTAGTAGTAGTAGTAGTAGTATCATAATCATCATCATTAGGTCATTGATTGTCTAAAAGATTATGTATGTTAAAATAATTAGTATACACATACATACATACAAACTAAAAACTATTGATATATATAAGAAAACGATGTTTTGCGTGATTGACAGATTAAGAATTGTGTTAATTTACATCTGGACAGTATTAAGGCAAAGAGAGAGGAAATGTTTATGGTAGTAGTTTGAAATCAGCACTAGTGATATCTGTATGTGATGATGATGATAATGATGATGATGATAATGATAATAATAATAATAATAATAATAAAAGTTGGAAGGGACCTTGGAGGTCATCTAGTCCTGCTCAGGCAGGAAACCCTATATACCATTTCAGACAGATAATCATAATCATAATGATAAAGTTGGAAGGGACCTTGGAGGTCATCTAGTCCAACCCCCTGCTCAGGCAGGAAACCCCATACCATTTCGGACAAACTGAATTATTATAACTCAGCCGCCACGTTGCTTTTCTAATACGTGAATGTTGTATTAGAAAAATCAATAAAATTTGTAGGGAAAAAAAAAGGAATGCAAAGGAAGGGGGTTAAATGTTTTTTTTTTTTTTTTTTTAAACAGAGCCGATTTCTTTCTCCTGATGCTTCCTTGGCTGGGCGTCTCTCAAATGAACCAAGATTATTTTTGGGATGTGTGTGTGTGTGTGTGTGTGTGTGTGGAAAACAATAATAAACCTGGTTTTTTTTTCAGCTTCCTACAAACCTCCTCCATCGTTGTCTGATTTTTACCTTTCCTTCCTTTGGCAGGTATCCAGAATGTGCCTCCAAACCCAAGTTACCTCATCCTGCACTTGAACAGACCCCAGACTTCACCAATTAAACCCTCTTTGCTGCTGTTCAAGCCCTAAAATGTTAAAAAAAGAAAGAAAGAAAGAAAAAAGGATAAACCTGACCGGGGTGGGGGGAAAAAACTTTGCTTTAAAAAAAAAACAACACTTCAGAGGGGTTTGTCTGTTTCCTCCCCACAGTTTTGCCAGTTTAAAAGGGGAAAAAAAAGAGAAAAAATGAAAAAACTGGCTGTTAAATCTTGAGTTAATTTTTTTTTCTCCTCCCCCCACCCCACATTGTTTGAAGAACACCCCCCCCCGTGTGAACCGTTGTGTGCAGTTTGGGCGTCAGTAAAAAGACAAAAAAAAAAAAAACCTTTGCACAGAGCTTGCGTACGTCCCCCGTTTTTCTGTCGGCCATTAAAAAGGTCTTTTTAAACTTGGAGGCAGGGTTTCTTCCGTCGCCATCTTTGCTCTGAAAAGCTGTCCCCCAAATCTTCCTGGTGACGACCACAGGGAGGGGTGTGCGGGCAGGACTCGGTTTGGCAAGACTTCAAACCAAGGGAGACGGCAGGGGGGGGGGTGTCGTGGTTGAAGCTTTGGACTAGAAACTTGGGAGGCTCCGAGTTCGAGTCCTGCCTTACCCACAGATGCTCCAACACTGGAAGATTTTAAGAAGAGACTGGACAGCCATTTGTTTGAAATGGTATAAGGTTTCCTGCCTGAGCAGGGGGTTGGACTAGATGACCGCCCAGGTCCCTTCCAACTTTATTATTATTATTATTATTTTGGATCATCGCACAGTCAGCCAGATGTTCAGACCGGATTTGGCATTTTGTCTCCCTATCGAGTCCTTACCCAGGACCTGGGATAGGCAGATGTGGATGTTTGATGGTATTACAGGTATCGTCGCAGGATGGAAGCAGTTCCTAGTAAGGCCGCCTTTTGCAATTGACTAATAGCAAATTTGTCAATGCCGATGATGGTGTCCAAGTGGTGCTCCAGATGTTTTGGGATTGCACCCAAGGCGCCTATGACTATTGGTACTACCCTTGCTTGCTTTTGCCACAGTCTTTCTATTTCTATTTGTAGGTCTTTGTATTTTGTGATCTTCTCCAGTTCTTTCTCGTCTATTCTGCTGTCTCCAGGCACTGCCACGTCCACTCTCCAGACTTTTTTGTCTTTCTTATCGACAATTGTTAAGTCTGGGGTGTTATGTTGCAGGTGCTTGTCTGTTTGAATTCTGAAGTCCCAGAGCAGTTTAATTTTATCATTTTCTATGACTTTCTCTATTTTATGATCCCACCAGTTTTTGCTTACAGGCAAATGATATTTTTTGCAGATCTTCCAATGCACCATTGTTGCTACTTTGTCATGCCGCTGCTTGTAGTCAGTCTGTGCAATCTTCTTGCAACAGCTTACCAAGTGGTCCACTGTTTCTTCAGCTTCTTTGCATAGGCGGCACTTATTGTCTGTTGCTGTCTTCTCAATTTTGACTTTATGTGCATTTGTCCTTAAGGCTTGGTCTTGTGCAGCCAGAATTAGTCCCTCGGTCTCTTTCTTCAATTTTCCTGCTCTTAGCCATTGCCAGGTCTTGTTGTTGTTGTTGTTGTTACTATTATTATTTTCTCTCCGCCCTGGGAAGGAGACAAGGAGGGGAGGCAGAGGGCAAACCACTTGTGGCAGAGAGTTGTCAGGGCGCTTTCTTGAAAATTAGACTTGAGAAGAACGAAAGAGTTGGAAGGGACCTTGTAGGTCATCTAGACCAACCCCACCTGCCCTGGCCCAGAAGACAAACAAACACGGAAGGGAAAATAAACTTCGCACAGAAGGGAAACACACTTTTACCGGGTGGAGCACGAAAAGGGTTGTGAGTTGGTTTTCTGGGTTCCAGTTGTGGTGTTAAGGAAAGGAACTCGACAATCTTGGCCACCTTTTTGCCTTGAAGGAATTGTAGCCAATGCTTGACGGGCAGGGCGAGGGTGAAGAAGGATGCCAGGGCTTTGTAGTCCCTTCTGGAAAGACAGATGTGGCCGGCAAAAGTGGCCCTGTTTGAAAGGGGCTGCTGAGTGGTTAGAGCAGGGGTCTTCAAACTTGGCAACTTTTAAGACTTGCGAACTTCAACTCCCAGAATTCCTCAGGGCTGGCTGAGGAATTCTGGGAGTTGAAGTCTGCAAGTCTTAAAAGTTGTCAAGTTTGAAGACCCTTGGGTTAGAGCAGTGGTTCTCAACCTGTGGGTCAGGACCCCATTTGGGGTCGAACGACCATTTCATGGGGGTCGCCAAACAACGCAGTCCGCCATTTTCCCCCCCCTTTTCCTTAGCTGTGCTACTCTCTTTTATTCTATTGGCTTTTGAAAGCCAATTGAATAGACTCTCTTGAATAGAGTCTAATTCTATTGGCTTTCCAAAGCCAATAGGAATCGTCCAGGCTGTCTCTGCCCTGCTGAGCCCGCCAAAAGTCCCATTCTGCCAACGGTGCTGCACCAGTTGAGTAGTCCTCGACTTACGACCGGTTGAGTAGTCCTCGACTTACGACCGGTTGGGGGTCGCAGCATTAAAAAGATTGAGAACCACTGGGTTAGAGCTTTGCTCCACCATTCCTGAGCCTGACAATGAGGACAATTAGCCAGTGGAACGACTTGCCACCAGAACTTGCAGGTGCTCCATCACTAGAAGAGATTGGACAGCTATTTGTCTGATATGATCCTCGGTCTCCTGCTCAGGCAGGGGGCTGGATTAGATGACCTCTATTAGGAAGGGATTCTGTTTAAGTCGGTGTCTGCAGCCTTGCCCCACCTCAAGGGTTGAGCCTCGCTGGCTTTCCCGAATTTGCCTCCTTTTCTAGTGCCCAGGAGCGGGAGCATCTGCCTGCCCGGGAAATGCCATGTTGACACAGGTAGCAGTATAGGGTTTCCTGCCTGAGCAGGGGGTTGGACTAGATGACCTCCAAGGCCCCTTCCCCCTTTTTTATTATTATTACTATTATTAGTGCTTAGTGCAGGTCTGCCCAGGAGAAGCTGTGCCCCTGGGTGGGACTGTTTGCCCCCCACCCCAAATGTCAGACAGGTAGTTCCTATCCACATTTCCTGCAGCACAATACAAAAAAGATGCTAAGAGTCTTGAAAGAGTACAGAGAAGAGCAACAAAGAGGATCAGGGGGCTGGAGGCTAAAACATATAAGGAACGGTTGCGGGAATTGGGGATGTCTAGTTTAATCAAAGGAAGGAATAGGGTAGCAGTCTTCCAATATTTGAGGGGCTGCTCCAAAGAAGAGGGCAGGGTGTCCACCTACTATCCAGGCAGGAGAAGAAACAACGGATGGAAACTCATCAAGGAGAGAAGCAACCTGGAACTAAGGAGAAATTTCCTGACAGTGAGAACAATTAACCAGTGGAACGACCTGCCTCCAAAAACTGTGACTGCTCCAATACTGGAAGTTTTTAAGAAGAGACTGGACAGCCATTTGTGAGAAATGGTATAAGGTTTCCTGCCCGAGCAGGGGGTTGGACTAGATGACCTCCAAGGTCCCTTCCAGCTTCTATTGTATTCCATTCCATTCCATTCCTTTCCATTCCATTCTTCATATTTCTATTATATTCTAATTTCTATTTTATTCTATTCTTCATATTTCTATTCTATATTCTATTGTATTCTATTCATATTTCTATTCTATCCTATTCTATCCCATTCCATTCCATTCTTCATATTTCTATTCTATTCTATTCATATTTCTATTCTATTCATATTTCTATTCTATTCTATTCTATTCTATTCTACTCTATTCTTCATATTTCTATTCTATTCTTCATATTTCTATTCTATTCATATTTCTATTCTATTCTATTCTATTCCATTCCATTCCTTTCCATTCCATTCTTCATATTTCTATTCTACTCTAATTTCTATTTTATTCTATTCTTCATATTTCTATTCTATATTCTATTGTATTCTATTCATATTTCTATTCTATTCTATTCATATTTCTATCCTATCCTATTCTATCCCATTCCATTCCATTCTTCATATTTCTATTCTATTCTATTCATATTTCTATTCTATTCATATTTCTATTCTATTCTACTCTATTCTTCATATTTCTATTCTATTCTTCATATTTCTATTCTATTCATATTTCTATTCTATTCTATCCCATTCCATTCCATTCTTCATATTTCTATTCTATTCTATTCTATTCTATTCTATTCTATTCTACTCTATTCTTCATATTTCTATTCTATTCTTCATATTTCTATTCTATTCTTCATATTTCTATTCTATTCATATTTCTATTCTATTCTATTCCATTCCTTTCCATTCCATTCTTCATATTTCTATTCTATTCTAATTTCTATTTTATTCTATTCTTCATATTTCTATTCTATATTCTATTGTATTCTATTTATATTTCTATCCTATCCTATTCTATCCCATTCTATTCTTCATATTTCTATTCTATTCTATTCTATTCTATTCTATTCTATTCTATTCTATTCTTCATATTTCTATTCTATTCATATTTCTATTCTATTCTACTCTACTCTATTCTTCATATTTCTATTCTTCATATTTCTATTCTATTCATATTTCTATTCTGTTCTATTCTATTCTTCATATTTCTATTCTATTCTTCATATTTCTATTCTATTCATATTTCTATTCTATTCTATTCTTCATATTTCTATTCTATTCATATTTCTATTCATATTTCTATCCTATCCTATTCTAAATCTCCAAGGTCCCTTCCTTAGAATTTATGTTCTAAGAGCCAATGTGGGAGGGGGGGAGAAAGTCTGAGTCCTCGGCTGGGAGGAGAAAGACCAGGCTGCAAGACACACACACACACACACACACACACACACATATCACAATGGGCCAAGTCTTTGCAGCCCATCAAATGTTGCTGGCTGGGGAGCTGATTCAGCTACTTTGCCTAAAGATGCCAGAAATATGTCTCTTTTTTTTTTTCTTTCCCCCCCCCCTTCCCTGTTCTGGGAAAATGGAAGCCGTGGGGGTGGGGGAGGATGTGGGGGGATTGGGATAAAAAGCCACATTCTCCCTGTCAGACGAGGTCAGACGTTTCTCAAAAAGGAAGCCTTGTGAATATCAGCCAAAAGGAAGTCCAGGATTGTTCCAACGCTCTTCAGGAATAACTCTTTGCACGGACCAAAGACGCATTTGGGAGAAAAAATTCTCCTGGTTGGTCTTAAAAGAGATTAACCGAGATTTGGCGTGGCATCTTAACATTCCCAAGGCCTTCACTGTCTCGCCTTTTTAGGAAATAGCCGAGCATCCAAACAGTGTATAGCCATCTATTCTTTATATACAAATATCCTTTTTTCTTCTTCTAGAAATACAAAATTAAACATGCACACACGCGCACGCAAAAGCCCACCGGCCCTGTTAAGACATTTTTCTCTCTTGACACAAAGCCCCCAAAGTAACTCCGTTGGGCAATTATGCAAATTTGGAGGAAAAAAAATCCTTTTTTAAAAGAATGTTTAGAGCAGTGGTTCTCCACCTGTGGGTCGGGACCCCATTTGGGGTCGAACGACCATTTCACGGGGGTCGCCATTTTTCCCCCTTTTCTTTGGCCACGCCCCTGGCACCCGGTGATGTATAAGTGGTTGGGGGTCACCACAACATGGGGAACTGTATTATGGGGTCGCGGCATTAGAAAGGTTGAGAACCACTGGTTTAGAATCTCGCATCTTTTCATTTTTCCTTTCTGACTTTCCCCGCACCGGGTGGTCAAATTTTCCAAAAAGTAACGCAGTCTGTCCGGCTTCTGTTTCTAAAATTCCACGATTTCATAGGGAAATAAAAAATAAAATAAAATAAAAATAAATAAAATAAAATAATAAAATATAAAATAAAATAATAATAAAATAAAATAATAAAATAAAATAATAAAATAAATAAAATAAAATAATAAAATGAAATAAAATAATAAAATATAATGTAAAATAAAATAAAAATAATAAAATAAAATAATAAAATAAAATAAAATGAAATAATAAAATAATAAAAAATAAAATGAAATAAATAATAAAATAAATAAAATAAAATAATAAAATGAAATAAAATAAAATAATAAAATGAAATAAAATAAAATAATAAAATGAAATAAAATAAATAAAATAAAATAATTAAATTAAATTAAATTAAAAATAACCAAATTCTAGGCACTCTTTGTAGATGCAAAAAGGTTCTTGAAAATTGCAGGGGTTTAAAAGTGCGGAGGAATCAAAGGAGGAATTGAAACCTAAGGCAATTTTGGAAACAATCACTGATCTTTGCTCCAAAATTAATTCCATTAATTAATGTTCCCATCTTTGAAAAAGTGGGAGTTCCTGAGCTGGGGATGGGGGAGAATTAAACCAGGTTCAAACCAGCTTAGACCTGAACAAACACCATTCCTAACTAGCACTGATGATGTTCCCTAGTTGGGTCATGAAATGTCTACAAAAAACCCACGTCGTCGTCGTCGTCTTCCTCCTCCTCCTCCTCCCTTCTAACACTGATGATGTTCCCTAGTTGGGTCACGAGACGTCTGCCAGAAAACCACCCAGCTCAGAGAGTACCAGGGACCCCCCCCCCCCTCATTTCAACCCTGAGCTATAAATATTCTCCTTTATTGGTATGTGCTCAGCAAAATAAATCCTTTTTTGCAAAACCATCCTTTTTGCAATTTGCAGCTTTCTTTCTTTTTAATCCTAACGGCTCCAGTATAAGGTTTTTTTTCCCCCTTTTAATCTCAGGGCAAACATCTGTAGTGGTTTTGGGGCGGGGGGGGGCGCCAGTGGCCTCATAATCACGGGGAGGCTGAAGAAGGCCGGGGGGGGGGTGGTTGAGCTGTGCCCCCAAATCAGCCGCCCAGTTGGCACCAGGCACGGGCCGTGCGGTGTGAGGCTTTCATTGCAAGAGGTCCCTTCAGTTCTCTGCTTCTCTCGCACTCATGACCCCGACTCGGAGGAAGGTCCAAGAAAGAGGGGTCAACGGGGGCGGGGGAAATCCCCCACCCACCCAAAATAGCAACTTGGGGAATGTTGTGTCTTGCAGCGCTTCCCACCGCCTCAGTGACTCTAAGATGGGTGGACTTCAACTCCCAGAATTCAACAGTGGCTGCTGAAGAACGTGCATGCTGGCTGGAGAATTCTGGGAATTAATGGAAGCCCAAAAATGCTGGCCAGGGAATTCTGGGAGTTAGTGGAAGCCCAAAAACTCTACCTAGGGAATTCTGGGAGTTAGTTGAAGCCTACAAACTCTGGCCAGGGAATTCTGGGAGTTAGTGGAAGCTACAAGTGCTGGCTGCGGAATTCTGGGAGTTGAAGTCCAGCCTTCTTAAAGTTGCTGAGGCTGGAAGCACTGGCTCATAGAAAGCGGCCTCCCTCTCAATCGCGCAGGCCTTGGCATGGGTCTTGTAGTCCTTTCTCCGTGGAGGACCAGAAAAGGTCTAAAGCAGTGGTTCTCAACCTTTTTAATGCCGCGACCCCCCAACCGGTCGTAAGTCGAGGACTACTCAACCGGTCGTAAGTCGAGGACTACTCAACTGGTGCAGCACCATTTGCAGGATGGGACTTTTGGCGGGCTCAGCAGGGCAGAGACAGCCTGGAGAATTCCTATTGGCTTTTGAAAGCCAATAGAATTAGACTCTATTCAAGAGAGTCTATTCTATTGGCTTTCAAAAGCCAATAGAATAAAAGAGAGTAGCACAGCTAAGGAAAAGGGGGGAAAAATGGCGGACTGCGTTGTTTGGCGACCCCCGTGAAATGGTCGTTCGACCCCAAATGGGGTCCCGACCCCCAGGTTGAGAACCACTGGTCTAAAGTCATCCCAAGCTGTCACTCTTTCACCTCTCCAATCACCCTCTTCTTGTTTGGCCTCAGCCTTAATCACACATTCAGGGTTTGATGTCTAGACTGAGGTGGTCCTATCTTGGCCACTTTAAGACTTCTGGACTTCAACTCCCAGAATTCCTCTGCCGGCAACCTTTTACCAGAATTCAGTGCGGATAGGACAGACCGGACTACTCTATTTTTTTTGATCGGGTAACTTTCTTCATAGATGGTGGGAATGCGGTTGGCGTAATCTATCTTGACTTCAGCAAAAAAAAAAAATTTTAAAAAATGGCTGGGGAATTCTGGGAGTTGAAGTCCACAGGTCTTAAAGGGGCCACGTTTGGACACCCCTGGTCTGGAAGGTGTCCAACATTTACTGGAAAAAAACGGATGTTCTGGATCAGGGGAAAGAGTAAGCCTGCCTGTGGAACCTCCTGAAGGGTGAGCTAGGAACTCTGCCCATGCTCTGGGGCGCTCTTGGGCAACACACACTCAGGACTTAGCATGATCCCAAGTCACCCAGGTACAAAAGGAAGAAAAGTCTTTGGAAGATGGTTAGTTGGCAGCCAGGATGTCTCTCTCTTTCCTGGGGGGCGGGAGGGGGGGGACTGGTTCCTGCTTCCGAAAGTGCTCTGGGAAACTGGGGGGAAATCTAGGCCAATCAGGGCTACCCAGAGGGCATCTTTCCACCCCAAAGCCTTATTTACAGTGGTGACCGTGACCCCTGGGCTCCCGGACCGTCCGGTTTAAAAACAATCGATTGCTTTTCTCTTAAAAACGAACAATTAAAAATAATAATAATAATAATAAACGCAACCGGACCCAAGAAACCGTTTGGCCGAGACCCTGAGATCTTCCAGCCAGGCCTCCCGGCCGTAAAGTGCTCAGCAAACCCTGCTCTTTCTGCCACCGTCCCTAATTCCATGCCTTGTGGTCTCCTTTCCCTCTCCGCAACTCCCATCCCGGCCACAACCCCCGTCTTCATTCGTGACCGTCCGGGCTCAGCTCGTCCAGCTCCGTGTAGGGCTTGATCTCCCGGTCCAGCAACGACGGGGTGCGTCGGAATGTGGCGGCGATGTCATCAAAGGTGCGCCCCCTAGTCTCGGGCACCTTGAGGTAGGTGAAGGCGGAGAAGATGAAAAGGAGGATGGCGAAGAGGAGGAAGACGTAAGGGCCGATCGCCTCCTGCCAGGGGTAAGAGAAGGACAGGGTTGGGAGGGACCTTGGAGGTCTTCTAGTCTAACCCCCCTGCACGATGGTCCTAGAAAACGAAGGGCTAGAAGGGACCTTGGAGGTCTTCCAGTCCAACCCCCTGCCCAAGATGATAGAAACACAGGGCTAGAAGGGACTTTGGAGGTCTTCTAGTCTAACTTCCTGCCCAAGATCATAGAAAACATAGGGCTGGAATGCAATAGACTAGACTAGACTAGACTAGACTAGACTAGAACAGAACAGAACAGAACAGAATTATGGGATAGAATAGAATTATGGGATAGGATAGGATAGGATAGGATAGAAATAGGAATGGAAGAATAGAATAGAATAGAATAGAATAGAATAGAATAGAATAGAATAGAATAGAATAGAAATAAGGAATAGAATAGAATAAAAATAAGGAATAGACTAGACTAGACTAGACTAGATTAGAATAGAATAGAATAAAAATAAGGAATAGAATAGAATAGAATAGAATAGAATAGAATAGAATAGAATAGAATAGAATAGAATAGAATAGAAATAGGAATGGAAGAATAGAATAGAATAGAAATAAAGAGAATATAATAGAATAGAATAAAAATAAGGAATAGAATAGAATAAAAATAAGGAATAGAATAGAATAGAAGCTGGAAGGGACCTTGGAGGTCTTCTAGTCCAGTCCCCTATACCATCTCAGACTTAAGCTTAAGGGATGTTTGTTTTCCTCCTCCCTCCACCTCCCTCTCTCCTTTCGTGCTATGCCATTCGGATAATCGTCTGAAAGCTTTTTTACGCGCCCTCCTTCGACCCCAGAGATCAGGGACTAAAAACATGGCCTTGCTGCCGCCTCAGACTCACCTGGATGGAGGGGAAACTCATGCCCACGATGAAGTTGCTAGTCCAGTTGGCAAAGCCGGCCACTGCCATGGCAGCCGGCCGGGGCCCCTGGCTGAACAGCTCGGCCACGATGAACCACGGGATGGGGCCCGGCCCGATCTCAAAGAAGGCCACGAAGGCGAAAATAGCCACCATGCTCAGGTAACCCATCCAGGTAACACTTTTCTGCCAAGAGAGGGAGACGAAATTTTTCTGAGCAGATTTTTCGGGCTGGCAAAAGTCCCGAACACGCCGGTCCTCAATTTACAACCGTTCGTTTAGTGACCGAGCTTACCAACGGCGCTGAAAAAAAAAGGGACCTGCGACCGTTTTTCACGCTCAACGACCGTCGCAGCGTCCCCGCGGTCAGGCGATCCAAATGCGGGTCGCTCGGCAAGCGACTCGTATTTACGACGGCCGTATTCACGCGATCCCCCTTTTGCGACCGTCCTACCAGCCACATCCGCGGGGGGAGACCCGGGTTCGCTTAACGACCGGGTGACTAGCGAAACGACGGCAGGGACTTCGTTCGGAAAGGTCGCACAACGGGGCAAAACTCACTTCACGACGTGTCTCGCTGAGCGACAGAAAATTGGGGGTGGGCGGGGAGCGTCTTTTAAGGTCCCTGCGGTGAAAAAAGGGCCCTTTCGGGGAGCCGCTGGAGTGGATTTTTCCCGCCTCGCAAAAGGAAATGGGATCCCTGTTGGTTCGGATTAAGGGACGGTGGAACTCACCGCCACCAGATGTGGCTGATTGGTTTGGGAGTTGCTTTGCAGCGAATTCCAGCCCTCAAGTGGGCCACCCTTGGTCCAGTTACTCACCAAGAGGAGGAGCGAGGTCATCATCAAAAGGGCACAGATGCCCATCCCGAATAAGCCCACCAGGTGTAGCGTCCGTCTTCCCGCCCGCTCGACTAGGAACACCTGGAAGGGAGCAAACAGGTGGGCGATCCTAAGAGCTGTTTTATTTCGGTTGCAAATTATGGATAGCAAATTGAGTAGGGGGTTGGACTAGAAGACCTCCGAGTTCCCTTGCGATTCTGTTATTCTTTTATTCTGTTATTTCAATTTCTGGAGCAAATTATTTGAAAGCAGATTTTCACGTTTTGTAGCAAATTGAGTAGGGGGTTGGACTAGAGGACCTCCAAGGTCCCTTCCGATTCTGTTATTCTTTTATTCTGTTATTTTAATTTCTGGAGCAAATTATGGATAGCAGAGTTTACGACTGGTGGACTTTCAACTCCCTGAATCCCCCAGTCATATTCTCTTTTTTTCCCCCACTTTGCTGAAGTCAAGTTATATTATGTTCACCTCCTACCCACCATCTATTAAGAAAGTCACCCTATCCCCCCCAAAAAATAAAACGCAATAAAGGAGCTTAACCACATTTGCTCTTATCCACCAGCCATGCTTAATAATAATAATAATAATAATAATAATAATAACAACAACAACAACAGTGGACCACTTGGTAAGCTGTTGCAAGAAGATTGCACAGACTGATTACAAGCAGCGGCATGACAAAGTAGCAACAATGGTGCATAGGAAGATCTGCAAAAAATATCATTTGCCTGTAAGCAAAAACTGGTGGGATCATAAAATAGAGAAAGTCATAGAAAATGATAAAATTAAACTGTTCTGGGACTTCAGAATTCAAACAGACAAGCACCTGCAACATAACACCCCGGACTTAACAATTGTCGATAAGAAAGACAAAAAAGTCTGGATAGTGGACGTGGCAGTGCCTGGAGATAGCAGAATAGAAGAGAAAGAACTGGAGAAGATAACAAAATACAAAGACCTACAAATAGAAATAGAAAGACTGTGGCAAAAACAAGCAAGGGTAGTACCAATAGTCATAGGCTCCTTGGGTGCAATCCCAAAACAACTGGAGCACCACTTGAACACCATTGGCATTGACAAATTCCCTATTAGTCAATTGCAAAAGGCGGCCTTATTGGGAACTGCTTCCATCCTGCAACGATATCTGTAATACCATCAAACATCCACATCTGCCTATCCCAGGTCCTGGGTAAGGACTCGATAGGTAGACAAAATGCCAAATCCAGTCTGAACATCTGGCTGACTGTGCAATGATTGATAATAATAATAATAAAAAAGTTGGAAGGGACCTGGGCGGTCATCTAGTCCAACCCCCTGCTCAGGCAGGAAACCCTACAGCATTTCGAACAAATGGCTGTCCAGTAGTAGAATAGACGAGAAAGAACTGGAGAAGATCACAAAATACAAAGACCTACAAATAGAAATAGAAAGACTGTGGCAAAAGCAAGCAAGGGTAGTACCAATAGTCATAGGCTCCTTGGGTGCAATCCCAAAACAACTGGAGCACCACTTGAACACAATTGGCATTGACAAATTCACTATTAGTCAATTGCAAAAGGCGGCCTTACTAGGAACTGCTTCCATCCTGCGACGATACCTGTAATACCATCAAACACCC
This sequence comes from Crotalus adamanteus, assembly GCA_039797435.1. Classification (NCBI taxonomy): domain Eukaryota; kingdom Metazoa; phylum Chordata; class Lepidosauria; order Squamata; family Viperidae; genus Crotalus; species Crotalus adamanteus. The sequence goes on along the minus strand of CM077936.1, from coordinate 144,001,890 downwards.
ACATCTGCCTATCCCAGGTCCTGGGTAAGGACTCGATAGGTAGACAAAATGCCAAGTCCAGTCTGAACATCTGGCTGACTGTGCGATGATCCATAATAATAATAAAGTTGGAAGGGACCTTGAGGGTCATCTAGTCCAACCCCCTGCTCAGGCAGGAAACCCTACAGCATTTCAGACAAACGGCTGTCCAGTCTCTTCTTAAAAACCTCCAGTGTTGGAGCCTTCACCGCTTCCGGAGGCAGGTAGTTCCACTGGTTAATGGTGGGGGAATTCTGGGATTTGAATTCCACCGCTCTTAACGTTACCTGGTTTGTAGACTCCTGTTCTTGGGGGGACCCCCCCCCGAGGGTTGGGGTGAGGCAGGAGCTCTTACCGAAATGATGGTGAAGATGGTGTTCACCACGCCCGTTCCGATGGTCGCGTAGATGGGCTGTTCCAAACCGGCTTTGGTCAAGATGTCAGTTGAGTAGTAGAAGACCTAAAGAGGAACGGCGAAGGTTCTTCCTGGTTCTTTGGGGGGGGGGTCCCCTGGCCCTGCCCCCCTTTTGCCCTCCCTCCCTTCCTCACCGCGTTGCCCCCACTCACCGCGTTGATGCCCGACAGCTGTTGGGAGAGCTGCAGGACCACGGCGATCAAGAGCGGCTGGCGGTAAATGCGGGAACGGAACAGCTGGAGGATGGAGACCTTGTGCTCCATGTCCATCCGTCGCTTCTCCTCCTTCATCTCTGTCAACGCGGCACTGACGTCCTGACAGCCGGTTAGCCGCTTGAGACCTAGTGAGGGGGGACCCGTGGACGTGAGCAAGGGTGGTAAGGATAAATAGGGAACCCCAGAAACAGTTTTCCCAGTGGCAATGCAGGGCTGTGAAAGTTGGACTGTAAGAAAGGCTGAGCGCCAAAAATGGAGGCCTTTGAACTCTGGTGCTGGAGAAGACTCCTGCGAGTCCCTTGGACTGCGAGGCAATCCAACCGGTCAGTCCTGGAGGAGATCAACCCGACTGCTCTTTAGAAGGCCAGATCCTGAAGTGGAAACTCAAATACTTTGGCCACCTAATGAGAAGGAAGGACTCACTGGAGAAGAGCCTAATGCTGGGGAAGATGGAGGGCAATAGAAGAAGGGGACGACGGAGAATGAGGTGGCTGGATGGAGTCACTGAAGCAGGAGGTGTGAGCTTCAATGGACTCCAGAAGATGGTGGAGGACAGGAAGGCCTGGAGGAACATGGTCCATGGGGTTGCGATGGGTTGGACACGACTTTGCAATTAACAACAACAAAATCCCACCTGGCTGGCTGTCATCCCATAAGGACCAAAATGCTTCATTTGGTGAATTTTCATGATTGCTTCAGTGGCTAAAAGTTCTCTTTTATTAGGGGATTATTCCAAGCCAGAAAACTGAATAATTTATCCACTCACAGGAAAATCCCAAGTGTGCCCCAGTTATTACTAGTAATAATAATTGAACACCCCTCACATTAATAAAACTAGCCTGGCAGTTTATTCCCTGACAAGCTAACTTTTTAGAGGCAGGACGTTTTTTTTGTGTTTCGGAGAAATTGTTTTACACTGAATTATAATCCATCCAATTTAAATATTCTGTCCTATGAAACGCCAGCTAACAGTTTAATCCCAAATAAGTGAAATCCATCTTAAATTTTCCAGCTTGGGTACGGTTTCAGAGAGTGTGAACATCCAAACAGGAAAAACAGCCCTTGGTCAACACAGTTTATTTCACTTTTCTTTCTAAAAACACCAAGTACCTACCAAATTTGGACTGCAGAGAAAAATAATCACACGCTATTACGGTAATCTGCAAGGAAGCCAAGGCTGAAACAGTGCTAAAATAAAATCAACATCCCCAAAAGCTGAAAAAAGGAAGAAATGAATCTATTTTTTTTTTCAGGCATTGTGGCAGGCAGATTGGAAAAGTATTAAGCTGGGCGATCACAATGGGATTGTGCGCCCACAACGCACAACTTCAAGAAAGAATCAAAAGTAAAACATGGCAAAGGATTAAAAACTTAACATTTCTGGATGCAAAACATGATAAGGGAAGGAGTCAATAACATCCATCGGCACAAAACAATAAAATCCATCAGACATGATAGCAGCCTTTCAATCTCTCAGGGGCTGCCCCAAAGAAGAGGGAGTCAAGCTATTCTCCAAAGCCCCTGAAGGCAGGACAAGAAGCAACGGATGGAAACTCATCAAGGAGAGAAGCAACCTAGAACTAAGGAGAAACTTCCTGACAGTCAGAACAATTATTTAGTGGAATAACCTGCCTCCAGAAGCGGTGAATGCTCCAACACTGGAAGTTTTTAAGAAGAGACTGGATAGCCATTTGTCCGAAATGGTGTAGGGTTTCCTGCCTGAGCAGGGGGTTGGACTAGATGACCTCCAAGGTCCCTTCCAACTTTACTACTATTACTAAAAACCACAAAGGTTCAAGTGGAGAGGCTGGATGGAGTCCCCTGAAGCTGGAGGCCAGCAAAAGTTGTAAAACGGGGCAAAGCTCGCGTCGTCAGAACGGTCTCCCTTTGCGACGGAGGTTTTGGCCTCGTCCGTGTGGAGGGCAATCGGTACTCACTCTCTTTGGCCTTGGATTCCTTGTTTCGGATGATGTACAGGTAGCGCGGGCTCTCCGGACAGAAAGGGAAGAGCAGCAGCTGCAGGATGGACGGCACCACGGTGATGCCCATCAAGAGTGGCCAGTAGGTCTCATTGCCCAGTAGGGTGTCCAGGCCGCACACCTGTGGCGGGGGGGGGGGAAAGAGGCTGGTTCAAGACCGACGCGCAATCAACGGGAAGACGCCAGGCTGAATATCGGTGCCCAAAGGAGAACATTTGTAGCTCACGGTTGGAAGGAGGGGTCCTTGGCGCTCTGGGTTGTTTCATGACCCAACTAGGTAACATCATCAGTACTAGAAGGGGGGAGGAGGAGGAGGAGGAGGAGGAGGAGGAGGAGGAGGAGGAGGAGGAGGAGGAGGAGGACTGTGGGGTCCTTGGTGCTCTCTGAGCTGGGTGGTTTCCTTGCAGACGTTTCATGACCCAACTAGGGAACGTCATCAAAGTTAGAAGGGAGAAGGAGGAGGAGGAGGACAACAACGACGACTGTGGGGTCCTTGGTGCTCTCTGAGCTGGGTGGTTTTCTTGCAGACATTTCATGACCCAACTAGGGAACAGCATCAGTGCTAGAAGGGAGAAGGAGGAGGAGGAGAAGGAGGAGGAGGTGGAGGAGGAGGAGGAGGAAGAGGAATGAAGGGTCCTTGGTGCTTTCTGAGTTTCAAGGCACTGCCTGGCTGAGGAATGCTGGGAGTTGAAGTCCACAAGTCAGGGCAAGCCAAGGCCAGCTTTCCCCCCCCCCATCGGTGCCGAGCCCTCTCTGACCTGACCCCCTCCGTGCAAGCCAACCCACCCCCCAAAAAAATCTCAAACATAGGCTGCTTACCTGGGCAAATAGGATCCCGATGACAATGGCCAGCTGGTTCAGGGTCCCCAAAGCCCCCCGAAGCTTGGTGGGGGCGATCTCCCCCACATACATGGGAACAAGTCCAGAGGCAAATCCTGGCAACACAGAGAGGGAGAAAGGTGTGTGTGTGTGTGTATGAGACCGCTACATTGCGTCTACCCACAGGAGGAATCCACGGAAGGGCTTCCTCTCCGGAAAAAAAAAAAAGATCTTGAAAAACCATCACTGGCCCAGCATAGAGGCACACTGCTCCTGAACATGGAGGTTCGACAGGAAGGACTTGCCAAATTGAGGGTCATCCTGGGTTCGCTCAAACCCCCCCCCAGCTCCTTTTGACCTTAGGGTACTTTTTTTTCACCTTCTCATAATGTAGATAAGTAGGTAAGTGGCTTGGCTGATTGGAAAGTTGATTCGTTCGGACGATATTCACTCGTTCGTTCGCTCTTTCGTTCGTTTATTCGTTCGTTTATTTGTTTGTTCCTTGATTGCACTCAGATGTCATTTTAATCAAGGCTGATTCGGTGCCACTGAAATAGTGAGTTCTAGTCCTATTTAAAAGCCGGCTGGGTGACTTTGGGCCAGTCACCAGGAGACGGTGAGTTCTAGTCCCACCTTAAGCATGAAAGCTGACTGGGTGACTTTAGCTCAATCACCAGGAGATGGGGAGTTCTAGTCCCATTTTAGCCATGATAGCCAACTTGGACCAATCGCCAAGAGACGGTGAGTTCTAGTCCTGTCTTAGGCATGAAAGTTGACTGGGTGACTTTGGGCCAATCGCCAGGAGATGGTGAATTCTAGTCTCACCTTAGCATGAAAGCCAGTTGGGTGACTTTGGGCCAATCGCCAGGAGACAGTGAGTTCTAGTATTGTCTTAGGCACGAAAGCCAACCGGGTGACTTTAGCCTAATCATCAGGAGACGTGAGTTCTAGTCTCACCTTAAGCATGAAAGCTGACTGGGTGACTTTAGCTCAATCACCAGGAGATGGGGAGTTCTAGTCCCATTTTAGCGCTGATAACCAACTTGGTGATTTTGGACCAAGCACCAGGAGACGGTGAGTTCTAGTCCCGCCTTAGGCACGAAAGCCAGCTGGGTGACTTGGGGCCAATCATCAGGAGACGGTGAGTTCTAGTCCCGCTTTAGGCACGAAAGCCAGCTGGGTGACTTGGGGCCAATTACCAGGAGACGGTGAGTTCTAGTCCCGCCTTAGGCACGAAAGCCAGCTGGGTGACTTGGGGCCAATCACCAGGAGACGGTGAGTTCTAGTCCCGCCTTAGGCACAAAAGCCAACCGGGTGACTTTTGCCTAATCACGAGGAGATGGTGAGTTCTAGTCCCGCCTTAGGCATAAAAGCCATCTGGTGACTGAGCCAATCACTAGGAGACGGTGAGTTCTATTTCCCCCCCCCCCTAAAATCTCCTCCTGTGGGCTCCCTTTCGCCTGCAGGACCCACGGTCCGACGGGAGGAAAGGCCGCCTCCCCCTTCATCCTCCCCCCCCCGTGAGCCTGTCCCCACCCCCACCCCCCCACCCCGTACCTGAGAAAGCCCCGATCACAAACCGGCCGAAGATCATCATCTCGTACGATTTGCCCAGCTTGGCCAGCCCCATCAAGCCACCTCCGAGGAAGGCCAGGCCGTTGTTGACGATCATGGCTCTCTTCCTGGAAGGAGAAGAGAAGAGACCCCCCTGTATGGACAAAGAAGCTCTCTCGGGGTGGGGGGGGGGCACAGAGCCTCTAACGCAGTGGTTTTCAACCTTTTTAATGCCGTGACCCCCAACCGGTCGTAAGTCGAGGACTACTCAACCGGTCGTAAGTCGAGGACTACTCAACTGGTGCAGCACCGTTTGCAGAATGGGACTTTTGGCGGGCTCAGCAGGGCAGAGACAGCCTGGACCATTCCTATTGGCTTTGGAAAGCCAATAGAATTAGACTCTATTCAAGAGAGTCTCTTCTATTGGCTTTCAAAAGCCAATAGAATAAAAGGGAGTAGCCCAGCTAAGAAAAAGGGGGAAAAAATGGCGGACTGCGTTGTTTGGCGACCCCCGTGGAATGGTCGTTCGACCCCAAATGGGGTCCCGACCCACAGGTGGAGAACCACTGCTCTAAGGGCCAGCCTGCACCCAACTGGGGCGGGGGTCCCTGCTCCCTTTCCAAAGCAAACCCCGATCAGACCGTGTTGCGACCACCCATTTATCTGGGATTAAACCCAGCTCAGGGCTGGTTCCCCCCCACAGCTGCAGAGCCGTAGGAAATATTTCCCGACAGGCAGTCCTCCACTTACAACGCTTCATTTAGTGACCGTTCGAGGTTGGAACGGCACGGAAAGAGATAATAGCTGTTTTTCACACTTTACGACTTCCCGGCAGTTCAAATTCGGACGCTCGACAACTGACTCACGTTTACGACAGTCGCAGCATCCCAGGATAACGGGATCCTGTTTTTGCGACTTTCTGAAGAGCAAAGTCAAGCGGGGGGGAGACCAGGTTTGCTTAACGACCGTGAGACTCACTTAACGACTGCCGCGATTCGCTTAACGACCGTAGCCAGAAAGGTCACCAAACGGGGTGAAAGTTACTTAACAGATGCCTGGCTTGGCCACAGAAATTTTGAACTCACTGGTCGTCGTATGTTGAGGACCACCCATCACGTGTGAAGTGAGCCCCTTTCAAAGGAAGTTTTGCACAGGGCTGAAATTATAGGTAGTCCTCAGCTTACGACCGGTCACCCCCCCCGAAGGTACTTACCACCCCCTTCTGAATTACCCTGTGGTCACAGGTCTGCATTTGGTGCATCCAGCGTGTAGCTGTAAGTTGAGGACTACCAGCTTGTAGCCATAAACTGAGGACTACCAGCATGTAGTTGTAAATCAAGAACTATTTGTAAAGTTGCCAACTTCTGCCATCCGTGCAGGGCTCCGGTTGCTTAGGCCTGATCTCTTCCCTGTTGCAGTGCACTCTGCCCATGCTCAGAGGGAGGGAAGGAGGGAGGGGGGGTCTCACCTGCCCAGCCATTCGGAGACCATGCCCACCAGGAAGGAGGTGAGCATCCCCCCCAAGGAGAAGATGGAGACCGAGAGGGACCACAGGATGTTGAGCAAGGCTGGGTCGATGGAGGAGCCGTTGGCCACACCCTGCCGGTGCATCCAGGTGGCGTTGTAGCTCTGCTCGATGATCTGGGATATAATAATAATAATAATAATAATAATAATAATAATAATAATAATAATAATAATAATAATAATAATAATAATAATGAGAAGACAGCAACAGACAATAAGTGCCGCCTATGCAAAGAAGCTGAAGAAACAGTGGACCACCTGATAAGCTGCTGCAAGAAGATTGCACAGACTGACTACAAGCAGCGGCATGACAAAGTAGCAACAATGGTGCATTGGAAGATCTGCAAAAAATATCATTTGCCTGTAAGCAAAAACTGGTGGGATCATAAAATAGAGAAAGTCATAGAAAATGATAAAATTAAACTGCTCTGGGACTTCAGAATTCAAACAGACAAGCACCTGCAACATAACACCCCAGACTTAACAATTGTCGATAAGAAAGACAAAAAAGTCTGGATAGTGGATGTGGCAGTGCCTGGAGACAGCAGAATAGACGAGAATGAACTGGAGAAGATAACAAAATACAAAGACCTACAAATAGAAATAGAAAGACTGTGGCAAAAGCAAGCAAGGGTAGGACCAATAGTCATAGGCTCCTTGGGTGCAATCCCAAAACAACTGGAGCACCACTTGAACACAATTGGCATTGACAAATTCGCTATTAGTCAATTGCAAAAGGCGGCCTTATTGGGAACTGCTTCCATCCTGCGACGATATCTGTAATACCATCAAACATCCACATCTGCCTATCCCAGGTCCTGGGTAAGGACTCGATAGGTAGACAAAATGCCAAATCCAGTCTGAACATCTGGCTGACTGTGCGAAAATAAAATAATAATAATAATAATATCCAGTCTGAACATCTGGCTGACTGCGCGATGATTAATAATAATAATAATAATAATAATAATAATAATAGACGTAGCAGTGCCTGGAGACAGCAGAATAGACGAGAAAGAACTGGAGAAGATCACAAAATACAAAGACCTACAAATAGAAATAGAAAGACTGTGGCAAAAGCAAGCAAGGGTAGGACCAATAGTAATAGGCTCCTTGGGTGCAATCCCAAAACAACTGGAGCACCACTTGGACAAAATGCCAAATCCAGTCTGAACATCTGATTGACTGTGTGATGATGCATAATAATAATAAAGTTGGAAGGGACCTTGGAGGTCATCTAGTCCAACCCCCTGCTCAGGCAGGAAACCCTATACTACTTCAGACAAATGGCTGCCCAGTCTCTTCTTAACAACTTCCAGTATTGAGGGAGGGAGGGAGGGAGGGAGGGAGGGAGGAAGGAAGGAAGGAAGGAAGGAAGGAAGGAAGGAAGGAAGGAAGGAAGGAAGGAAGGAAGGAAGGAAAAAAAAAGAATAACAGAATAACAGACTCGGAAGGGACCTTGGAGGTCATCTAGTCCATGTATGTATAGACTTACACCCTTACATATAAGTAACATCCAGATATTAATCTCTGTCCATCTTGAATATTTAGATTAGATTAGATTAGATTAGAGTAGATTACCCTTATTGTCATTTTTTTTTCCTGTGGACACAACGGCACACATTAAAAATGAAATTTAGTTGCTCACTCTCAAAGCATACACATACAAAACACACATTTAAACATACTTTATACAACATATATATAGACCTACACTCTTCGTATAAGTCACATCTATATATTAATCCCTGTCCATCTTGAATATATAGATTAGATTAGATTAGATTAGATTAGATAGGATTAGATTAGGATTAGGATTAGATAACCTTTCTTGTCATTTTTTTTTCCTATGAACACAACGACACACATTAAAAATGAAATTTAATTGCTCGCTCTGAAGGATTACTTACATAACATACATTCTCCCCTGTGGAATTTACAGAATTTTACTTAACATAAATTTTGGGGACCCCCGTTGTGTTCATAAGCCGAGGACAACCTGTGCGGAAATAGGACGGAGTAGAAAATGGTAGAAAATTATTGAAATGAACACCCTGTTCAGCCCCTAACTAAGACATTTTTCCTCTTGCAAAGACTGCAACGGCTCTTTTTTCATTTTTAGGAGATTTACAACTGCCACAAAACATGGCAGGTTGTGCCTTTGGGAACAAAATCACAACAATAAGGGTTTCCTGCAGCTTTCCGTTCCTTTCCAGGAGCAGCCAAGGAGCTCGATTGTCTGATATTTCCTTTGTCACACACTGTGGGATTTGCACGGTTGCGTGCAAGAGGGGAAGCTCTCCAGACAAAGAGTTTACGGAGAGAAGCAACGGGGGGGGGGTTGTCCTCGATTTACGACCACAACTCAGAACAGAACAGAACAGAATAGAACATATGGAATGGAATAGAAATAGAATTAGAATAGAAACAGAATAATAAAAATAGAATAGAATAGAATAGAATAGAATAGAATAGAATAGAATAGAATAGAATAGAATAGAATAGAATAGAATAGAATAGAATAGAATAGAATAGAATAGAACAGAAAATATGGAATGGAATAGAATAAGAATTAAAATAGAAACAAAATAATAAAAATAGAACAGAACAGAACAGAGCAGAATAGAATAGAAAATATGGAATGGAATGGAATGAGAATGAGAATAGAAACAGAATAATAAAAATAGAATAGAATAGAATAGGATTGTAGAATAGATTGTAGAATAGAATAGAATAGAATAGAATAGAATAGAAGGGACCTTGGAGGTCATCTAGTCCAGCCTCCTGCTCAAGCAGGAGAACCTATACCATCTCAGACAAGTGACTGGCCACTTCTTAAAAACCTCCAGCGATGGAGCGCCCACGATTTTTGGTGGGTTGCTTGTTTATTAATTTAGCTGTTATTAATTTAGCTTGTCAGGGCACTTTGCTGAAGTCAAGGTATATTACATCTACCGCATTCCCGCCATCTATTAAGAAATCTATTACTCCATCAAAAAAATGCTCTAAAGGTAGTCTAGCCACATTGGTTCTTATCTACCCTGAATTCTGGTAAACCCTTGATGGCTGCAGAATTCTGGGAGTCAAAATCCACCCATCTGAAAGACCACCAGTGAGCTAGGTGGTCACTAAAAGGGGACACTGACCTAATGCCACATAATCCCACCCACCACCCACTAAAAAGCTAGGCCTCGCTCCCAGAAACGATTTCAGGATATAATAATAATAATAATGATAATAATCTATATAAATAAAAATGTAAATGTTCGTTTGTTCAAAATCTTAAATTTCCGAAAGTTCTTCACTGATTGCTTTGAAATTTTGACACAATGTTGCATTCGAATACGCGCGTATTTTTATATACCTATATTATATCGATGTCACACCTGTGACACGTAAAAACATGCTTTCTTTGAAAAACAGGTAAAAACATGCTTTTTTTGAAAAACAGCGCCATCTGTTGGACGTAATCTCTATATCTGCACACACAATGGAACAATAAAAAATATTGTATACCCACAAGCATTGTGAAATTAAACATATTACAAACGTGCGCTTTCTCTTTTCTTTCTTGAGCCATAGCAACGTGTGGCTGGGTACAGCTAGTAATAACAATAAAGTTGGAAGGGACCTTGGAGGTCATCTAATCCAACCCGCCGCTCAGGCAGGAAACATTCTTGCAAAATGGACCCTACTGACTTTGCCACCACCCCCCAACCCCAGCGCCAGGACCTCCCCCCCCCAGCTCCCTTGGGGTACCTTTTGGGGTGCATTGATCACCCCGATGTTGTATCCGAATTGCAAGGATCCCAAGATGGCCGTGAGAACAGACAGGAGTAAAACTGGGGTCATTCCATTTCCAGCCGCCTCGCCGCCCTGGAAAACAGAATTCCCTGGTTAATTTCGCAGCACAGAGAAATGGGGGACCCCGGCACATTTGGGGCAAATTGTCCCCCCCCCCCAAAAAGCAAGCACGTTCCCTTCAATAAAACGGCTGTTTTGTTTTTCTTCGTTTCGAACCTTATCCAGTTTAAAACAGGGGGACTTCAACTCTCAGAAGTCCCCAGGCACCAATACCAGCTGGAGGATTCTGGGAGTTGAAGTCCAGCCATCGTTAAATAGTTACGGCAGGGGGTCTTCAAACTTGGCCCTTTGATGACTTGTGGACTTCAACTCCCAGAATTCCTCAACCAGCGTGAGGGAACTGGGACCCTTTGATGACTTGTGGACTTCAACTCCCAGAATTCCTCAGCCAGCGTGAGGGAAATAGGATCCTTTTATCACTTGTGGACTTCAACTCCCACAATTCCTCAGCCAATGTGCCTGGTTGAGGAATTCTGGGAGTTGAAGTCCACAAGTCATAAAAGGGCCAAATTTGAAGACCCCTGGGTTAGGGTGTGGATGGGTGGACTTCAACTCCCAGAATTCCTCAGGCAGCAACGCCAGTTGGGGAATTCTGGGAGTTGAAGTCCAGTTATCTTCAAATGGCTAAGGGGGGGGCATGATGGACTTCAACTCCCAGAATACTCTAGGCAGCACTGCTGGCTGAGGGATTCTGGGAGTTGAAGTCCACCGATTTTAAAATAGCTTCAACTCTCAGAACTCCCTGGAATTTTCCCAGAATCCTCCAGCCGGCTGCTTATGACAGCCCCTGAAATCAAATAGCTTAGTGGTGGCCTTTTGGCACCACCGATTAACATGTTTTTCCAACTTGGCACCTTGAAGATGGGTGGACTACAAGGCCCAGAATTCCCCAGGCCTCAAATCTGGCTGGGGGCCTTCTGGGAGTTGAAGCCCACCCATCTTAAAATGGCTCAGGTTTTGTACCTGCCGCTCCTACCCGTTGCTCCACCGGATTGCAAAACAAGAGGCGAAAGGGCAGGCCGATTCGGAAACATGCAGCCACAGGCCCATAATCCACAGCCCCTCGGGCAACGTCCCCCTGCGCAAGACAGGGCACGCACTCGGGCACAGAAGATGCCCTATTTTTCTTCCCAATCCTTCAACCCTCCCCGTTTTGGAATTCCTGGCGGATAAAACACCTTGGAGGGAGGCCAGATCCAGCCTTAAGGAGTCCAAAAAATCATCTATTTCCTGCTGCAATTATATTTTTTTTCCCTTTTTGGCTACACCCTGCACAAACACACACACACCCCAAAAAAAGGTCAATTCACAGGGCAGAAGCAACGCCAATTGTCCAAACGATGGAAGGAGGAGAATTATGAATAATTCTGTAATTAATTCTGTAATTGCTATCCTCCGGGAATAGGCCGGGAACCCAGCTTGCTCACAATTTTGTGCAAAAAAGAAATCAATATTTTTATTTAAGTATTCGACTGGAACCACCCTGTGGCGGCCCTCGTGTGGCCCACACCTTGCGCGACAAGGAAGAGAGAGAAAGGACGGCGAACAACACATAACCACATAGGAAGGAAGTCAGCAAGGAGGGGCTTGCACTGTTAGAAATGGAACGCTTTTGTGTTGTGTTTGTGTGTTGCGGTGGAAGCTCTAAAACAACTCAAGCAACAACCTGCCTCTGCCGGTTAAATCCTGGGGAGATTTAGCCACGGAAATTTGGGGCTCAGTTGTGGTCATAAATTGAGGACTACCTGTAATAATAAGCACCACTTCAACGCCATTGACAGATTCACCGTCGGTCAATTGCAAAAGGCAGCGTTGCTTGGAAGAGCTTAAATCTTCAGCCCCATCAAACATCCACATCTGCCTCTCCCAGGACCACGGAAAGGGCTGGAGAGATGGATAAAAAGGCCAAATCCAGTCTGAACCTCTGGCCGATGCTGTGACCGACCATAATAATCCCAAAACATCTGGAGCATCCCTTGAACACTGTCGGCATTGACGAAATCCCCGTCGGTCAATTGCAAAAGGCAGCTTTGCTCAGAAGAGCTTAAATCCTACCAGAGAAAATCTTCAACCTCATCAAACATCCACATCTGCCGAACCAGTGGAACAACTTGCCTCCAGAAGTTGGGAATATTCCAAAACTGGAAGTTTTTAAGAAGAAACTGGACAACCAGGTATAGGGGGTTGGACTAGATGACCTCCAAGGTCCCTTCCAACTCTGTTATTCTATTCTGTTCTCTTCTCCTTTCTTCTGTAATTCTGTAATTCTATTCTATTCTATTCTGTTCTGTTCTGTTCTCTTCTGTAATTCTGTAATTCTGTAATTCTGTAATTAATTCTGTAATTCTATTCTATTCTATTCTATTCTATTCTGTGATTCTATTCTATTCTGTAATTCTGTTCTGTTCTCTTCTCTTCTCCTTTCTTCTGTAATTCTATAATTCTATTCTATTCTATTCTGTTCCGTTCTGTTCTCTTCTGTAATTCTATAATTAATTCTGTAATTCTATTCTATTCTATTCTATTCTATTCTATTCTATTCTATTCTATTCTATTCTATTCTATTCTGTGATCTATTCTATTCTATTCTTATCCATCTATAAAGTCCTGGGGAAGATGGACAAAAATGCCCAGTCCACTGTACACATCTGGCTGATTGCAACGAACCATGTAATAAGGATGCAAAATCTGGATTAAAAACGTCGAATCGGGTCCAGACCTCTGGCTGACTCTTGTCCCCCACCCTAATCATCATGGATGGCGCCAGCTTCAAGGCCAAAGTGCAACGGACACCCAGCCCCATGTTCCTCAGCCCTTTCCATAACCCTTGTCCCCAATGACCCCAGGTAGCCTCGGCCCAGCACTGGCTGTCGTTCTGAAAGCACGCAGTGGCTGCCGGTCACTGGGGTCCCACTGATCGCTTATTTTATTTATTCTTATTTATTAAATATATTTGCTGCCCTGGTTTCAGAATGACTCTAAGTGCCTTGGAAACACATTCGCATCCCAAGTCAGTCAATTATACAGGCAGTCCTCAACTTACGACCACATTTCTGTCGCTCAATGAGACAGCTGCTAAATGAATTTGCCCCATTTTATGACTTATCTTGCCACAGCAGTGAATCCCTGCAGTTGGTAAGTCGGTAATACGGTCGTTAAGCGAATCAGGCTTTCCCCCCCATTGACTTTGCGTGTCAGAAGGTCACAAAAGGGGTTCACGTGACCCTTCCGGGATGTTGCAACCGTCGTAAATACGAGCCAGTTGCTGAGCGTCCGAATTTGGCTCACGCGACCGTGGGGATGTTGCGACGGTCGTTAAATGTGAAAAACAGCCCCCGGTTCCCTTTTTTTTCAGCGCCGTCGTAACCGTCACTCAATGAACTTTGTGGCAAGCCGGGGGCTTAACCCGTAACGCAACCAAGCTCTTACTGCGATCAGAAAGAAATCATAAACTTTTATTCCCACCCAATCGTTCGCGTCAGACGCCAAAAATACACAACGGCCAATTTATGGCAGAAGGTCATAAATATGTGACGCCATTTGCAGAAGAGATGTTTGAATTTGAGAGGCGGGATTACTAAGGGATCTTACTGGGACAGCTTTCCTTAAACTACAACATTCATTCATTCATTCAAAAATTCATTTTTTTTACATTTCCTGTTTCTATTTATTTAAAAATTCGTTTATTTTACCTTTCCTGTTTCTGTTTGGTTTTTTATTCAAAAATTCATTTATTTTACATTTCCTGTTTCTGTCTGTCCATCTGTCTGTCTGTCTATCTATATCTATCATTTATAAATTCATTCATAAATCCATTTATTTTACATTTCCTGTTTGTTTATTTAAAAATTTATTTATTTTACATTTTATCTATCTATCTATCTATCTATCTATCTATCTATCTGTCTGTCTATTTATAAATTCATTCATATTTATTTTACATTTCCTGTTTGTTTATTTAAAAATTCATTTCTTTTACATTTCATCTATCTATCAATTCATTCATAAATTCATTTGTTTTACATTTCCTGTTTGTTTTTTATTTAAAAATTCATTTATTTTACATTTCCTGTATCTATCTATGTATTTATAAATTCATTCTTATTCATTTTACATTTCCTGTTTGTTTATTTAAAAATCCATTTCTTTTACATTTCATCTATCTATCTATCTATCTATCTATCTATCTATCTATCTATCTATCTATTTATAAATTCATTCATACATTCATTTCTTTTACATTTCCTGTTTGTTTATTTAAAAATTCATTTCTTTTACATTTCCTCTATCTATCTATCTATCTATCTATCTATCTATCTATCTATCTATCTATCTATCTATCTATCCACTACCATCCATCTATCTATCTATTTATAAATTCATTCATACATTCATTTCTTTTACATTTCCTGTTTGTTTATTTATTTAAAAATTCATTTCTTTTACACTTCCTGTGTCTGTCCGTCCGCCCGTCTGTCTGTCTGTCTGGTCTGCCTGTCTATCTAATCCATTCATTTTACACCTTCATTTCTTTTACCTTTCCTGTTTCTGAAGCCGCCCCCTCTTCGCCCGAGACGGAGGGAGGGAGGGAGGGAGACATCAAATTCTCATGCAAACTTTTCTTGCCTGATTTTTTTTTGGGGGAGGGGGAGACCCGTTTTGCAATCCGGGGTGCTGAAAAACTCCAGCCGCCAACCCGCAGGTTTCCCACGACTAACTCGCCGCCCCTCTGTTTGCTTACGAGCAAAAGATGGATGGACTCGCATTGCCCCGTTGAATTGCTCCAGGAAAGCTTCCTACTCGCGGGTTGCGCTGCGCTCGGCTGGGTCCAGAGCCGCACCTGGAGAATCCAGGTGAGAGTGCCAACCCGCCCAGGTGAGGCAGGCGGGAGATTGGACGAGCTCGCCTTTATGACAAGGCCCCAGGGAAGGCACCTCGCGCGTCTGAACGTGCCCAGCGGCTCCCGGGCTCGCTTCTCTTGGGCTTCCCCCCTCGGACCGTTACGCCGCCGACTCCCTTCTCTACACGCATCCTAAGCGGCGTCTCTTTCCTTGCGTCCTCCTCCGCCCTCCAAGGTCATTCTCACGTTCCACCAAAGCCCCCGCTTGCCCTTGGCTCTGCCCCCCCCAAAGGCCGGGACCCCCGACCCAATGCCGAGCCCGTTCACACGTGCACAACGCCCCGAGTCAGCCCGACTTGGCACCGTCGGCGCGCAAAACCCCCCACCCACCCACCCAGCCAGCCAGCCAGCCAACCAACCAACCAACCAACCGGGGAACAGAAGCAGGGTTTTTTTGTGGTGGGGGGGCACCACCCTCGAAGGGGGGGGCTCCGAAGCAGTGGCACCTACCCTCCTCCTTCTGCCCAGCCCCATCCTCAGCAGCGGCCGGCCGGCGACAGTCGCCCACTCTTAGCAACTGGCGCTGGCAACTACACAAAAAGCGTTTGCGAGCGACACACCCCGTGTCCGCCCCTTCCCCTCCCTACTTTTCGTAGGGAAGGGTTGAGTTCACAGGGAGGAGCGCCGGCCAGGATAAGCGCGGAGGCGTGGGGGGGGGATAAGGGGGAGGAAGCCGCCAGGAAGAGACACGCAATAGCAAAAGTATCTGCGGATTGTGGGTCATAGAATCATACAATAGAATAGAGCTGGAAGGGACCTTGGAGGTCTTCTAGTCCAGCCCACCTCCCCTGCCACTCGACCAGGAGAACCTAGGCCGTCTCAGACCAGTGACTGTCCAGTCTCTTCTTAAAAACCTCCAGCGATGGAGCGCCCACGATTTCTGGTGGCAAGCAGTTCCACTGGTTCATTGTCCTTAAGTTTCTCCTTAATTCCAGGTGGCTTCTCTCTTCGGTCAGTTCCCAACCACTGTTTCTTGTCCTGCCCTCTGCTGCTTTGGAGAATAACGTGACTTCCCTCCTCTTTGGGGCAGCCCCCCAAATACTGGAATACCGCTATCATGTCTCCCGTTTTTTCTTTTCTTTAGACTGGCCAGACCCAAGTCCCGCAGCTGTTCTTCACATGTTTTAGTCTCCAGGCCTTGGATCATCTTAGTAAGTTGCTGTTCTCTGGATCACCTCCTTTGGTCAGAAGCCCCACCCCCACTTTTTTTTATTTCCTCCTGGCCCCAGATTCTGGGTGAGACCTGGGAATAGAATAGAATAGAATAAGAAATAAGAATAGAATAGAATAGAATAGAATAGAATAGAATAGAATAGAATAGAATAAGAAATAAGAATAGAATAGAATAGAATAGAATAATAATATAGAGTAGAATAGAATAGAGGAATATAGAAATAGAATAGGATAGGATAGGATAGGATAGGATAGAACAGTGGTTCTCAACCTTTTTAATGCCGTGACCCCCCCAATCGGTCGTAAGTCGAGGACTACTCAACCGGTCGTAAGTCGAGGACTACTCAACTGGTGCAGCACCGTTTGCAGAATGGGACTTTTGGCGGGCTCAGCAGGGCAGAGACAGCCTGGACAATTCCTATTGGCTTTGGAAAGCCAATAGAATTAGACTCTATTCAAGAGAGTCTCTTCTATTGGCTTTCAAAAGCCAATAGAATAAAAGGGAGGAGCACAGCTAAGGAAAAGGGGAAAAAATGGTGGACTGTGTTGTTTGGCGACCCCCGTGAAATGGTCGCTCGACCCCAAATGGGGTCCCGACCCACAGGTGGAGAACCACTGGGTTAGAAGAATAGAATAGAATAGAATAGAATAGAATAAGAAATAAGAATAGAATAGAATAATAATATAGAGTAGAATGGAATAGAGGAATATAGAATAGAATAGAATAGAATGGAATGGAATAGAATAGAATAGAATAGAATAGAATAGAATAGAATAGAATAGAATAGAATAGAATAGAATAGAATAGAACATGGAGAATGGAATGGAATGGAATGGAATGGAATAGAATAGAATAGAATAGAATAGAATAGAATAGAATAGAAAATATGGAATGGAATGGAATGGAATGGAATGGAATGGAATGGAATGGAATGGAATAGAATAGAATAGAATAGAATAGAATAGAATAGAATAGAATAGAATAGCAATATAGAATAGCAATATAGAATAGAATATAGGCATATAGAATAGAACAGAACAGAATAGAATAGGAACAACAGAGCTGGAAGGGACCGTGGAGGTCTTCTAGTCCAGCCCTCTGCTCAAGCAAGAAACCCTACACCATTTCCAGCCTCTTCCTAAAAACTTCCAGTGTTGGAGCATTCACAACTTCTGGAGGCAAGTTATTAACAGGCGGGGTTCGTTTCCATGGCATTTTCATTCATTCATTTATTTTTTTAACTGTAATTGGAGAAAAGAAGCCCCACAAAGCAAGGCTCACCACGGAAGGAAGTGGACTGAAACAAACAGATATTTTGCATGAATGGGTAGATGTGTTGTTATACAGGGAGAACTCTGCTGCCAGCCTCCCACATTTGCACAAATGTAGTTTGTGCGTGCGTGCGTTTGTGAACGTGTGTGAGTGACGGGGGGGGGGAAATGGGAGTATTCTGCTGTCAGCCTCGCTTATTGACCTCAACGTAGTTCGTGTGTATATGTGCGTTTGTGTCTTTTTGTGCCGTCAGAGTCCCTCTGGTTTAGGCTTTCCTGGCTGAAAGTATTGTGTGTGTGTATGTGTTTGTCTCTTTTTGTGCGCCTCTGAAATATTTGAGCCTGTTTCTGCTTGAAACAGGAAATTCGCCTCTTTGCATAAATGTACTGCGTCCGTTCGTGTGTGTGTGTATGTATGTGTGTGTGTGTTTCTGGGTTTGTTGTGTGCGCGTGTGTCTTTTCCCGCTGCCCAAGGTCTCCGGCTGGTTCGGCACTAAGCAAGGAAATTCGCTGGGGAAGACCTCTTTTTTTTTTCCCACCCTCCCTGTTGCATTTCTGCCTGGGTCCAGGCTCCTGGGAGCAACTCAAGAGAGTTTAAATACGGCGGGGGAGAGAGACCCCGGAAATGGGGCGGGGGGGTGGCGTGCGCCCCCCTCCCCAGGAAACTTCGCAAGACTTCTCGCAATAGAAAAAGGGAGCTGGCCAGCAAAGCGCTGCAAACGGCCAATTTTGACTTTTTCCCCCTCCTTTTTAAAGACTTTCCTCGCAAGCCCCAGGCGTGGGAAGGCTTGAGTATTTGGGGGAGGGTGGGGGGTGGGGGGGTGGTGAGGAGGCGGAGTCTCCTTCCCAAGTACAGCGCTGCCCACCCCTCCACCCCCGCATCTTCCCGGACTTGCAGCCCCCAAGTCCTTATTAGGGAATAAACTCAAAAGCCAGGAAGCTTTACTCGGAAATAGCTATTTTAGGAATGAAGAGCTGTCCCTTTAAGGCATGGCCTTCTGGGTAATGTAGTTTTGAAGTGACCTGGTCTCACATCTGGGTTTCGGATTGGCCACTGGAGGGAGGGGCTTCGGATTAATTGCGGGAGTTCCTGGCTACGTGCCAGCCAGCGAGGTCTTTGTGGATTCCAGCCACGAGGACTTCTTGTTCCGTTCGCACGGAAGAAACTCGGCTCTTTTCAACTACGTGTTGGGTCCAGATTGTGCAAGCAACGCCAGGAGAATCTCTTCAGTAGCTGTGAGTTGATGTTTAGAGAACGCTTGACGAATTGAAGTAACCTGCGTGAAACTTTTCCGTGGAGTTTCTCTGCCTGTTATCAAGCGATAGCCAGCAACAACCCCCCCCCCTTGCTTGATACAGGATAGTAAAAAGAGATAAGGTTTGAATCCTATCTGCCTGGCTAAAATAATAATAATAATAATTAATAATAATAATAATAATAATAAATAATAATATCATTTGCCTGTAAGCAAAAACTAGTGGGATCATAAAATAGAGAAAGTCATAGAACAGTGGTTCTCAACCTTTCTAATGCCGTGACCCCATAATACAGTTCCCCATGTTGTGGTGACCCCCAACCACTTATACATCACCGGGTGCCAGGGGCGTGGCCAAAGAAAAGGGGGAAAAAAATGGTGGACAGCCTTGTTTGGCGACCCCCATGAAATGGTCGTTCGACCCCAAGTGGGGTCCCGACCCACAGGTTGAGAACCACTGTCATAGAAAATGATAAAATTAAACTGCTCTGGGACTTCAGAATTCAAACAGACAAGCACCTGCAACATAACACCCCAGACTTAACAATTGTCGATAAGAAAGACAAAAAAGTCTGGATAGTGGACGTGGCAGTGCCTGGAGACAGCAGAATAGACGAGAAAGAACTGGAGAAGATCACAAAATACAAAGACCTACAAATAGAAATAGAAAGACTGTGGCAAAGGCAAGCAAGGGTAGTACCAATAGTCATAGGCTCCTTGGGTGCAATCCCAAAACAACTGGAGCACCACTTGAACACAATTGGCATTGACAAATTCGCTATTAGTCAATTGCAAAAGGCGGCCTTACTAGGAACTGCTTCCATCCTGCGACGATATCTGTAATACCATCAAACATTCACATCTGCCTATCCCAGGTCCTGGGTAAGGACTCGATAGGGAGACAAAATGCCAAATCCAGTCTGAACATCTGGCTGACTGTGCGATGATCCATAATAATAATAAAGTTGGATGGGACCTTGGAGGTCATCTAGTCCAATCCCCTGCTCAGGCAGGAAACCCTACACCATTTCGGACAAACTGCTGTCCAGTCTCTTCTTAAAAACTTCCAGTGATGGAGGAGGGAGGGAAGGAGGAAGGAAGGAAGGAAAAAAAGAATACCAATAACAGATGGAGGGACCTTGGAGGTCATCTAGTCCAATCCCCTGCTCAGGCAGGAAAGCCTATGTACCATTTCAGACAAAGGGCTGTCCAGTCTCTTCTTAAAAACATCCAGTTTGGAGGAAGGATGGAGGGAGGGAGGAAGGAAGGAAGGAAGGAAGGAAGGAAGGAAGGAAGGAAGGAAGGAAGGAAGGAAAAAAGAATAACATAGTAACAGATGGAAGGGACCCTGCAGGTCATCTAGTCCAACCCCCTGCTCAGGCTGGAAACCCTATACCAGAGGTAGGCAACCTTGGCTCCTTTGTGACTTGTGAACCTCAATTCATAAAAGAGCCAAGGTTGCCTACACCTGCCCTATAACATTTCAGACAAATGGCTGTCCACTCTCTTCTTAAAAACTTCCAGTGTTGGAGCATTTACTGCTTCTGGAGGCAGGTGGTTCCACTGGTTAATTGTTCTAACTGTCAGGAAGTTTCTCCTTAGTTCCAGGTTGCTTCTCTCCTTGATGAGTTTCCATCTGTTTCTTCTTGTCCTGCCTTCAGAGGGTTTGGAGAAGAGCTTGACTCCCTCTTCTTTGGGGCAGCCCCTGAGATACTGGAAGACTGCTATCCTGTCCACCCTCGTCCTTCTCTTCGTTAAACTAGACATACCCAATTCCAGCAACCGTTCCTTGTATGTTTTAGCCTCCAGTCCCCTAATCATCTTTGTTGCTCTTCTCTGTACTCTTTCTAGAGTCTCAACGTCTTTTTTACATCGTGGTGACCAAAACTGGATGCAGGATTCCAAGTGTGGCCTTACCAAGGCCTTGTAAAGTGGTATTAACCCTTCACGTGATCTTGATTCTCTCCCTCTGTTAATGCAGCCTAACACTGTGTTGGCTTTTTGGGCAGCTGCAGCACGCGGCCGGCTCCTATCGAAGTGACTGTCTACTAAGACTCCGAGATCCTCTCACAGTTGCTACCGTTGAGGAAGGTCCCACCTTGTAAAGAGACAATTTAGAAACGGAGAAGAGATGCAGATGCATGTTCGAATCCTGTGGCCTGCCTAAAGAAAGGAAAAGACTCTTTTGCTAAGACACGGGATAAAGCCAGTTAGCCAGCTCACTCTGAATGTGAAAAGCCCACAGCCCCTGCAGACGTTTCTTCCCGCAAGATAAAATAGTAACCAGCCTACATTGATCCACAACCACCATTCAGCCCCCCTCTTGATTCTTACTTAAAGGAACTAATGAAGCCAACCCCCCCCCTTTAGAATTGCAAACGCCCACAGTCCAAGTTGGGATCTTAATTTCGGGTGATCAAACCCTTAAAGAGATTCTTGCAACTCTCATCAAAGGGAAGTCAGCAGCCAGTTTATCCTAGTGGTCTATGCGCAGCACCCTCTGGTGGTCAATCTCCAAACAACAGGCCTGTGTTCCTGTATACAGCGCACCCTAGTGGTTTATATGCAACGCCCTCTGGTGGCCAATCTCAAAACAACAGGTCTGTGTTCAAGCTGTGTACAGTGCACCCTAGTGGTCTATGCGCAGTGCCCTCTGATGGCCAATCAGCAAACAACAGGCCTGTCTTCAAGCTATCTGTACAGCGCATCCTAGTGGTCTAGGCGCAGTGCCCTCTAGTGGCCAATCAGCAAACAACAGGCCTGTGTTCAAGCTATCTGTGTACAGCGCACCGTAGTGGTCTGGGCGCAGCGCCCTCTGGTGCCAATCTTCAAACAACAGGCCTGTGTTCAAGCTATCTGTGTACAGCACACCCTAGTGGTCTGGGCGCAGCGCCCTCTGGTGCCCAATCTGCAAACAACGGGTCTGTATTCAAACGATCTGTGTACAGCGCACCGTAGTGGTCTAGGCGCAGTGCCCTCTGGTGGCCAATCTCCAAACAACAGGCCTGTGTTCAAGCTATCTGTGTACAGCCCACCCTAGTGGTCTGGGCGCAGTGCCCTTTGGTGGCCAATCAGCAAACAACAGGCCTGTGTTCAAGCTATCTGTGTACAGCGCACTCTACAATATCTACACAGCATCTATGGATCCCCCAACACCCTTGAGCAGAAGGAGAGACGGGTCACCTTGGAGAGGAAATTTAGATTTGGCATCCAGGTGTGTGCACCAATTCTCTGACAAGCCGGGGAAGGAATATATATTATGGAAGCGCTTCTTCGGGAATGCCATTCGCAACGAAGGGTTGGAGCCCGCCGAAGAGCTTGGGCTTATGATAGCATGGCTGGGACCAGAATCTGCAGAAGTAGTAAAGGACATCTACTCGTCCCAACTGGGTAACCCAGACACCGCCCTTGAGGAAGCGTGGGATATGCTGGATCGGCACTATGGGGCACCTATGTTGATGGAGTCCTCCTTCTTGGATCCTCTCTACGAATTCCCTGACATCCGTCTCAGAGAACCTCACAAGCTGCGGGAATTCTCTCTCCTCCTTACGCAGCTGCGGAATGCACAAGAAGATCCCACCTTGCCGGGATTTATTTGTCTCGAGGAGTTGAGGACGCAACGCGCTATCATTCGAAAGCTACCACGGAAGTTAGCAGAAGAATGGATCCACTTATCTCAAGATTACGAGACAAAGAATCAAGATGGAGTTCCCCCCTTTGCTGTCCTTGAAGAATTTGTGGCCCGCCAGGCTGAGCTGTACAATAACCCTGAATACATCAGCATCAGAGAAGGAGAGTTCCCTGCAGCCAAAAAGGCCAGTCAGAACTCCGGCGCGAGCAGGGGTCCGTTCCAAAGTGCAAAGGGGAAAACCCTTGCGTCCGGCCGGAAGACAGAGGCCGCTCCTTTGCCTACAAAGAATTCAGACGAGCGATTGTGGAAGAAAGCTCCAGCTAAACCTCTGCCGATAAAGGAAGGCCCGATCTGTCGGTTCCACGAATCCTCACATTCCCTGAACAAGTGCCGAGCGTTCGGAAAGAAGCCCCTGGACGAACGCAAGGCTTTGCTCAAGGAGTACAAGGTCTGCTACAAGTGCGGTGAGTCTACGGACCACGTGGCCAAAGCTTGCGTGGCTCAGGTGAAGTGTCCCCTATGCAAGAGTGACAAGCACCCGGGAGCCCTGCATCCAGACTCTGAGCAGCTACAACCAGCGACTTCTACTCCTCCTTCCAGCGAGGAGCCTCAGCGTGGCTCCAAAGGGCACCCAGAGTTGATCGCGATGGTCAATTGCACGTCAATATGTGATGACTCATCACCCTGTCGTTCATGCACCCACATCTGCTTAGCTAAAGTCTACCCCACCGGACGCCCAGAAGAAGCCGTGAAGATGTACGTAGTGGTGGCTACACAAAGCACTCATTCAATAGCCAGGTCAGCGGTCTTCGACCTCTTTGATGTCCCAAGTGAAGAGATGCCTTACACAATATTAACGTACACTGGGTCCCAGCGCACGGTGGGGAGGGTCGTCGCTGAACTCTGCGTAGAGTCATTAGATGGGAGTTCGCGGTTCCCACTGCCGCCATTGCTTGAATGGGACAACATACCAATTGATCACAGTCAGATTGGAACGCGAGAAACAGCAAGGGCCATACCTCACCTGAGGCACATGGCGGATCTCTTTCCTCCCCTGGATCCTGAAGCCGAAATCCTACTTCTGTTGGGACAAGACGCCCCTCTGCTCCTTGGTTGTGAGAGAAGGATCAGAGGCCCACCAGACTCCCCAGTTGCCCTCAAGACGGAACTCGGATGGGTCCTCGTAGGAACGGTCAGTGTCCCATCGGCTGCGAGCTCCGACCCAGGCGAACGTCCCAGCGACTTCCATTCTTCGTAATGGGAGAGCGTCCCCCTTGAAACCATGCCAAAGAACACTTTACACTTTCGACCATTAAGCCTCAACTAAAAGAGCCCCAAACATCAAGCACCCTGTCATCCTTCCCGCTCGTCAACATGTCAAGAGCCTGCTGGTCCAACACTACCACGAAACCGCCCACCATCAAGGCCGGCACTTCGCAGAAGGTACCATCAGAAGCTGCAGGACTCTGGATCGTGGGAGCCCAAAGGTGCGTCGCTACCAACTTGTACAGGTGCCTGCGTTGTCGCAAACAACGGGGCGCGACACAACACCAGTTGATGGCTGACCTGCCACCCGAGTGCCTTAGTCCCAGACCGCTATTTACCAACGTGGGCCTAGACGTCTTTGGCCCGTGGTCCGTGACTGTTCATCGGACCAGAGGTGGTCAAGTCAACAGCAAACGCTGGACTGTCCTCTTCACACGTCTTAGCATCCGATCCGTTCACATCGAAGTCATCGAGTCCATGGACACTTCTTGCTTCATCATCGCCCTAAGGAGGTTCCAAGCCTACAGAGGTCCAGTTAAGGCTTTTAGATCAGTGGTTCTCAACCTGTGGGTCGGGACCCCATTTGGGGTCGAACGACCATTTCACGGGGGTCGCCAAACAATGCAGTCCGCCATTTTTTTCCCCTTTTCCTTAGCTGTGCTACTCCCTTTTATTCTATTGGCTTTTGAAAGCCAATAGAATAGACTCTCTTGAATAGAGTCTCATTCGATTGGCTTTCCAAAGCGAATAGGAATTGTCCAGGATGTCTCTGCCCTGCTGAGCCCGCCAAAAGTCCCATTCTGCAAACGGTGCTGCACCAGTTGAGTAGTCCTTGACTTACGACCAGTTGGGGGTCGCGGCATTAAAAAGGTTGAGAACCACTGTTTTAGATCTAGCCGCGGGACTAACTTTGTCGCAGCCTGCAAGGAACTACAGATTGACAAAGGCACTCGCCTCGATTCACCAAATGACGAATACCTAAAGGCCCGAACTGTGTATGGACATTTAATCCTCCCCACGCATCCCACATGGGAGGAGCGTGGGAATGCATGATTGGCGTAGCCCGCAAAATCCTGGACTCCATATTGACAAAGACACCCACACTGACGCAGGAGATCCTCACCACCCTTGTGGCAGAAGTGGCAGCTATCATCAATGCTCGACCTTTGATTCCAGTTTCCACGGATCCTGAAAATGCAACTATCCTCATTCCGGCCGTCTTGCTGACCCAGAAGACAGGCAATTGGCCGGCACCACTAGGGGACTTTGTTCCCAAAGACACGTACAAACAACAATGGAGACAAATTCAACTGCTGGCCAACGCTTTCTGGAAGCGCTGGAAGCAAGAATACTTGTCTACCCTACAGGATCGCCACAGATGGAAGATCTACCCTCGAAGGAGACGTTGTCTTGTTGAGAGACAAGGACGCGCACACCAGAACCCGTGGCCCATAGGGCTTGTGCACCAAGTTCTACCCAGCTCCGATGGATTTCTTCACCAAGTTGAAGTCCAGACCGCGAAGCCACGAGAGTCATGTCGTGACTCACAGACTCTCGTTTACACCAGGCCGATCACCGACCTGGTACTGCTGCGGAGGAAGACCGAACACGAAGATTCAACCTCGAGTTATGCATGTTTTGTATTTACCTCATAATCGCATTGTGTCGATGCTATGTTTTTGCTTATTTTAGTTAATAGTTAGTTAATAGTGGAAATTTTATAAGTCCAAGCGGGGAGTGTGCTGGTCCGAGTAAATAGCTATCTTAGGAATTAAGAACTGTCCCCTTAAGGCTTCTGGGTAATGTAGTTTTAAGTTACCTGGACATATCTGTGTTTCTGATTGGCCACTGGGGGGGGAGACTTCTGATTAGTTACGGGATTTCCTGGCTACGTGCCAGCCAGCGAGGTCTTTGTGAATTCCAGCCATGAGGATTTTTTGTTCCGTTCACATGGAAGAAACTCAACTCTTTTTATCTACGTGTTGGGTCCAGATTATGCAATCAACGCCAGAAGAATCTCTCCAGTAAATGATGTGAGTTGATGTTTAGAGAATGCCTGATGAATTAAAGTAATCTTCATAAAACCCTTTCCGTGGAGTTTATCTGCCTGTATCAAGCGATAGCCAGCAACACCCTTGCTTGATACAGAGGCTCTGTTAATAATAATAATAATAATAATAATAATAATAATAATAATAATGCAAAGAAGCTGAAGAAACAGTGGACCACTTGGTAAGCTGTTGCAAGAAGATTGCACAGACTGACTACAAGCAGCGGCATGACAAAGTAGCAACAATGGTGCATTGGAAGATCTGCAAAAAATATCATTTGCCTGTAAGCAAAAACTGGTGGGATCATAAAATAGAGAAAGTCATAGAAAATGATAAAATTAAACTGCTCTGGGACTTCAGAATTCAAACAGACAAGCACCTGCAACATAACACCCCGGACTTAACAATTGTCAATAAGAAAGACAAAAAAGTCTGGATAGTGGACGTGGCAGTGCCTGGAGATAGCAGAATAGACGAGAAAGAACTGGAGAAGATAACAAAATACAAAGACCTACAAATAGAAATAGAAAGACTGTGGCAAAAGCAAGCAAGGGTAGTACCAATAGTCATAGGCTCCTTGGGTGCAATCCCAAAACATCTGGAGCACCACTTGGACACCATCATCGGCATTGACAAATATGCTATTAGTCAATTGCAAAAGGCGGCCTTACTAGAAACTGCTTCCATCCTGCGACGAGATCTGTAATGCCATCAAACATCCACATCTGCCTATCCCAGGTCCTGGGTAAGGACTCGATAGGTAGACAAAATGCCAAATCCAGTCTGAACATCTGGCTGACCGTGCGATGATCCATAATAATAAAGTTGGAAGGGACCTTGGAGGTCATCTAGTCCAGGGCTTTTCAACCTTTTCACCCATTGTACCACTTTTAGGATATGGCAATACCCGAGGACCACCAGTCGCCTAGCAAGGTGTCAAAAACGTGATGACCAAAAAGAAAGAAAGAAAAAGAAAAAAGTGATAAAGCACAGGTAGTCCTCGACTTACAACAGTTCGCTTAGTGACCGTTCGAAGTGACAATGGCACTGAAAAAAGTGCCCCCCAAGCCACAGCCGAGCAAGACACCTGCCTGCCCACCTGGCCGTGCTCTTCCTCCTGTCCGAGGTTTTCATTGTTGTGAGCATTTCTGTTGAGGATTGGCAGCAGGGGTGGGGTGGGGTGGGTGTTTGTGTTTATTACCCCCCCCCCCCCGGTCTGCTGGGTGGTTGCAGCAGGTTTTGGTCCCTTCCCATGACCCTGGGACACTGTGACCATCATAAATATGAATCAGTTGCCAAGCATCTGAATGTAAATCACAAGACCCTGGAGAGGCTGCAACATTCCAGCCGACTGGCACTTCTTCTGGGCTCAGCAGAAGCGTCAGGATCAGTGCTGCTTTCCAGCTGATTGGTGCTTCTTCAGGGCTCAGCAGAAGCACCAGGATCAGCGCCGAGCTCCAGCTGCAGCCTGGCGCTGGTGCTGGCGCTTCCACTGTGCCCTGACAGCCCCAAAGAAGCGCCAATCAGCTGGAAAGCAGCACTGATCCTGGCGCTTCCGCTGAGCCTTGACAGCCCTGCAGCTCCAGCCGTCTCTCGCTCAGGCTTGTGTGGTGCTGCTACCAGTTCAGCTCATTCCCCTCCCTTGCTACCACTTTTCTAGGATGGTTGTGTACCACCTGCCAGGTGCCAATGGACCACAGGTGGTACCCGTACCACTGGTTGAAAAGCCCTGATCTCGTCCAACCCCCTGCTCAGGCAGGAAACCCTGTACCATTTCAGGCAAATGGCTGTCCAGTCTCTTCTTAAAAAGGAGGAGGAATAACAGAATAACAGACTCGGAAGGGACCTTGGAGGTCATCTAGTCCAACCCCCAACTCAGGCAGGAAACCCTATGTACCATTTCAGACAAAGGGCTGTCCAGTCTCTTCTTAAAA
Source organism: Crotalus adamanteus (assembly GCA_039797435.1). Lineage (NCBI taxonomy): Eukaryota > Metazoa > Chordata > Lepidosauria > Squamata > Viperidae > Crotalus > Crotalus adamanteus. The sequence continues at coordinate 143,974,016 of CM077936.1, read as the reverse complement.
ACCTCCAGCGTTGCAGCATTGACAGCTTCTGGAGGCAAGGAGTTCCGCTGGTTAATTGCGCCAACTATCGTTACCTCTCGTGGCAATTCATTCCTCTTCAACCCAGGTTAACAGAAACACAATCACAATGTCACACAAGTTGCCCGGATAAACGAAACCCCTTATGAGTCTGGTTCACACAACCTTCCGCTCTTCTCCGTCAAATTTCCCAGGTTTATTTTGCAAGTCCAGAAAATCTGGGGGAACTGCAGGTTGTCTTCAACGTACGACCGTCACAGAGCCCAACAATTCTGTTGTTCAGTGAGACATTTGTTGAGTGAGTTTGGCCCCAGTTTACGACCTTCCTTGCCGCAGTGAATCCTCACAGTGGAATCGGATGGTCGCAAAACAGAGTCGCGTGACCCCCCCGGGGACAGTGTGACCATCGTAAATACGAGTCAGTCGCCGAGCATCTGAATTTTGATCCCTTGACCGTGTAGAGGCTGCAACAGTGCGAAAATGTGTCCTAGGTCACTTTTTCCAGTGCCGTCGTACCTTGGAACGGTCACGAAGCGAACTCTTTGTAAACTGAGGACTAGATGCATGACTCTAATGCAGGGGCGGTGGTCAGCTAGGCCCAGCTGGCACAGGAATTCTGGGAGTTGAAGTCCACAAGTCATAAAAGTTGGCGTGTTCTCTTGGGAACCACAGCTGTTCCTATTTCAGCAGTCCAGTTTGGGGTGCGGGGTGGGGAAGGCCCTCTGAGCATGCTCAGAGGGCGGTGCCTTTTCGTGACTCATTCTGCATTTTAGTCTATTTTAGGCAATATCTCTAAGACGGCCTTTGCAGACCGGCCTGATCCCTCCCAAAGCGTGCCCAGGCAGAGATTAAAAAGTGTTTTTTACCCCCCCCCCAAAGTATTCCAAATATGTTTGTTTCTCCTGGATAGGGATGACACATAAACACACACAGCTTCCACTGGGACCGCAAAGCAACCTCTCTCTCAAGGTCAGCCAAGGACACGGGAGGACTCTTTTGGTGTGTGTTTGTGTGTGAGCTCACGCGCCTGCGCTAGTGCGTATGCTAGGGACAACCCAGCTAAGTTGTGGGCAGATGCAGTTGTCGTGCTCAGATAAACACACACGCACACACACCCCGCTCCGGAAAAAGAAATCTAAAACTCTGTCCTACCCAAATGGCAGTTCCTGGGAACCCTTGCTCCTTCCCAAGAAAAATAAACTGGCTTTTTGTTTGGTTTGTTTGATCTCTGGAAAAGAGATCCAGGTGGAGTTCGTTGGCCAGGATGGAGGAGATGTGGTGGTGGGCCAAGGGGCTGGGATGGGGGGTCTCTAGGAGCGCCCCTGTTCCTCCCCCCCCCAGCCCTTTGTTCCAAAGCAGAAGCTTTTGCGGGCTCCCGAGAAAGGAAATAGACGGTGGGGAGGGAGGGAGGGAGGGAGGGAGGAAGGAAGGAAGGAAGGAAGGAAGGAAGGAAGGAAGGAAGGAAGGAAGGAAGGAAGGAAGGAAAAGAGACGGAGGGAGGGAGAAATGAAGGGAAGGGAAAATTGAAAAAAGAAAGAAAAAGTAAGAAAAATGGAGGGAGGGAGGAAGAAAGGAAGAAAGGAAAAGTGATGGAGGGAGGGAGAAATGAAGGGAAGGGAAGATTGAAGAAAGATAGAAAAAGTATAAAAAGGGAGGGAGGGAGGAAAGAAAAGAGATGAAGGGAGGGAGAAATGGAAGATTGAAAAAAGAAAGAAAAAGTATAAGAAAAATGGAGGGAGGGAGGAAGGAAGGAAGGAAGGAAGGAAAAGAGGGAGGGAGGAATGAAGGAAAGAATGAAATAAGAAAAAGTATAAGAAAAAGGGAGAGAGAGGGGGAGGAAGAAAGGAAAAGAGAGGGAGGCAGAAATGAAGGGAAGATTGAAAAGAAGAAAGAAAAAGGAGAAAAGGGGAGGGAGGGAGGGAGGAAGGAAGGAAGGAAAGAAAGAAAACATGAAAGGGAGTGGGAGAGGGAAGGAAGACCCACCCACCCTAGTCGGGGCAACCTCAGATTCCCTGGCCAGTGTTCCCAACGGGGGGGGGGCCTGAAACCGCCAAGACCCATTTTTAGAAACCGACTTCAGTCTGACCTCAAGGAAGGATTTCCAAAGGTGACATGAGCATGTGGCCCTGAGCACGGAGAGTCACATGGGGGGACCCATTAAAATGCAAGACACTTTTACACACAACACACACACACACACACACACACACACACACACACACACACACACACGGAAAAGCTGCCCATCAACCTTGCTTTCATTGGGGACCCCTCTGCACTGGCCACCAAATCTATTGCTTATTGTATGTATGTATGTATGTGTGTTTTTATGTATGTATGTATTTAGGCCAAAACAATTCAAAATTAAAAGCGTTCCAAGGAAAATGCTAAAAACTGGGAAATAAAAACAATCTTTTCCATTTTTACAGATTTTGTTTGATCTGCTGTGTTTATTTGATCATTGAGGATTTCAAATGGTTTTTTTTTAAAAAAAATATATATATTTTTATGCCACTTTAAAGACTTGTGGACTTCAACTCCCAGAATTCCTCAGCCAGCCCTGCTTCGAACTTGGCCACTTTAAAGACTTGTGGACTTCAATTCCCAGAATTCCTCAGCCAGCCCTGCTTCGAACTTGGCCACTTTAAAGACTTGTGGACTTCAACTCCCAGAATTCCTCAGCCAGCCCTGCTTCAAACTTGCCCACTTTAAACACTTGTGGACTTCAATTCCCAGAATTCCTCAGCCAGCCCTGCTTCGAACTTGGCCACTTTAAAGACTTGTGGACTTCAACTCCCAGAATTCCTCAGCCAGCCCTGCTTCAAACTTGGCCACTTTAAACACTCGTGGACTTCAATTCCCAGAATTCCTCAGCCAGCCCTGAGGGCTGGCTGAGGAATTCTGGGAGTTGAAGTCCACAAGTCAAAGGGGCGAAGTTTGAAGACCCCCTACTTTTACCTAATCAAAGTTTAACACAGTATTTCTGAAGGTTGATGCCTTTCAGCCGTGTGGACTACAACCCCCAGAATTCCCCAGCCAGCAAAGCCAGCCAATGGGGCAAAACTCACTTAGCGACCAAAATCTGGGCCTCCATTTTGGCTGTAAATCAAGAACCACCTTTACCAGCAAGCAAAGTTGAATATTTCAGATTTTTTTTTTTTTAAAAAAAAAGGATGGATGCACAGAAAAAGAAGATATAAGGTGGATACCTGTCGGCTGGGGAATTCTGGGAGTTGAAGTCCAGACGACTTCAACTTCCCAAGGTCTAGCCACATTGATTGGCTAGCTATTTCAGAAGTCCTTGGCACTCATGGGGCAAAATCTCAGCATCACCACAACAAGGCAGTCCTCGGCTTACGGCCACAATGGAGCCCAACATTTACCCGGCAGAGTGAAACTTTGTTTTGTCCTGCTTTACGACTTTTCTTGCCACCGTTGTTAAACGAATCATTGCAGGGTTAAAAGTGAGTAGCCCACCTGTTAAGTGGATTTGGCTTCCCCCATTGACTTTGCTTGTCAGAAGGTCACAAAAGGGGATCTCGTGACCCCCCCCCCGGGACAGTGCGACAGTCATAAATGTGAGTCAGGTTCTCCTGCTTGAGCAGGGGGCTGGACTAGAAGACCTCTAAGGTCCCTTCCAGCTTTCTATTCTATTCTATTCTATTCCTATGTTTATTTCTACTCTATTTCTTATTCTATTCTATTCTTCATTCTATTCTATTCTATTCTATTCTATTTTTTCTATTGTATTGTATTGTATTCCATCCTCTATTCTATTCTATCTATCTATTCCAGTGGTTCTACACCTGTGGGTCGGGACCCCATTTGGGGTCGAACGACCATTTCACAGGGGTCGCCAAACAACGCAGTCCGCCATTTTTTTCCCCCTTTTCCTTAGTTGTGCTACTCCCTTTTATTCTATTGGCTTTTGAAAGCCAATAGAATAGACTCTCTTGAATAGAGTCTAATTCTATTGGCTTTCAAAAGCCAATAGGAATTGTCCAGGCTGTCTCTGCCCTGCTGAGCCCGCCAAAAGTCCCATTCTGCAAACGGTGCTGCACCAGTTGAGTAGTCCTCGACTTACGACCGGTTGAGTAGTCCTCGACGTACGACCGGTTGGGGGTCACGGCATTAAAAAGGTTGAGAACCACTGATCTATATTTTCTATTCTATTCTTCTATTCTATTCTATTCTATTCTATATTTTGTATTGTATTGTATTGTATTCTATTCTATTCTATTCTATTCTATTCTATATTTTGTATTGTATTGTATTGTATTCTATTCTATTCTATTCTATTCTATTCTATTCTGTGATGCCAAGTGTCCAGATATTGATCACGTGACCATAGGGGAGACACTGCAAGTGTGAAAAACGGTCTAAAATCACCTTTTCCAGCCCTGTTGTAACTTTGAACGTCACTAAACAGACTTTCTGTAAGAAAACACTCCTTTACACACCGCTCCGCCACTACCAACCAGCGACGCCACAACAAATCAAACCATAAATGGATAAAAATGCCCTCTTTAACGGAGGGCAGCGTCGTTCCCGAATTCCATGAGATCTAGAAACATGCTGGATCGGATTTATCGATCCCAGATATAAAGCTACTTTACCTGATTTCTCCCAGACGCCGGACCTCCCTTCCCCCCCCCCCCCCCCCGCCTCCGACCAGCCAGGCTGGTTCCTCCCCACCCGCTCGTCCACTGTCAATCAAATCACATCAAAACCGTGACAGCCCATAAAACTTCGGATTAGAACAGGAGCTACGAAACTCGCCGTGCCGGATTTCTTGGGGAAAACGTCTCGCTGCTCAATTTTATTTTATTTTAGTTTTCAACTGTCGGAGGGGGGGGGTTCACGTGCCCAGAGCACCCACGCATGCATGCACACGACCGGTTCTGGAAGGCTGACCTGTGTGTTTAAGGTGTGTGTGTGGGGGGGGAAATGGGAGTCCAGCAAAGCCCTTTGCACGTGCTCAGGGGCACAGAAAGCACCCCGAGAGACCCTTAGCGGGCGCCGCGGGCGGGCGGGCGCAGCCCCCGCCCCGCCCCTTGCCCGCAGCGCAAGGAAGCCGGAAGCCATTTGCAACAGAGCGCCCGCGGGCGCCGAAGCTTTCCCGAGGAAAACTGGGGTGTGGGATCGATGGAAGAGGCTGGGGAGATTAGACGACCCCCCTCCCGGCCTGGCAGAGTCTTCCTCTCGCCCCCCCCCGCCACAAATCACCTTCACCGCCTCTTCCTCCTCCTCCTCCTCTTCCTCCCTTCGGATCTGCTGGAAGCCAGCTGGCATCTTCCCTGCAGGGGGGGGTCTTTTGAGGCTGGGGTCGCGGCCGTCGAGGAGTTTAGTCCCAAGGCTGGCGGGGGCAGTCCGGCCGAGGGGGCTGCCCGCGAGGCCAGGAGGCGCTTAGAAAGCAGCGAGCGGGGGGTCCCGCGCCCGGCTGGCGAGTCCCGGGCTGCGGCCACGGCAGGGCAGGGCACCCTGGTGCCCCCGCCCTCGCTCGCTCATTGGGCCCGCCCCCCCGGGGGAGGGGACAGAGGTTGAACTTGAGGGGGGGGCGAGCTCAGAGGGAGGCGGGGTGGCCGAGAGACCCCCCCCCATTAGTGCCGCGCGGGTCTCCTTGCGCTGGCCAATGGAGCGATCCTAAGCAAGAATTAGGGTAATAAGTACTGTTGCGTTGCTGTCGATTTCGCGACCCCACACTTCGCCCACCCACCACGGAGCGGGGTCGCTCGAGCGTTCCCCCCCCACATTCCTGAGCCTTTTTTCCCCTTCACAACAACCCCTCCAGGTAGGCCAGGCTTCCATCCGTGGCTCGGACTGCCAATGAGGATCGAGTCCGTGGGGGGGGTGCGGGGAGGGGAGGGATACGTATGGGATACTGACTTCCAAGGTCTTTACCCACGGGACCCCTCCCCATGCTTGCTCTGCTCTATAAAAGCAGCGCCCCCCCTTTAATCGCCCCGTTCGTGTGAGAGAGAGAGAGATGGATGGATGGACACACGGACAGACAGAGATAGATATGGATACATGGATGGATAGAGATAAATAGATAGATAGACAGACAGACAGACAGACATAGATATTGATACATGGATGGATGGATAGAGATAGATAGATAGACAGACAGACATAGATATTGATACATGGATGGATGGACAGACAGACAGATAAATGATAGACAGATGGAGACAGACAAACACATAAAATAAATCATGTACGAACAAGCAAATAATAAGCAATAACTAAACAACAAACGGAATAAACAGATTAAAAAATAAATGTAATGAATAAAATTGATAAAGAACAAATGAATGAAGAAGAAATAAATAAATAAAAGAACTGAGTAAGTAAACAAATAAGTAGACAATGTCTACACAGTCGAATAGTAAGTGAATAAACAAACAGCACGAATAAACAAAAAATAAAGAAAGAACGAATAAAAGAACAAGGAAGAAATAAATGACAAAGAACGGACAAATGGACCATTAAGAAAAACAAAGAAGAGAACAACGAATAAGCAAACGATAAACAGACAAGCAACAAATGGGAGATATAATTGCGCTGGTTAAGATAGCCTTGTTTGGGGGGGGGACCTACCTGGCTCTTGAGGAGACCAAACCAGGTAGGCTTTACTGGTTCCCCCCCCCCACTTCGAAAGTTAACCCTTCACCTTCCATGTTTTATTTAACACCCCCCCCAAAAGCAGCTAGGAACAACCAAGCTCCATTTTAATTTAATTAATTTTAATTTAATTTTCTATCTCTCTCCCCCCCTTCTCCCCCCTTGAAACCCAGCCTATCGACTCACGGGGAGGGGGTCCAGTTCAGACAACCCCCTCCCCCTAACCCGGGTCAAGAAAACACCCCCACCCTTCGCGCAACAGCTGAAGCCTGATGACTGAGCAGCCCAGGGCAAGGCAAGGCAAGCAGGTGGATGGTGGGAAGGCAGCCAGTCTGACTTTTTTGGGGTGGGGGGGGGAGCTGTCAAGGCGTGCCAACCCACGCACTACGGTCACGGGATGGCGCAGCTGCCCGCAGGCCATGGGAAGGGGGGGCGGAGGGGGGGTCCGTAACTTGAGCCCCAGGACAGAAAAAGAGGAAGGGAACAGATCCCAGGTCTTGTGCTTGCTCCTTCTTCAGTGGCCTTTAGAGAAAGACCCCCCCCCCCCATGCATGTGCCCTTCGGATATGCCACCCCCCCTCCCCGGGGACCCTCCGGCCACATGAGGGCGTCTAGGCCGGGTCCCAAAATAACCTGCAAGGACAGCCTGGCAGAACCAAGTGGAGCCGAGTGCGAGAATCCTGGCTTAGCCTAAACCGAGTTGGGGGGGGGGGAAGCAGAGGCTGAGCAGGTGCTAAGGGGGCTGGGGGGGGCGGGCTCGTCTGGAGGGGAAGAAAAAGCCCCCTCCCCAAATCCTTGCCCGCTCGGACCGTCTGTCTCCAAGGAGTTGGTGGCTTTGTCAGCGAATTTAAGAATTCCTTTTGCGCCTGTCATCTGAGAAATTGGAGAGATAAGTCTTGCTTTGGGCTTCAGAGGTCATCCAGTCCAACCCCCTCTTCCAATCGGTCACAAGCATCCGGGAGAGGTGAAAACGCAGGCCTTCGAGGGGCGAGCTAGCTTTTTAAGGAGTCAAACGGTCGGTCGGTCCGTTTGGACGCTTGGCGGCCGACTCATATTTACGACGGTGGCAGCGTCCCGGGGGGGGGGGAATCACGTGATCCCCCCCTTTTGCGACCAAAGCCGGATTTGCTTAACGGCCGTGTGACTCGTTTAACATCTGCAGCGATCCGTTTAACAATGGCGGCAAGAAAGGCCGTAACAAGGGAGCAAAGCTCCCTGTTAAGTTACTGTCTCGCTTAGCGACGGAAATTTTGCACATCAATTCGAAGACAGCCGGTATAATTCTCTTCCTATTTGCGGCCTCAGGGGTCTCTTCTGCAGGCTAAACCCTTTCGGGTCTCCCAACCCTCCCCGGTGGGGCCTCCCCGGTGGGGCTGGGTCTCCCGACCATCTTGAAATCCCCTCTCAGTCCTCGGCTTGCGACGACAATCGGGGCCACAACTTTGTCGTTAAGTGAGGCCCGCCCGATTTTACCATCTTTTTTGTTCATCGCTGTTAAGCAAATCGCCACCGTCCTTAAGTGAGGCACGTGGTCGTTAAGCGAATCGGGATGCCCCCCCTCCTTTGGAATTCGCCCGCCGGGACGGTCACGTGACCCCGGGACGCTGAGACCGTCGCAAACCCGCGCGCCCAAATTTTGATCGCGTGACCCAGGCTGCGACGGTCGTAAGGGCGAGGACCGGCCGCTAAGTCGCTTCTCTCAGTGCTCTCGTCGCTCGGAACGGTCGCGGGAAGAACGGCCGTTAGTTGGAGACCGCCTGGATTTATTTCTCCCTCCCCCTTTCGAAGCGGGGGGGGCTGTGCAGAGGCGAGAGGGGAAGGGTCTCTTGCCCCCCCCCCGGGGTTTTAGGCCGCTGTTCCTGCCCCCCCCAATAGCGCTGGCCTTTCCAGTGGCCTCTGCGTCTTGAGCTGGGCTCACGTTCCACCTGGGCTGGCCGGGCCGGGACGGAGAGACCCTCTGCACGTGTCCAGAGGCCGTGCCAGACCCCCCCCCATCCTGGATCTGCCCTTTCGCTTGTTTTTTGGGGGGGGAGAACGTCATTTCGGCCTCTGCTTTAATCCCAGTGGGAGCCTTTGGCCTCTCCAGCTTCTCAGCTGTCAGTTATGCCCAGCGCTTGCTTGGGGGGGGGGGTCATCTGCAGCTTTGGTCAGCCCCACCACCCCCAGCGCCTTTGGCCGTATGGATGGATGGAGTGATCTCTCTCTTTCTCTCTATCCTCTCCCCCTCTCTCCTCTCTCTATTCCCCCCTCCTCTCTCTATCTTCCCCCCCCTCTCTCTATATATATCCTCTCCATCCATCCATCATCTCTCTCTCTCTATCTCTTTTTCTCTCTCTACCCTCTCTTTCCCCTCTATCTATCTATGCTCTCTATCCTCTCTCTATCCCTGTCTATCATCTATTTTTATCATCTCTCTCTCTCTCTATCGTCTGTCTCTGTCTGTCTATCATCTATCCATCTATCTATCTATCTATCTATCTATCTATCTATCTATCTATCTATCTATCTATCTATCTATCTATCTATTCCTGTCTATCATCTCTCTATCTCTATCTATCTATCTATCTATCTATCTATTCCTGTCTATCATCTCTCTATCTCTATCTATCTATCTATCTATCTATCTATCTATCTATCTATCTATCTATCTATCTATCTATCTATCTATCTATCCCTGTCTAACATCTATCTATCTATCTATCTATCTATCTATCTATCTATCTATCTATCTATCTATCTATCTATCTATCTATCTATTCCTTTCTATCATCTCTCTATCTATATAATATCTATCTATCTAATATCTATCTATCTAATATCTATCTATCTATCTATCTATATCTATCTATCTATCTCATTATCTATCTATCTATCTATCTATCTATCTATCTATCTATCTATCTATCTATCTATCTATCTATCTATCTATTCCTATCATCTATCTAATATCTATCTATCTATCTTATCTATCTCATATTTATCTATCTCATTATCTATCTCATATCTATCTATCTATCTCATTATCTATCTATTCCTGTCTATCATCTATCTATCTAATATCTATCTATCTCATATCTATCTATCTCATATCTATCTACCTATCTATCTATTCCTATCATCTATCTAATATCTATCTATCTATCTATCTATCTATCTATCTATCTCATATCTATCTATCTCATTATCTATCTCATATCTATCTATCTCATTATCTATCTATCTCATATCTATCTATCTATCTCATATCTATCTATCTCATTATCTATCTATCTCATATCTATCTATCTATCTCTCATATCTATCTATCTCATTATCTATCTATCTATCTCATTATCTATCTATCCATCTATCTATCTCATATCTATCTCATATCTATCTATCTCATTATCTATCTATCCATCTGTCTATCTATCTCATATCTATCTATCTATCTATCTATCTATCTATCTCATATCTATCTATCTCATATCTATTTATCTATCTATCTATCTCATATCTATCTATCTCATATTTATCTATCTATGATCTATATTAGATTTTTCTCCCACCTTCATTACTTTATAAGTAACCCTAGATGGCAAACATATCAAATGCTCCTTCTGCCTCCTACTTTCCCTACGACAGCCCTGTGAGGTGGGCTGGGCTGAGAGAGAGAGACAGAGGGACTGGCCCAAAGTCACCCAGCCAGCCTCTCCTGCCTAAGGCAGGACTAGAACTCACCATCTCCCGACTGTCTAGCCTGGCGCCTTAACCGCTTCAGATGCCACATCTGGATAGATGGATGCCTGCAGAGCCTCCTGGCCAGGGGCAGTTTATCTGGGCAGTTCTTGGCTCAGGAGAGAGCAAAATGAATTTCCGTCCTTTTCCTCCTGTGTCGGGGAGGACAAGCGTGGTTGGAAAGGCCACCTTTTGTTGCCAAAAAGCTGCCAATCGGCAGGTGCACCACGTATGCACACTCCAGTATTCCTGGAACCCCGAGTGCGAGAATCTCCACTGTGCCGGCGCAGGAAAGCTGATCTTAAGCACGTGGGGCCGTCGGGAGCCCAGTGCCGTATTTTTAGATGGAGTTATCTCCAGCAAATGTCAAGCCATTCAGCTGCTGGGTTAAAGGGGGCGGGGGCCGCGGGAATCCAGGCAGCCCCCCACCCCCACCCCCTTGGCTATTCACCTGAGGAGCAGCACAGCCAGGTGAGGGAGGGGCTCCACTCTCCCCCGCTGTGCCCCCCAAAATCTGGAAAGCACAGGAGGTCCTCGACTTACGACCACAACGGAGCCCGACATTTCCATCACTAAGCGAGACGGCTGTTAGGTGGGTTTTGCCCCATTTTAGGACCATTCGTGCGGCCGTCGTTAAGAGAGCCACAGGGCTGTTAAGCGAATCTGACCTCCATTGGCTTGTCAGAAGGTCGCAAAAGCAGGTCATCGACACCCCCCCCCGGGCACGCTGCGACCGTCGTAAATATGAGTCAGTTATCAAGCATTTGAATTTTGATCATGGGACCAGGGGGATTAGCTGCAGTGGTCGTAAGTGCGAAAAAACGGTCATAAGTCCCTTAATTCAGTGCTGTTGTAAATCGAGGACTCTATGCAGCCTCTAATCTCAATATAGTAGTAGTAGTAGTAGTAGAAGAAGTAGTAGTAGGAGTAGTAATAATAAAAATAAAGTTGGAAGGGATCTTGGAGGTCATCTTCTCCAACCCCCTGCTGGCTGGGGAATTCTGGGAGTTGAAGTCCCCATGTCTTAAAATTGCCCAGTTTGAGAAATACTACCTTATAGTAAAAATATTGGATTTTCTGTCTAATGAAATACCAGTTTATTCCAGTAATTGGCTAGGTCCTCACAGGGATACTACAAAACCGGTGGATATTTGCAATCCAGCTATTAATTATTATTCTCATTAATGTTAGAAAAAAGTTCGGGAAAGTTTTGTTAAGTACAAAAGCAAAGTTGCGGCAAGTCTGACACCTAGAGGCCAATGGGCAAAAGTGCAGGTCTAAATCCAGAGTTGGGTTAGCCAGAATCCATCCTGGGTTTTCTCAGAAGCTAGCTCACTCTTTTCCAGCTAGGACCTCTGGGCTCTTGTCGTGAGTAGTTCAACAGGAAAACCTGGACTGGATTTTCCTACAGGCCTGACACTGCCATCCCTTTACGGATTGGAAGCAGAAGCATATATTTATAAAAATAGAATAAATATAAACATAAGATAAATAAATATTTACCAAATATTAAGGTGTATGTTAAAAATCAATAATATGTTTGTGTGAGTGTGTGTGAGTGTGTGTGTGTAGATCTTTGGTTATTCGGGTTTTCTCCCGCAAAAACCTCAGAAAACATACATATGTATGTATGTATGTATGTATGTGTTTTCTGAGGTTTTCGTGGGTGTTTGTATGTAGGTCTTTGGTTATTCGGGTTTTCTCCCGCGTAAAATTGGAAGTGTCTTGGCGACGTTTCGACGAAGTCCCATTCGTCATCTTCAGGCTGGTGTTTTCGGCTTCGTGCTTCTAGGAGCAATGTGTGGTCGTAGCTGTTTCTTCCTTTTAACTGCCAGTGGGGGTATGAACTGATTGGATGGGAGCTTGGCTGTGTTCTGATTGGGTGGAGGTGTGTTCTGATTGGCTAGGAGCACAACCAAGCCCCTAGCCAATCAGAGCACACCTCCACCCAATCAGAACACAGCCAAGCTCCTATCCAATCAGTTCATACCCCCACTGGCAGTTAAAAGGAAGAAACAGCTACGATCACACATTGCTCCTAGAAGCACAAAGCTGAAAGCACCAGCCTGAAGATGAGGAATGGGACTTCGTCAAAACGTCGCCAAGACACTTCCAATTTTACGTGGGAGAAAACCCGAATAACCAAAGACCTACATACAAACACCCGCGAAAACCTCAGAATATATATATAGACACACACACACACACACGTAGTCCTTGACTTACAACCATATTGGATCCCTGTTCTGATGGTCGTAAAGTGGGTCACCCAGGTGACAGACTCAATTTAAAAAAGATGTTTTATTGATTTTCTAATTTTACATTTAAGTATTTGAAAAGCCGCGTGGTGGCTGGGTTAATTGATAATACAATGACATACAAGTATCTTTAGTACAAGACTCAAGCTGCTATATTAGATTTTTCTTCTTTTTTCCCCTTAGTATTTACTGTCTCCTGTTCAAATGTACACTATTCTTATTAAATCAATTAAATAAAAATGACATTCTTACATCTATCAGTATTTTTTGCCTTACACATATTCTTATTATTTAAATATTCACTTTATAGACCATCAACGTTCTAATTAGTTTCCCCCCGTTTTTAATTCCCCATTAATATTGAACTTAACAATTAATATTTCTAGTTTCCAGGTTTTCAGTAACCAAAGTTCCCATTATCACAACACATCACCAAATCTAATATTCAGACTACACATCTTATCCATTTAAATGTATTCTATTTCTCACCATCTTGCATCAACTAATTAATAACACAATGTATGACAATCTTATTTTCTATTAATTTCCAAACGTCTTAAATTTAGTAACAGGCTCAATTTTGGGGGGGGGTGATTGTGGTTCAGTGGCCACAAGGAGAGTTCATCCAGGGGCATTTTGGCCAAACAAAGGAAATAAAAAGTGGTGTTGGACAAAAATAGAAAATCATAACGATGTAAACCAGGAGGTGCTGCATGCGGTCGTAAATACGGGACGGTCGCTGGGGGTCCAAAATGTAAGCAGGGTTGGGGCAGCTACTGGAATGCAGAAGTGAGTGGGAAGTACCTCCCAATCACCACTAGGTGGTGTGAATTGTTTGGTGGGGGGGAGGTCTGTGTATCTCTGAGCAGACACCAAGAGTTTGGTCGTAAGACGAGGACCGCCTATAAACTTTCTTTTAAAAAGGCTGACTTCGCCTCAAAGGCTGTCCTCAACTTACGTCCCAAATTTCCGTCGCCCAGCGAGACAGTTGTTAAGTAACTTTCGCCCCGTTTTGTGACCTTTCTGGCTCCGGTTAAAGGAATCGCGGCGGTTGTTAATTGAGAAACGGTCGTTAAGGGAGTCTGGCTTCCCCATTGGTTGTCCAAAGGTCGTAAAAGGGGATCCCGTGACCCCCAGGACGCTGCAACCCTCATAAATACGAGTCAGTTGCCGAGCGTCTGAATTTTGATCACGTGACCACGAGGATGCTGCCACGGTCGTTAAGTGTGAAAAGCGGTCATAAGTCACTTTTTTGGGTGCTGTTGTAACTTTGAACACTCACTAAACAAACTGTTGTTACCTGTCTCTAACTCTCCTGCGCTTTGTGTATTTCTCACATCTCGCCTGCAAGTCTCCCCATCTCCACCAGGGGGCAGTAAAGAGAGATGGGCCAACCCAAACTCTTCACGCCACCTATTGGCGATCTGGATTTTTGCAGCCAAGATCCGGTCATTCCAAATATCTAACTCTTTTGGGTTTTGTGTATCTCACACCCAGCCTGCAACTCTCCCCATCTCCACTAGGGGGCAGTAAAGAGAGAGGGGCAAAACTAAACTCTTGCTGCCACCTAGTGGCAATCTGGATGTTTTCAGCCCAAATTTGATCACCCCCAGCTGCCTAACTCTCTTGCTCTTTGTGTCTCTCTCACACCCAAGGTGTGAGTATTTTTGTCCCGACTTTCTACTGACCATCAATCACGGGGAATTGGCTCACCGGGGTATGTCATATTCTCGGTTTCACATTGGGAGGGAGCCTCGGGTGCCATAAAAGTGAGTTTTGATTAGGGCCAGGCTCTTGTGACAGCAGCGCCCGAAGGAGCGGGGATGAGGTCAGCTTTGCCTCGATCTGCGACGACCCAAGCGACACTGGGTGGAGCAGGAAGACAGGTCCATATTTGGTCTTCCCCAAGGCTGGGCTCCATGGAGAGGAGAGACAAAGCGAAACTGAGCTCAAACTGGGGAGGGTGACCTGGCTGAGTCTCTCTCTCTCTCTCCCCCCTCTCTCTGTCTGTCTGTCTCTTCCCTCTCTCCCCCATCTTTTTCTCTCCCCCTCTCTCTCTCCTCTTTCTCTGTCTCTTGTGTCTGTCTCTTTCTCTCCCCACCATCTTTTTCTCTCCCACTCTCTCCTCTTTTTCTGTCTCTTCTCTCTCTCTTCCCGTCTCTCCTCTCTCCTCCCTCTCTCTGCTCTCTCCTCCCTCTCTCTGCTCTCTCTCCTCTCTTCCTGTGTCTCCTCTCTCTCCTCTCCCTCTCTCTTCCTGTGTCTCCTCTCTCTCCTCTCTGTCTCCTCTCCCTCTCTGCTCTCTCTCCTCTCTTCCTGTCTCTCCTCTCTCTCCTCTCTGTCTCCTCTCCCTCTCTTCCCTCTGCTCTCTCTCCTCTCTTCCTGTCTCTCCTCTCTCTCCTCTCTGTCTCCTCTCCCTCTCTTCCCTCTCTGCTCTCTCTCCTCTCTTCCTGTCTCTCCTCTCTTCCTGTCTCTCTTCTCCCTCTCTTCCCTCTCTGCTCTCTCTCCTCTCTTCCTGTCTCTCCTCTCTCTTTCTGTCTCTCCTCTCTCTCCTCTCCCTCTCTCCTCTCTTCCTGTCTCTCTTCTCCCTCTCTTCCCTCTCTCTGCTCTCTCTCCTCTCCCTCTCTTCCCTCTCTCTGCTCTCTCTCCTCTCTTCCTGTCTCTCCTCTCTCTTTCTGTCTCTCCTCTCTCCTCTCCCTCTCTCCTCTCTTCCTGTCTCTCTTCTCCCTCTCTTCCCTCTCTCTGCTCTCTCTCTCCTCTCTTCCTCTCTCTCCTCTGTCTCCTCTCTCTGCTCTCTCTCCTCTCTTCCTGTGTCTCCTCTCTCTCCTCTCCCTCTCTCTTCCTGTGTCTCCTCTCTCTCCTCTCTGTCTCCTCTCCCTCTCTGCTCTCTCTCCTCTCTTCCTGTCTCTCCTCTCTCTCCTCTCTGTCTCCTCTCCCTCTCTTCCCTCTGCTCTCTCTCCTCTCTTCCTGTCTCTCCTCTCTCTCCTCTCTGTCTCCTCTCCCTCTCTTCCCTCTCTGCTCTCTCTCCTCTCTTCCTGTCTCTCCTCTCTTCCTGTCTCTCTTCTCCCTCTCTTCCCTCTCTGCTCTCTCTCCTCTCTTCCTGTCTCTCCTCTCTTCCTGTCTCTCTTCTCCCTCTCTTCCCTCTCTCTGTTCTCTCTCCTCTCTTCCTCTCTCTCCTCTCTCTTTCTGTCTCTCCTCTCTCTCCTCTCCCTCTCTCCTCTCTTCCTGTCTCTCTTCTCCCTCTCTTCCCTCTCTCTGCTCTCTCTCCTCTCTTCCTCTCTCTCCTCTCTCTCTCTCTGCTCTCTCTCCTCTCTTCCTGTCTCTCCTCTCTGTCTCCTCTCCCTCTCTTCCCTCTCTGCTCTCTCTCCTCTCTTCCTGTCTCTCCTCTCTTCCTGTCTCTCTTCTCCCTCTCTTCCCTCTCTCTGCTCTCTCTCCTCTCTTCCTGTCTCTCCTCTCTTTCTGTTTCTCCTCTCTCTTCTCTCCCTCTCTCCTCTCTTCCTGTCTCTCTTCTCCCTCTCTTCCCTCTCTCTGCTCTCTCTCTCCTCTCCCTCTCTTCCCTCTCTCTGCTCTCTCTCCTCTCTTCCTGTCTCTCCTCTCTCTTTCTGTCTCTCCTCTCCTCTCCCTCTCTCCTCTCTTCCTGTCTCTCCTCTCTCTCCTCTCTGTCTCCTCTCCCTCTCTTCCCTCTCTGCTCTCTCTCCTCTCTTCCTGTCTCTCTTCTCCCTCTCTTCCCTCTCTCTGCTCTCTCTCCTCTCTTCCTGTCTCTCCTCTCTCTTTCTGTCTCTCCTCTCTCTCCTCTCCCTCTCTCCTCTCTTCCTGTCTCTCTTCTCCCTCTCTTCCCTCTCTGCTCTCTCTCTCCTCTCCCTCTTCCCTCTCTCTGCTCTCTCTCCTCTCTTCCTGTCTCTCCTCTCTCTTTCTGTCTCTCCTCTCTCCTCTCCCTCTCTCCTCTCTTCCTGTCTCTCTTCTCCCTCTCTTCCCTCTCTCTGCTCTCTCTCTCCTCTCTTCCTCTCTCTCCTCTGTCTCCTCTCCCTCTCTCTGCTCTCTCTCCTCTCTTCCTGTCTCTCCTCTCTCTCCTCTCTGTCTCCTCTCCCTCTCTTCCCTCTCTGCTCTCTCTCCTCTCTTCCTGTCTCTCCTCTCCCTCTCTTCCCTCTCTGCTCTCTCTCCTCCTCCTGTCTCTCCTCTCTTCCTCTCTCTCCTCTCTCTTTCTGTCTCTCCTCTCTCTCCTCTCCCTCTCTCCTCTCTTCCTGTCTCTCTTCTCCCTCTCTTCCCTCTCTCTGCTCTCTCTCCTCTCTTCCTCTCTCTCCTCTCTCTCTCTCTGCTCTCTCTCCTCTCTTCCTGTCTCTCCTCTCTCTCCTCTCTGTCTCCTCTCCCTCTCTTCCCTCTCTGCTCTCTCTCCTCTCTTCCTGTCTCTCCTCTCTTCCTGTCTCTCTTCTCCCTCTCTTCCCTCTCTCTGCTCTCTCTCCTCTCTTCCTGTCTCTCCTCTCTTCCTGTCTCTCCTCTCTCTTCTCTCCCTCTCTCCTCTCTTCCTGTCTCTCTTCTCCCTCTCTTCCCTCTCTCTGCTCTCTCTCTCCTCTCCCTCTCTTCCCTCTCTCTGCTCTCTCTCCTCTCTTCCTGTCTCTCCTCTCTCTTTCTGTCTCTCCTCTCTCCTCTCCCTCTCTCCTCTCTTCCTGTCTCTCTTCTCCCTCTCTTCCCTCTCTCTGCTCTCTCTCTCCTCTCTTCCTCTCTCTCCTCTGTCTCCTCTCCCTCTCTCTGCTCTCTCTCCTCTCTTCCTGTCTCTCCTCTCTCTCCTCTCTGTCTCCTCTCCCTCTCTTCCCTCTCTGCTCTCTCTCCTCTCTTCCTGTCTCTCCTCTCCCTCTCTTCCCTCTCTGCTCTCTCTCCTCTCCTCCTGTCTCTCCTCTCTTCCTGTCTCTCTTCTCCCTCTCTTCCCTCTCTCTGCTCTCTCTCTCCTCTCTCTCCTCTCTCTTTCTATTTTTCTGTCTCTCCTCTCTCTCCCTCTCTCCTCTCTCTCTCCTCCCTCTCTGCTCTCTCTCCTCTCTTCCTGTCTCTCCTCTCTCTCCTCTTTCTCCCCTCTCTCTCCTCTCCCTCTCTCTGCTCTCTCTCTCCTCTTTCTGTCTCTCCCCTCTTTCTCTTTCTCTCCTCTCTCCTCTCCCTCTTCCCTCTCTGCTGTCTCTCTCCTCTCTTCCTGTCTGTCCTCCCTCTCCCTCCCTCCCTCCCTCTCTCTCTCTCTCTGTCTCTCTCTCCCCCCCTCTCTTTCTCTGTCTCTCCTCTCTCACTCTGTCTCTGTTTTAAAGTGGCCAAGTTGGAAGACCCCTGTTTTAAGCGTTTCACGTTAATATCAAAATCGAGGGGTTCACGTGCTTTGCAAAACAGGGATCGTTGCAAAACTCAAGACCCACATTTCTCCCCTTGAAAATATGCAACCACAAAGAATCCCCCCCCCAAACCTCTTTTTTTCTAAGCAAAACAGCTGTGAAGTGGCTTTGTGCCTCCATTTTGTGACCTTTCTTGACACAGTTCTCACGTTATTAAATCAGCAATACGGTCGTTAAGTGGGATCCGGCTTCCCCATTGAATTTGCTCGTCAGAAGGACGCCAAAGGGGATCACGTCACGTCCCGGGATGCGGCAACCGTCGTAAATACGAACCAGTTGGCTGAGCATCCGAATTTCAATCGCGTGATGCTGCAATGGTCGTTAAGTGTGAAAAACGGTCGCGAGTCCCTTTTTTCAATAGCTTTCGTCACTAAAGAAGTATTGCGTGTCAAGGACTTAGCTGTACAGAGAATATTTGTGGTTTTCACGCTACACAGGGCAAAGTTTAGCCAGCTCAGGACTGAAAGTAAAAAAATCAAATAACAGCGGGGTTTTGGTTTTTTGTTTTTTTTTTTAAATGAGGACAATTCGTTTCTATGAATCTGGATAATAACCTTCCTGCTTGAGCTGTCTGGGAAAGCATTCCCGAGAAATAGACGGCCCGGCCGAATTGCATCTGAGCATGTGGGAAGCGCACCCGGCTTCTTCGGGGTTACGAGTTCAGCTTTTGAAGAATAAATGAATCATTTGCTTCGGAGACCTTTTTTTTTTTTTTTTGCAGAAGACCTGGGAACAAGGTGTGACAACCTGTTTTTCCTCCAAAGGGCTTTCCGAGGGGATTAATTGAGGCTCATTGGCAGCTGTTTTTAAAGCCAAACGGATCCTCCATAATCCAGAGCAGTCTATATGTCAATTGGCACGGGTCGCCCTTGTTGCTAAAACAGACAGCTGTGATGGAGTTTCCTGCCTGAGCAGGGGGTTGGACTAGATGACCTCCAAGGTCCCTTCCAACTTTACTATTATTATCATTATCATCATCATCATCACCATCACCATTATTCTGAAATGGAATAGGGTTTCCTGCCTGAGAAGGGGGTTGGACTAGATGACCTCCAAGATCCCTTCCAAATCTTCTATTATTATTATTATGGATCATCGCACAGTCAGCCAGATGTTCAGACTGGATTTGGCATTTTGTCTACCTATTGAGTCCTTACCCAGGACCTGGGATAGGCAGAGGTGGATGTTTGATGGTATTACAGGTATCGTTGCAGGATGGAAGCAGTTCCTAGTAAGGCCGCCTTTTGCAATTGACTAATAGCGAATTTGTCAATGCCAATGGTGTTCAAGTGGTGCTCCAGTTGTTTTGGGATTGCACCCAAGGCGCCTATGACTATTGGTACTACTGTTGCTTGCTTTTGCCACAGTCTTTCTATTTCTATTTGTAGGTCTTTGTATTTTGTTATCTTCTCCAGTTCTTTCTCTTCTATTCCGCTGTTTTTTTATTATTATTATTATTACTATTATTATTATTATTATTATTATTATTATTAGTCTGAAATGGTGTAGGATCTCCTGCCTGAGCAGGGGGTTGGACTAGATGACCTCCAAGGTCCCTTCCAACTTTATGATTATGATGATTATTATTATTAAGTGAGCTTTGTCCCATTTTACGACCTTTCTCGCCACAGGTGTGAAAAATGAATCATTGCAGTTGTTTAAGTAAGTCACACGGTCGTTAAGCGAATCTGGCTTTCCCAGAGACTTTGCTTGTCAGAAAGTCACAAGAGGGAATCAGTCACGTGACCCCAGGACACAGGGCAACCGTCGTAAATACGAGCATATGAATTTGGATCACCTGACCAGGGCTGCAATGGTCGTTAAGTGTGAAAAACGGTCCTAAGTTGCTTCTTTCAGTGCTGTGGTGACTTTGATCGGTCACTAAATGAATGGTTGGAAGTCGACGATCGCCTGTAGTCCTTCCACCGGAGAAGGGGTTCACTTCACTCTGTGCATGCTCAGAGTTGCTCTCACTTTGGGGGGGGGGTCCTCCAGGGGAGTTTAGGACTGCAGGAGGTGACCTCTGAGTTTTCAGGGTCGCTCTGCGCGTGCCTTACGGGGTTCGTGAATTGTGATTGACTTTGTGGTTTTTCAGAGCGGTGGCTGCAGAAAGCTGATGTGTGTGTGTGTTGTGAGACAGACAGACACACAGAGAGAAAGACAAGAGAGAGAAAAGAGAGAGAGTGGATAGAGGAGAGACAAGAGAGAGAGAGAAAAGAAAGAGAGAAAAGAGAGAGGAGAGACGAGAGAGAAAAGAGAGAAAGAGAGGAGAGAGAGAGGGATGAGAGAGAGAAAAGAGAGAGAAGAGAGAGAGATAAGAGAGAGAAAGAGGAGAGACAAGAGATAAAGAAAAGAGAGAGAGAAAAGAGAGAGGAGAGAGAAGAAAGAGAGAGAAAGGAGAGGAGAGAGAGAGAAAGGGACGAGAGTGAGAGAGAGAGAGAAAAGAGAGAGAGGAGAGAGGGGGGGGAACGAGAGAGAGAGAGAAAAAAGAGAGAGAAGAGAGGGCCGACTGAGGAATTCTGGGAGTTGAAGTCCACAAGTCTTAAAGTGGCCATGTTGGAAGACCCCTGACTCAAAAGGTTGAAAGCCTTTGGGAAAGGACGACACCATCTCTGCCTGCCCAATTTGGCTTCACCATCAGATGGCAGCAAAGGGCCAATGTTTCCCGTGTGGCTTTGCTGCCCTCTTGTGGAGGTCGCCATTTTTGCAGCCCAAAAATCTCGCAGCCCTAAGCTGAAATGTGATTGGTTCATTTGTGGTTTCAAGCGGTTGAATCGCAGCTCAGCCAACCGCATCTTACTTTTGCCCTCCCGTCTACTCCCTGCCGGGCATCCCATCCCCATGCTGGCTAGGGAACCCTGGGAGTTGAAGTTTAGTTACCTAGCAAGTGCCTGGACTGGGCAAGGCCGTCCTGCGTGTTGTGAGAATCCAGGCAGTGTGGTTGGTTTACGGCAGTGTTTCCCAAACTTGACAATTTTAAGGCATGAGGACTTCAACTCCCAGAATTCCACAGCCAGCAACGCTGGCTGTGGAATTCTGGGAGTTGAAGTCCACATGCCTTAAAATTGTCAAGTTTGGGAAACACTGGTTTACGGTAAGAAAGGGGTGTACGGTGTGAGCCCCCTAAAATTAGCTCGTTCGGGGCAAAGCAGTGGGAGGTTAACCCTGGGATGGCCCAAGAGCCTTGTGGCTGGTTCAGAGACCAGGACCTTTGGCGATTCCCACGCTGGGCTACAGCTAGGAGCACCCAGTAAACCATGGTTGAGACTAACCAGGTTGATTGCTTATTGATGATTTGCCATCAAGTCGTTTATGACTCTTAGTAACTCCACAGATTGACTTCTGCTACCAGAAGCTGTGCCTAATTTGTTATCCGGTCTCTCAAGGAGGTCTGTATTGCCATTGTAACTGAGGAAGGAAGGAAGGAAGGAAGGAAGGAAGGAAGGAAGGAAGGAAGGAAGGAAGGAAGGAAGGAAGGAAGGAAGGAAGGAAGGAAGGAAGGGGAAGGGAAAGAAGATGAAGGAAGGAAGGAAGATAGGAAGGAAGGGGGAAGAGAGTAAGGGAAAGAAGACAAAAGAAGGAAGGAAGGAAGGAAGGAAGGGAAAGGGAAAGAAGATGAAGGAAGGAAGAAAGGAAGGAAGGGGGGAAGAGAGTAAGGGAAAGAAGACAAAGGAAGGAAGGAAGGAAGGAAGGAAGGAAGGAAGGAAGGAAGGGGAAGAGAGTAAGGGAAAGAAGACAAAAGAAGGAAGGAAGGAAGGAAGGGGGGAAGAGAGGAAGGGAAAGAAGGGAAAGGAAAAGAAAGGAAAGAAAAAGGGAAGGGGAAGGGAAAGAAGACAAAGGAGGGAAGGAAAGAAGGGAAAAAGGAAAAAAGGAAAAAAGAAAAGAAAAAAGGAAGAAAAATGGGATAGAAGGGGAAAAAAGGAAAGAGGAAGGAAGGAAGGAAAGAAAGAAAAAGAAAAAAGAAAAGAAGAAAGGAGAGGCGGGGAAGGGAAGGGAGGAAGGGAAAGAAGGCAGAGGAAGGAAGGAAAGAAAGGAAGGAGAAAGAAAAAGAAGGAAAGAAAGAAAAAGGGAAGGGAAAGAAGGGAAAAAGGAAAAAAGAAAAAAGGAAGAAAAATGTCATAGAAGGGGAAAGAAGGAAAGAGGAAGGAAGGAAGGAAGGAAAGAAAAAGAAAGAAAGAAAAGAAGAGAGGAGAGGCGGGGAAGGGAAGGGAGGAAGGGACAGAAGGCGAAGGAGGGAAGGAAAAAGACAGAGAGGAAGGAAGGAAAGAAAAACGGGAAAGAAAAGAGACCAGGAAGGAAAGAGAAAAGAGGGAAGGGAAAAAAAAAAACCAAAACCAGAAGAGAAACCAGAAACCAGAAACCCAAGCCAAGGAAGGAAGGAAGGCGGAAAAAGAGGAAGCGAGGAAGGGAGAGCAGCGGCCGGCCCCTTCCAGGAGCCGCCTGGCTGCTCCGGAGCCTCCCCCTCGGGCCCTGATGTCAGCCGCCCTCCCCCGCCGCCCAGGGCATAAAGCCAGGTGCGCTCACCTGGCGCGCAGGTAAAGGCAGCAGCAGCAGCAGCAGCAGCAGCAGCGCCCTCCGTCCGTCCCTCCGCCATGGCCAACTCCGGCTTGCAGCTGCTGGGCTTCGTGCTGGCCCTGCTCGGCCTCATCGCCCACCTGACGGCCACCATCCTGCCCCAGTGGCGGGTCTCCTCCTTCGCCGACGGGAGCATCATCACGGCCCAGTCCTTCTACATGGGGCTGTGGATGGACTGCGTCTGGCAGAGCACCGGCCAGCTCCAGTGCAAGGTCTACGACTCCATGCTCTCCCTGGGCGGTGAGTGGGGACCGGGTCCCGCGGGGAGGGGGGCGCCCACGCGGGGAGAGGGGGGGGCGAGAGGGAAGCCACACCCGTCGGGCTACCTGTCGAGCTACCTGCCTGCCGGCCGGCCGCGCCTTCGCCGCTTCCCGCCGCCGCCCACGCGTGGGAGCCAGGAAAGGCTCGCCCGCGGGCGCCTGCCTCGCCTCTCCCCGCGGGGCCCGATCGCCCGACACGCGTGGGCCAGGGGAGGAAGAGAGACCCGGGAGGGGGGAGGCGGAAGGGACCCCCCTTATTTTACACCGGTGGGGGGAAAAAACCCGCGCGGCCAGGGCAAAAGAGAAGGAAGGAAGGAAGGAAGGAAGGAAGGAAGGAAGGAAGGAAGGAAGGAAGGAAGGAAGGAAGGAAGAAGAGAGAGAGAGGGAGAGAGGAGGGAGGAAGAAAGAAGAAAAAGAAAGAGAAAGAAAGAAAGAAAGAAAGAAAGAAAGAAAGAAAGAAAGAAAGAAAGAAAGAAAGAAAGAAAGAAAGAAAGAAAGAGAAAGAGAAAGGCGAAAAGGACCCCCCTTGTTTTTTTTACACCGGTGTGGGGAAAAAACACCCGCGGCCAGGGCAAAAGAGACAGAGAAGGAAGGAAGGGAAGGAGGGAGAGAGGAAGAAAGAAAGAAAAGAAAGAAAAAGAAAGAAAGAAAGAAAGAAAGAAAGAAAGAAAGAAAGAAAGAAAGAAAGAAAGAAAGAAAGAGGCGGAAAGGACCCCCCCTTGTTTTTTTACATCGGTGTCGGGGGGAAACACGCGGGAAAAGGGGGGCTTCGGATCGGGCTGCAGGGCGCGGTCCAGGAGGGTCTGGGGGAGGAAATGGGGGGGGGTGCGGGTCGGGGGGGACGGGGGGGGGGAGAGAGAGCGCTCTGTGCGTGCCCCGGAGCCCTTTGCCCTGCTTTTTCCAGCCTCCCCTTCAAAATGGCCCCCGTCCTCCCCTCCAGTGGAGGGCAGTTTCCTTTCTTCCCGAGTCACCCGTTTTGGCCAAGGTGGGCGGGCGGGCGAGAAGGATACACGCAACTTTTAAGCCAACCCTTGATTGTTCGGTCGTGCGAAGCGGGAGGAGAGGGCGCCCCTCTGGGAAGCGAGCCCCCTCCCTTCTTGGACGCCCTCTTTTTAATCTCCCCCCCCCCCCAAATATTTCAACAGGATCCCCTTCTCTCCAAGCTGGCTAAAATCCCGGAGGCTTTAAAAAAAAAAGCCTTAAACTAAGATTTGAGGTTTTTCCAGCTAGGCGGGGCTCCGGTGGGATTTCCAGGTGTTTTTTTTTTTTTTTAAACTAATTCCTGGTTTAAAACAGATTAGCTTTGCAAAAAAAAAAGCAAAAAAAAGAGCAAAAACTTGGCCCTTCCTTTCCCAAACAGTCGCCCCCCCCCCCCGCCCTCGCCCCCCCCAGCATCTCCCAACCTTTGGAACTTTTCCAGGCACCTGTTCCCCGATTATTCTGCTTTTTATCCAATTTTTTTTTTTCTGGAAAGAAAAAAAAAAGACCATTTTTTGGGTGGCTTTCTCTCTTTCTAATTTTCTTTCTTTTTTTCTTTCTTTCTTTCTCTTTCTCTGTTTCTTTCTCTCCTTATATTTTCTTTCTTCTCTTTTCAAAAACTGCCTGGCTTTCTCTCTCTTTCTAATTTTCTTTCTTTCTTTCTTTCTTTCTTTCTTTCTTTCTTTCTTTCTTTCTCTCTCTCTATTTCTTTCTCTCTCTCCTTATATTTTCTTTCTTCTCTTTTCAAAAACTGCCTGGCTTTCTCTCTCTTTCTAATTTTTTTTTCTCTCTCTGTCTCTCTCTAATTTTCTTTCTTTCTCTCTTTCTTTCTCTCTCTTTCTCTGTTTCTTTCTCTCCTTATATTTTCTTTCTTCTCTTTTCAAAAACTGCCTAGCTTTCTCTCTCTTTCTAATTCTCTTTCTTTCTTTCTTTCTTTCTTTCTTTCTTTCTTTCTTTCTTTCTTTCTTTCTTTCTTTCTTTCTTTCTTTCTTTCTTTCTTTCTCTCATTATATTTTGTTTCTTCTCTTTTCAAAAACTGCCTGGTCTGGTTAGGTCAGTTCCTTGGGCCTTCTCCCCTCCCTCCACTTCTCCCTCCCCTCCCCAGCCAGCCACACCTTCAAAGGCCGCTTGCGACAAAAGGTGCAGGATGACTTTCCCCCCTTCACCCCCCCCCAGAGATATTTGAAGGAGGTGGGGCAGAAAGGAAGGAGGGGGGAGAGAAAAGAGGAATTGCTTCCGCTCTCGCAAAAAAGGCTGTGAGGCTGGAATTTGCTTTTCCCAGGCCGGGCACCCTCCGTGTAACACACCTGGCTGGGGTAGGTGGGGGGGGGAATCACAGGTGAGGCTGGTGAAAAACCCAGGTGACCCCATTGCCAAATTCAAGCTGAGTCCAAGCAGCAAATTAGACCTGAAAGAAGCCTATTTGAGCTGGGTTTTTTTTTTTCCCAACCTGGCCAACTTTACGGACAAGTGGACTTCCAACAGCTGGGCAATTCTGGGAGTTGAAGTCCCGCCCGTCTTAAAATGGCCAAGTTTGAGAAACGCTGCTTGGTAGACCCAAACTGTTAAAAAAAAAAAAAAAACAATAATAATACCAATTTATTCCAGTAACTGGCCAGGTTTTTCACCTGGCTACTACAAAGAGTTTGCCAAAATTGAGAATACTCCGTGTGTAAAATGAACGCAAGCTGTTGGGATTCTGAATGGGTGAATCCCGCCAGGTTGAATTTTGCTTATGGACGTGCTTATTAAATTTATATGCTGCCCATCTCGCAATGGAGCGGCTCAGGGCGATATTAAAGTTGTTAAAATAATAAAAGTCTGGGAAATATGGACAGGGGTTCTGCCAAAGCTCAAATTGGTTCTCCCCTAAATTGGACGATTGGGTGATTTTTCTCCTGGATGAAAAATAGACCATCATTCTCAGCAACTCCCAGTCCAGACTCCTTTACAAGCATGTTTTTTCTCAATATGGTATCATGTAAAGTGCTATTGGGAGGATCCCGTCTGCCCGGCGCAGTTCTGTCCTCAGTCCATCTCCGCCTTTTATGTGGGTGTTTCTTTGCCAAAGAATTTTAAGATTTTATTTGCACTTTGTTGTTTTTAACTTGAGAATGGAATGCAGTGGGACAGAATTGGGTGCCAACTCCAAAATCAGATTTATTTATATATTTTTTGCCCCTGCTCAGTTTGGCATTGTGTTGTAGCTTTGTTGGCCTGTTAAAATAAAATAATAAAAGGAAAATAGAAGTAAATATAACAAAATGAAATCAAAGTAAAAAGAATAAAGTAAAATAAAAGTAAAATAGAAGTAGAAAGAATAAAGTGAAATAAAAACAAAATAGAAATCAAAAAATAAAGTGAAATAAAAAAAAATAAAATGAGATAAAAACAAAATAGAAATAAAAATAACAAAATGAAATAAAAGTAAAATAGAAATAAAAAGAATAAAATGAAATAAAAGTAAAATAAAGTAAAAAACAATAAAATGAGAAAAAACAAAATAGAAATAAAAGAATAAAATGAAATAAAAGTAAAATAGAAATAAAAAGAATAAAATGAAATAAAAGTAAAAAAGAAGTCAAAAGAATAAAATGAGGTAAAAACAAAATAGAAATAAAAAGAATAAAATGAAACAAAAACAAAATAGAAATAAAAAGAATACAATAAAATAAAAGTAAAAAATAAAATGAGATAAAAACAAAATAGAAATAAAAAGAATAAAATGAAATGAAATAAAATCTGTAAAACCATCAAACATCCACACCTGCCTCTCCCAGGTCCTTGGGAAGGACTTGATAGGTAGACAAAAATACCAAATCAGGTCTGAACACCTGGCTGACTACGACAAACCATAAAATGAAAGAAAACTAATGAAATGAAAGAAAAATAATCAAATCCAATCAAAAGAGTCAAATCAAAATAGACGAGTGAGTTAAAAATAATCAAATCCAATCAAAATAGTCAGATCAAATAAAATAACAGTTAAATCCAATCAATATAGAAAAGTGAATTAAAAACAATCAAATCCAATCAAAATAGACCAATCCAAAAACAGAAGGGTGAGTTAAAAATAATCAAATCCGAATAGTCAGATCAAATAAAATAACAGTCAAATCCAATCAATGTAGAAAAGTGAATTAAAAACGATCAAATCCAATCAAAATAGTCCAATCCAATAAAAAACAGAAGTGAGTTAAAAATAATCAAATCCGAATAGTCAGATCAAATAAAATAACAGTCAAATCCAATCAATATAGAAAAGTGAAGTAAAAACAATCAAATCCAATCAAAATAGTCAGATCAAATAAAATAACAGTCAAATCCAATCAAAGTAGAAAAGTCAATTAAAAACAATCAAATCCAATCAAAATAGTCCAATCCAATAAAAAAACAGAAGAGTGAGTTCAAAATAGTCAATCCCAATCAAAATGGTCAAATCCAATCCAATCAAAATAGTCATCTCCAATGAAAATACTCAAACCCAATCAAAAAATAGAAAAGTGAATCCAAAACCATCACATCCCATCAAAACAGCCAAAATAAAATAAAGTAAAATAAAAGCAACTAAAAAATAATCAATGAATTAAAACAGGAAACCAAAACAGGCAGACCGAAAACTGCTCTCTTTGGGGAGGGTGTGTGTGTTTTTTCTACGTTGTTTCCCCCTTGGCTTGGAAAAAAAGGGGCTTAGATTTTGCAGAACCGCTTCAAATGTTTTGCAAAGCGGGAGACAGACCTCAACGAGTTTCTGGTTTGCTTGCAAAGACAATGTCTGGCCCAGAATGAGGAAATTTGGACTGCAGATTTTCCAGAATGGAGCAATTGTTTGAATATGCATGTCGGGAACAGGGGAGGGGGTGTGAACCAGGTGTGTAAAGTCTCCGGGACTTCCCGGTGAGCAGGAGAGGAAGTGGGGGTAGGTGGGGGAGAAATTGGGAAGAGCTGAGCCATTAGCTCCTGGGCATAGTGGGGTGCCAGGATGGTCGCCCGCTTGGTTAACTCTAGTTTTTTTCTCCAGCCTGAAATTTCTCATCTCTGTTTATAAAACCAAAGTGCGTGCCTGATAGCTTATCGCTTTCATGACTTGAGGAAACAAACCAAGTTTACCTTCTGGGATAAGGGAACTTTGGGGTCAGCTAGCCAGATTAGGGCAGGGACAGGGAAGGGGTGGGAAGCTGGGGAGTCACTGAGTTTGAGGAGGGGGCACAGAGGAATCTTGGGCCCATTTCACAGACGTGGTCCACTACGGCTGGAAATCTGGACTCTTGGGCCAGGAGGGCGTTTTGGGAACCAGGCGCAGAGAACGTGTTGGTTACACTGGCAGGGACTCTTCCCCCAAACTCACAAAACTGGGTGTGTTGGAAAAATGGTGTTTTGGTGGTGTTGTTTTTTGGGGGGGGGGCAAAAGGGTGGTGAAAAAGAAAAGAAGAACCAGTTTTTTTGAGCTGAAAACATGGATGAAACGAAATGTTCTCTTTTGAGTTGCGTGTAAGAAGAAAGCGGAGGGATTGGGGGGACCCCTCCTTAAAGCCAGGGATCCTAGTTCCACACAGCCCCTCCTTCGACCTTTACACACACACACACACACACACACACACACACACACACACCCCTATACTCAGACACAACCACACACCAAGGCTGTCCTTTCTATTTTCTGCTCCTCCAACGGTTTCATCGAAACGAAACGACACACACCAAGGCTGTCCTTTCTATTTTCTGCTCCTCCAATGGTTTCATCGAAACGAAACGACACGCTTGCTTCTCTTTGTTCAGGTAACCGTTGCTTGGCTCTGTGTGTGTGTGTGTGTGTGTGTGTGTGATGACCTTGTGCCAGAATGCAATTGCTGGCACACCTGCCCCAGGGGAGGGGTGATGTCACCTTGCCACCGGGCCCTCGTGGGGTTGAACCATCTTTGGAAGGAAGAAACTAGCAAAGGTCGTTTTGAAAACACTTGGGGGGTGGTGGAAAGGTCCCTGGATTGGGTTAGGGGTGAAAACCTCTGGCTTGGGGGGGTCGCCTTTCCTCCCCCCCTGCTCCACAAGGCCAGGTTTTCTGATGGATTATTGCCAGGAATTGCTACGTTCAGGACTTTGGGGGGGGGGTGTTTAAAAACAGACAGGTGATAGGGAACAGATAAAAAACAAAAGGGTGGATAAATAGATGGATAATAGACAGATTGGATGGATAGATAGATTGGTAGATGATAGGAAGATAGAGATGATATTGATAGATGGAAGATGATAGACAAATGATTGATAGATGATAGTTGGTAGGTAGATACATATATAGATATATAAAATGGGTGGAAGATAAATGGATAGATACACAGATAGACAGACATAGATACATATTGATAGATGATAGGTAGATACATATATAGATACATAAATGGGTGGAAGATGGATGGATAGATAGATAGATAGATAGATAGATAGATAGACAGACAGAGGTAGATACATATATAGATACATAAAATGGGTGGAAGAGGGATGGATGGATAGATAGATAGATAGATAGATAGATAGATAGATAGAGGTAGCTACATATATAGATACATAAAATGGGTGGAAGAGGGATGGATGGATAGATAGATAGATAGATAGATAGATAGATAGATAGATAGATAGATAGATAGATAGATAGATAGAGGTAGCTACATATATAGATATATAAAATGGGTGGAAGAGGGATGGATAGATAGATAGATAGATAGATAGATAGATAGATAGATAGATAGATAGATAGACAGAGGTAGATACATATATAGATACATAAAATGGGTGGAAGAGGGATGGATGGATAGATAGATAGATAGATAGATAGATAGATAGATAGATGTAGCTACATATATAGATACATAAAATGGGTGGAAGAGGGATGGATAGATAGATAGATAGATAGATAGATAGATAGATAGATAGATGTAGCTACATATATAGATACATAAAATGGGTGGAAGAGGGATGGATAGATAGATAGATAGATAGATAGATAGATAGATAGATAGATAGATAGATAGACAGACAGAGGTAGATACATATATAGATACATAAAATGGGTGGAAGAGGGATGGATAGATAGATAGATAGATAGATAGATAGATAGATAGATAGATAGATAGATGTAGCTACATATATAGATACATAAAATGGGTGGAAGAGGGATGGATAGATAGATAGATACATAGATAGATAGATAGATAGATAGATAGATGTAGCTACATATATAGATACATAAAATGGGTGGAAGAGGGATGGATAGATAGATAGATAGATAGATAGATAGATAGACAGACAGAGGTAGATACATATATAGATACATAAAATGGGTGGAAGAGGGATGGATAGATAGATAGATAGATAGATAGATAGATAGATAGATGTAGATACATATATAGATACATAAAATGGGTGGAAGAGGGATGGATAGATAGATAGATAGATAGATAGATAGATAGATAGATGTAGCTACATATATAGATACATAAAATGGGTGGAAGAGGGATGGATAGATAGATAGATAGATAGATAGATAGATAGATAGACAGAGGTAGATACATATATAGATACATAAAATGGGTGGAAGAGGGATGGATAGATAGATAGATAGATAGATAGATAGATAGATAGATAGATAGATGTAGCTACATATATAGATACATAAAATGGGTGGAAGAGGGATGGATAGATAGATAGATAGATAGATAGATAGATAGATAGATAGATAGATAGATAGATAGATAGATACATATATAGATACATAAAATGGGTGGAAGAGGGATGGATAGATAGATAGATAGATAGATAGATAGATAGATAGATAGATAGATAGATAGATAGAGGTAGATACATATATAGATACATAAAATGGGTGGAAGAGGGATAGATAGATAGATAGATAGATAGATAGATAGATAGATAGATAGATAGATAGAGGTAGATACATATATAGATACATAAAATGGGTGGAAGAGGGATGGATAGATAGATAGATAGATAGATAGAGGTAGATACATATATAGATACATAAAATGGGTGGAAGAGGGATGGATAGATAGATAGATAGATAGATAGATAAACAGAGTTGGAAGGGACCCTTGGAGGTCTTCTAGTCCAACCCCCTCCCCTCCTATGGCAGGAGATCCTATACCATTCTGGATTTCCTTTGGGCTTGGCGGGATGGAAGCATGTGACCATAGAAAGAACAACAGAACACAATAATAG
This sequence comes from Crotalus adamanteus, assembly GCA_039797435.1. NCBI lineage: Eukaryota > Metazoa > Chordata > Lepidosauria > Squamata > Viperidae > Crotalus > Crotalus adamanteus. Next base: position 143,942,990 of record CM077936.1, on the reverse strand, counting down.
AGTCGGAAGGGAACCCAGAGGTCCTCCAGTCCAACCTTAAACCCACCCAAGCAGGAGAGAGATGATAGACAAACAGATGCCCTTGTCCCCCCCCCCAAAAATAAGGCAAGACTTCAGTCTTAGATACGTATTTAAGGTTATGACATACAAACCCTTTGCCTATCGTTATAGTTTACAACATCCTAAAACTTATTGGCCGGAGGGGCTTTAACGAGGAAGGGATTAAATCCAGGGATTTTTTTTTATTTTTTTTTAAATATTTTATTTCACTTGGACCGTTGATGAATTAATTCAAGGTTGTTTATAGGATCCCGCTTGGCTCACGTTTCTTCTCTGACCTGCAATTTGGCCACACAACCCATGGAGGGGCTTCCCCCCAAAGTTTGAGTGTGGGTGGGGGGCACGCTTTGCCCCCCCGTCCCTTTTTTTTTGCACCCCACATCTGACGCATGTGCGGCTGCGAGTTCGAATCCTTGACGTTTTGTGTTCCACGGATAGATTCTTACGCATTGGACAGAGAAATAAAAAAAATTTGCTTCCTGGGGAGATATTCAGAGCCCCCCCCCTACACACACACACACACACACACACACTGGGTTTTTCATGGCTCCTTCCTGCTTCCCATGAAGTTGTTAAGGCAAGGTGTGGCTTTATAGTTGTGGCGTGTACTCCCGTAGACTTTGCCACCTGGATCCGTTGCTGAGAGAACAAAGGTGAAACTAAATAATGACACCTTCGTCATCTTGCGTTTGTCTCTGGGTGTGTGTCTTTGTGTGTGTGTGAGTGTGTGAGTGAGCGACAACGCCATTATGCTGAGCAATGCCAGGCTGGCGACTCACAGCAGGGAGCCGGGGAGGCTCCCCCCCCCTTTTTAAATTTTTTTAGGAAACAAGGATGGGTCAACCCATCCATTGTGGCCTATTTCTGGCTTAAGTGTGCGACCAAGCCAAGATTGTGGCGTGAGGCGAATCTCAAAGATGAATCCGGATTCTTCCAGAAAGATTGCAAAATGGTGCCGAGGAAGGGTGGGAGGCGGAACAAGTGAAAGGATCCGTGGCCGTGATTGGAAAGAAGAATGACAGAATAACAGGGTGGGAAGGGGACCTCAAAGGTCATTTAGTCCAACCCCCCTGCTCCAGAAGGAGACCCTAGACCATTTCGGACAAATGGCTGTCCAGTCTCTTCTTAAAAACTTCCAGTGTTGGAGAAGGAAGGAAGGAAGGAAGGAAGGAAGGAAGGAAGGAAGGAAGGAAGGAAGGAAGGAAGGAAGGAAGGAAGGAAGGAAGGAAGGATAACAGTTGGAAGGGACCTTGGAGGTCATCTAATCCAACCCCTGCTCCAGCAGGAGACCCTATTCCATTTCAGACAAATGGCTATCCAGTTTCTTCTTAAAAAGGAGGAGGAGGAGAAGGAGGAAAATAGAGCTGGAAGGGAACCTTGGAGGTCATCTAGTCCAACCCCCTGCTCCAGCAGGAGATCGTATATTATTTCAGACAAATGGCTATCCAATTTCTTCTTTAAAAGGAGGAGGAGGAGAAGGAGGAAGAGGATAATAGAGCTGGAACGGAACCTTGGAGGTCATCTAGTCCAACCCCCTGCTCAAGCAGGAGACCCTATATTATTTCAGACAAATGGCTATCCAGTTTCTTCTTAAAGAGGAGGAGGAGGAGGAAAAGGAGGAAGAGGAGGATAATAGAGCTGGAAGGGAACCTTGGAGGTCATCTAGTCCAACCCCCTGCTCGAGCAAATGGCTTTTTTTTAAAAAAAAAAACAGGCAAAATTGCACAAGGTTGCGTCTGTGCAAAGGAACGTAATTTACTTTGTTATGGGAAGGATCAGATTGTTCTTAGGAAAGAGTACAAGACTTTCTTTGCTTTGGGAATTAACTTATTTGTTTTGGCTCGGCGGAGTCCAATACGAAAGGAGGCGGACGAACTGAAGGCCCCCCTTTTTTTTTTTTAATCCGTGCCATTTTCCCAGCCACAATTTCTTTCTTTTTATTTTCATTTTACTTTGCTTTACGTTTCGGGCAGTCCTCGCCTCTCGCGACCGCAACGCAGCACCCAGATTTCCGTTGCTAAGCGAGACATTGGCTAAGTCGAGTTTGTGCCCCGTTTTTAATGACCCTTTCTGGCCCCCGTTGTTAACTGAGTCACCCGGCTGTTAAGTGAATCTGGCTTCCCCTCAGACGGTCGCAAAAAGGGGATCGCCTGACCCGCAGCCGTCGTAAACGCGAGTTGGTCGCCGGCCGTCCAAATTTTGGGGGATGCAGTAACGGTCGTTAAGTGTGAAAAACGGGCATTTAAATTCTCTCTCTTCCCCCTCCCCAGCCCTGTGCCGTTGGAACTTGGAGTAGTGGCTAAACAAACGGTTGTAAGACGAGGACCGCCTGAACTTTTCACTTTAATGTTTACTTTGGAGTTTATTTTTTGCCTGTTTACTTTTGACTTTGCTTCCATTTAGTTTGCTTTTTCAGTTTGCAGAGCCGCCCAACTCAAGCCGCTGACTCAGCCCGTCTGTCCGTTGGCCTTTCTCTACGGGATGTTTTTCCTACTTCCTGGTGTAACTTGATGCGGCTTTAAATTGGGAATAGTTTGGCCTGGTGGCTGCCACCCCGTCTGGGATCAGCCAATAAACCAATTTATGCCAGGGTTTTGGCAGCTGATGGCTCTCCCCTTCAGCCGGGTCCCTAGCTTTTTCAGCTGGCCTTGGGACCCTCTCGGTGGTGGCCCCTCGAAGCATCTAAAAATGTCTAAGCTGATCCTGTAAAAAATGCCAGAAGAGCTAGTAAAGGATCAAAGAAGTCAACAACCAGCATCAGGAAGGGAGGGAGGAAAACAAGAAAGAAGGAAAAGAGTGAAATATAAAGGAAGATAGAGGAAGGAAGGGAAAAAAGATAGAGAAAGGAAGGAGAGAGAAAAAGGAAGGCAAAGAGAAAGGAACAAAGAAAGAAATTAAAAAGAAATATAAAGAAAGAAGGAAAAAGAGAAAGAAAGACAAAGCAAAGAAAGAGAGAAAGACATGAAGGAAAGAAAGAAAGGAAAGAAAGAAGAGAAAAAGTAGGAAAAGAAACATAAAGAGAGAAGGGAAAAAAGAGAAGAAAGAGAAGAGGAAAGAGAAAGAGAGAAAGAAATGAAGGAAAGAAAAAGGAAAAAGAGAAGAGGAAAGAAAGAGAGAAAAAAATGAAAAAGAAATGGAAAGAAAGAAGAGAGAAAAAGAAAGAAATATAAAGAGAAAGACAGAAAAAGAAATGAAGGAAAAGGAAAGAAAGAAGAAAGGAAGGAAGAAAAGAAAGAAAGGGAAGAAGAAAGAGAAAGTAGGAAAAGAAATATAAAGAAAGAGAAAAGAAAGAGAAGGGGAGAGAAAGAGAAAGAGAGAAAGAATTGAAGGAACGAAAAGAAAAAAGGGAGAAGAAAGAGAGAGAGAAGGAAAGGAAGGAAAAGAAAGAAATGAAGAAAAAGGAAGGAAGGAGAAAAAAGAAGAAAGGAAGGAAAGAAAGAAATGAAGAAAAAGAAAGGAAGGAAGGAAGGAAGGAGAAAAAAGAAGAAAGAAAGAAAAAGAAGAAGGAAGGAAGAAAAAGGAAGGAAGGAAGGAAAGAAGGAGTGGGATTCTGGGAGTTGACAAGGCAAGGCCAGGACATGTGGGGGGGGGGTCCCTGGGGACATCCCTGAGCCCGAACTCCGGGGGGCTTCCTTTGGGGACGGAGGGGGCCACGTGAGGGCCAGGCGGGTGGCGGGCACCCTGGGTGCCGAGTGACGCAGCCTCCGGTGACGACAGCCCGGGCGGGTGGGCCAGCCTTTCTGCTGCTCCCAGGGCTGAGTCACGGCGGCCCCACCCTCCCTGAGGGCACCGGACCTGCTTTGCAAATCCTCTTTTTATGTTTTATTTTTAGTAGCCAGAGTTTTCACCTCTTTTTTCCTTTTTTTCCCCTGTCTTCGCTTCTCGATTCGGCTTTTATATCCTCCTTCGCACACTCAGGGTATTTACGCAAAGTTCTCCTCCCTCCGGGAAAAACAACCCTGGCAGGTAGGACAGCTGATAAAAATTACACGGGAGGCACCGAGAACGCTGGGCAGCTGCGGTAATCCCCACAAGGAGAGGGCATTTAATTTGACCTCCCCTCCTCTCCAGGAGTTCAATGCGGCCGACCCAGGGCTGCTTCCTCCCTTCCCCCCCAACAACAATCCTGCAAGGTAGACTGGGGTAGGCGAGGAATAGGCCCAAAACCCCCTGGAGAGGCCTGGTGGCTGAGGGGGGGGGATTCTTGAACCCAAATCCAGCCCCATAACCACTATACCAGCTGGCCCTTCCTTCCTTCCTTCCTTCCTTCCTTCCTTCCTTCCTTCCTTCCTTCCTTCCTTCCTTCCTTCTTCCCCATTCTTCTTCTTTCCCTCCCTCTCTTCTTTCCTCCCTCCCTCCTTTCCTTCTTCCTTTCCTTCCTCCCTTCTATTTTTCCTCCCTTTCTTTCTTTCTTTCTTTCTTTCTTTCTCCTTCCTCCCTTTCCTTCTTTCTCTTGTTCCTTCCTCCTTTCCTAGCCTCCTTCCCTCCTTCCCTCCCCTCTCCTCCATTCCTCCAACTCTTTTCCTTGCTTCCTCCCTCCCTCTTATTTCCTTCCTTCTTTCCTCTCCCTCTTCCTTCCTTCCCCTCCTTCTTTCCCTTCTTCCTTCCTTTCCCCATTCTTCTTTCCTCCCTCCCTCTCTTTCCTTCCTCTCTTCTTTCCCTCTTCCTCCCTTCTATTCTTCCTTTTTTCCTCCCTCCCTCCCTCTCCTTTCCTTCTTTCCCTTCCTCCCTCCCTTCCCTGCCTCCCTCCCATTCCCCTCTCCTCCATTCCTCCATCTCTTTTCCTTGCTTTATTGCTTCCTCCCTCCCTCTTATTTCCTTCCTTCCTTCCTTCCTTCCTTCCATCAAAAGAGGGAGAAAACCCTTTTCTATTTATTTATTTGGATTGATTCGCTGCCTGCCCAACTCTCAGCATGGGCAATGCCCTCCAACCCTGTGGCCATTGCCCCTTCGCTCTCTCTCTCTCTCTCTCTCTCTCACACACACACACACACACACACCAGCTTCCTTCCCTAAAATGTCGCATTTCCCGGGTCCGTTTTTTACGTCCCAGCCTGGATGCTCGGAAGCCTCCTACTGCTTGCCCAGAAAGCCTGCAAAGTGTGCCCCCCCCCCAAGCAAACACGCTGCCTTCCTCGACTTGGCTGTGCTGGGGGAGGGGTGGGGGGTCCCCCCCAAACCTCCGCCCTCCAATATGTGCCCCGCAGGGGTGCCCTGGGCTCCGACGGACAGGCGCCACGATCCCGTCTCTCTGGGTAAAAGAGTTGAGTGCAGAAGGGGAGGGGGGGACTGGCCGCCGTTATGGGGGTGCTGGGGGGGAAAGTACCGGATGTCGGGGTGGCTTTTGGAGGGCCAGGGATGGGTATTGGGGCGCTGAGGTGGATACTGGAGTACTGGGGCAGGTACTGGATGCAAGGAGGGGTGCTGGGATGTGTATTGGGGCGCAGGGGTGGATGTTGGGGTACAGGGGTTCTCCATCTGCCTGGCAAGACTTGGGAGGGGGGCCCGGCTGTCAGGACAGGCCAGCTTACAAAAAGGGGGTGCTTGGGTATCCACAAAGCAGTGCCAGCGTTTCCCCGTTCTGGCAGTCAACCCCCCCCCAGCTGCATCGTCCTCAACCTTTTAAATTAATCAGAACAGAGCTGGAAGGGACCTCGAAGGTCATCTAGTCCACCCCCCCCCCAAATCCAGCTTCTGTGCCCCTCTGACCTCCTGCCTCGTCTCTCTGCAGCTTACTTACAAGCCACCCGGGCGCTGATGGTCATCTCCATCGTCCTGGGCGTGATGGGCATCGGCATTGCCACCATGGGCATGAAATGCACCCACTGCGGGGACGACAACAAGACCACCAAGGCCCGCATCGCCATGACCGGCGGCATCGTCTTCCTGGTGGCCGGTGAGTTCCCTCCCTCCTCCTCCCCTCCCTGCTTCCCAACCGTTTGGAATGGAATGGAATTAGGAATAGGATAAGATACAGAATAGAATAGAATAGAATAGAATAGAATAGAATAGAATAGAATAGAATAGAATAGAATAAAACAGAACAGACCAGAATAAGGAATGGAATGGAATAAAACAGAACAGACCAGAATAAAGAATGGAATAGAATAGAATAAATAGAATAGAATAGAACGGAACGGAACAGAATAGAATATAGAATAGAATATAGAATAGAATAGAATAGAATAAATAGAATAGAATAGAATAGAATGGAACGGAACGGAACAGAACAGAATAGAATGGAAAATATAGAAAAGAATAAATAGAATAGAGTAGAACAGAACAGAACAGAACAGAACAGAATAGAATAGAATAGGGAATAGAATAAAACAGAACAGATTAAGGAATGGAATGGAATAGAATAGAATAGAAAATATAGAATAGAATAGAATAAGGAATAGAATAAAACAGAACAGACCAGAATAAAGAATGGAATAGAATAGAATAAATAGAATGGAATGGAATGGAATGGAAAATATAGAATAGAGTAGAACAGAACAACAGAACAGAATAGAATAAATAGAATAGGATAGGATAGGATAGATAGAATGGAATGGAATGGAATAGAATAGAATAGAATAGAATAGAATATTTGCTCTGCTTCCTAGGCTTACATTCCCTCTGGGAAGAAAAAACATCAAACCAAGATAACCATTTTGTGATACTCTCGTTTCCCCTATTTAGGTTTGTGTTCCCTGGTCGCCTGTTCCTGGAGTGCAAACCAGATTGTTCAAGATTTTTACAACGCCTACTCCCCCGTAAATAAAAAGTACGTTGTCCAGAGCAAATGGGATGGCTGGGTCTGTCTTTGGCACCCTCAAATGTGGCGCATCTCGCTTGCCAAAAACGTCCGGACACAAACTCAGATTCGCTTCTTCTCCTGGCCCTGCCCCGCCCCCTTTCCCCTGGCCCCGCCCCTTTGGAGCGTGTCCCTCTTGAGGAGGGGGGCCCCCACCGCCTCTGCACCCCACCTCTGGCATTTCCCCACTCCACCCCCCCGTGGCTGCTTCCGAGGCAGGAAGAAAACCTGGAGGGGAAAGAAAGTCAGAGCAAGGTGATGTCCGCAGAGCATCCAGTAACCGCACCGGGGAGAAGAATCCTTTACATCTAGAATTCCCACACCCGGCAAATCCTTTTCCCCCAGCTGCAGAGGCAGGGAAGTGGGGAGGGGGTCTAGGGGTGGGATGGGGACCTCCCTAAACACCCCCCCCCCGTTTTCTACCGTCTCACGGTGAGTGTCTTTCTGTGCCCCAGGTACGAAATTGGCCCTTCCATTTTCCTCGGCTGGGCTGGAGCCGCCTTGTCGCTGATTGGGGGCGGATTGCTCTCCTGCTCGTGTCCAGAGGGAGGCTCCGGGTACAAGAACCGCCAGTATCCGGCGCCGATGCCCATCGCCAAACCCCCCAGTAGCCGAGAATACGTCTAAGATGCCCGGCCAGCTGACGTCAAGACCCATGTGCCACTGAGCCTGGAACAGCCCGGATTTTGCCGCCCAAGTTGGGCATTGTAGACTTTTAAACCCCCTCGGAGGGAGGGGGGGTGTGCTCTCGTTTTACCCCGTTTTATTATTCCTCCTTTGCTCTTTGATTGTGTTTTTATTTTTATTTTTTTAAATAGCCATCCTTATTTTAATTAGAGATATTTTAATATTTTAACTGGCTGTCGGCCCCGAAGGGGAGGGGGAACAGACCTTGTTATTATCCGTGTCTGCCTTTCTCTAGGTCTGCCCCCAAAGGAAGGATCAGAGAGAGGGCGGGCTCCACTAATCCTTTGACCCTCCCGGCGGGGGATTATGGGGCTTAGAGTCTGGAGGTAACGCGATCAAGGAAGCGCTAGCAAGATTTTAATTTTTTTCTGGGGAGAACCCACCTCTCCCCCTTAATAAACGGACCCAATTGGACAAGACCTAACCCCGCCCACCACCCCCTGGGTGCCCTTATGGAGGGTTGGATTGATCCTAAAGAAAGCCCCCCAACTATCTGGGGGTTTTCCTCCCCCCCCCCCCACAAATAACCACTGAGGAATTGGCATTTGGGATCTCTGCTCTCTGGCAGATGTTTACAAGACTGGGCGTTTTGGGGGGGCAGGGAACTTTGACCCCCCACCACCACCTCACCCAGGAAAAGGGGGTCTCCCTTCTCCGTGGGGCAGCCCAGCTGAAAACCCCTAAAACTAATTCTTGGCAGGCTGCTTGCAGACTTCAGAAATGGTTTGGCTTGTGTAAATATATGTACGCGCGCTGGGGAAGCCTTGGATGAAGCGAGGATCCCTGATTCCTTTTAATTCCTCCCCGTAAAATGTTCCTGGCTTTTCTTGCAAAATCATATTTCGTGGAGGAGGAAAAAATTTACCTTGACTTACATTTGCTTGCTTGGATAGATTTTAACTTTTTTTTGGAGGGAGGGGGGGGTGGGGGGGTCGAAGGAAGGGATGAATGCAAATTGGAATAGGAAAGGAGGGATCTTTAGATTAAAGAGCTAGCCTTATTTAAAGCACGGATCCCTTCGGGTGCTGTGTGCGTTTTGTGTATTTTTTTTTTTTAAAAATTGTATTGCTGAGAATCTATATATTTTTTTTGTATGTAATAAATGAGAGTGTTTTGGACAAAAAAAAAAAGACGCCCTGCTCTAGAGGTGATCGTGATGAAATTGTTCGGTCGACCCGGAAGCCGACTTGGATGTCCGTAATTGCCTGGAACGCGGGTTTTTTTTTTTTTTTTCTTGATTGGGTAACTTTCTTAGTAGATGGTGGGAATGCAGCAGACGTAATATACCTTGACGTCAGCAAAGGGAAAAATTAACCCGTCACAAGCTAAATTGTGGGGTTCTCAGAGAGCATCAAGGACCCCACAATTCTCTTCCTCCTCCTCCTCTTCCTCCTCCTCCTCCTCCCTTCTAGCAATGATTATGTTCCCTAGTTGGGTCATGAAACGTCTGCAAGGAAACCACCAAGCTCAGAGAGCACCGGGGACCCCACAGTCGTCATCGTCTTCTTCTTCTTCTTCTTCTCTTCTCCTCCTCCTCCTCCTTCTTCTTCTTCCTCCTCTTCCTCCTCCTCCCTTCTAGCACTGATGACGTTCCCTAGTTGGGTCATGAAACGTCTGCAAGGAAACCACCAAGCTCAGAGAGCACCGGGGACCCCACAGTCGTCGTCGTCTTCTTCTTCTTCTCCTCCTCCTCCTCCTTCTTCTTCCTCCTCTTCTTCCTCCTCCCTTCTAGCACTGATGATGTTCCCTAGTTGGGTCATGAAACATCTGCAAGGAAACCACCAAGCTTAGAGAACACCAAGGACTCCACAGTCGTCGTCGTCTTCTTCTTCTCCTCCTCCTCCTCCTTCTTCTTCCTCCTCTTCTTCCTCCTCCCTTCTAGCACTGATGATGTTCCCTAGTTGGGTCATGAAACATCTGCAAGGAAACCACCAAGCTTAGAGAACACCAAGGACTCCACAGTCGTCGTCGTCTTCTTCTTCTTCTTCTTCTTCTTCTTCTTCTTCTTCTTCTTCTTCTTCTTCTTCTCCTCCTCCTCCTCCTCCTTCTCCTCCTCCTCTTCTTCTTCTTCTTCTTCTTCCTCCTCTTCCTCCTCCTCTTCCTCTTCTTCCTCCTCCTCTCCCTTCTAGCACTGATGATGTTCCCTAGTTGGGTCATGAAATGTGTGCAAGGAAACCACCAAGCTCAGAGAACACCAAGGACCCCGGGGTCTGTCCTTCCTCCCTCCCTCCCTTCCTTCCTTCTAGCACTGATGAGGTTCCCTAGTTGAGTCATGAAACGTCTTCAAGGAAACCACCCAGCTCAGAGAACACCAAGGACCCCACATTCCTCCTCCTCCTCCCCTCTTCTAGAACTGATGAGGTTCCCTAGTTGGGTCAGGAGACGTCTGCAAGGAAACCACCCAGCTCAGAGAACACCAAGGACCCCACAGTTCAACCCCACAAATATTCTCTTCAACCTTAGTTAATATCAAGTTAAACGTGGGCTGGATGCCCTGACAATTAAACAGAAATCTGATGTACTGGCTGAGGAATTCTGGGAGTTGAAGTCCACCCATCTTAAAGCTTCTCAGCTTGACAAATCCTACGCAGCGGAAACAAAATTCAAAAATCGTTTTGATCGGGTGGCGAAGCGGCTGAAAAAAACAATAAAATTTCACCAAAATGGCCAATTTATGCCGAGGCTTAGGGGAAAAAAAAACACCCAGATGCACAGGTTTAGGATGAGGGACATCTGAGTTACTACATAGTCATGTTGGTGAAAAAGTTCTCGGCGTGCTAATTGACCGTCCCCAGCTTTGTTGTTGGATGTAAAGACAACTGTAACTGACTCAATATTTATTCTTCATTAAGGAAATGTATGTGGCCGCCCAACATACTCACAGTGAGTGTCTCACAAAGATACACCCTCCTCTGGGTGACAACAATCACCATTTTGTGGGCTGTGTGTCCCTCTCGGGTCCCCAGGCCTGTGTCACCCAGCCGGCTTTCATGCCTAAAGCAGGACTAGAACTCACCGTCTTCTGATGATTGGCCCAAAGTCTCTCAGCTGGCTTTCATGCCTAAGGCAGGACTAGATAGATAGACAGACAGACAGGCAGGCAGATAGGTAGGTAGGTAGACAGACAGACAGACAGATATAGATAAGAGATAGACAGACAGACAGATATAAGATAGAGATAGATAAGATAGACAGACAGACAGATATAAGATAGATAGACAGACAGACAGATATAAGATAGAGATAGATAAGATAGACAGACAGATATAAGATAGATAGAAATAGATAAGATAGATAGACAGATATAAGATAGAGATAGATAAGATAGATAGATAGATATAAGATACAGATAGATAGATAGACAGACAGATATAAGATAGAAATAGATAAGATAGATAGACAGACAGACATATAAGATAGAGATAGATAAGATAGACAGACAGATATAAGATAGAGATAGATAAGATAGACAGACAGACAGACAGATATAAGATAGAGATAGATAAGATAGATAGACAGATATAAGATAGAGATAGATAAGATAGATAGACAGATATAAGAGAGATAGATAAAATAGAGATAGACAGATATAAGATAGATAGATATAGATAGATAGATAGATAGATAAGATAGAGATAGACAGATAAGATAGATAGACAGAAGACAGATAAGATATAGACAGATATAGATAAGATATAGATAGATAGATAGATAGATAGATAGATAGACAGACAGATATAAGATAGATAGATAAGATAGAGATAGACAGATATAAGATAGATAAGATAGATAGACAGACAGACAAGATATAGACAGATATAGATAAAATATAGATAGACAGACATATGATAGATATAGATAAGATAGATAGACACAGATAGATATAGATAGATGGATATAGATATAGACAGACAGATATAGATATGCAGTATGACAGCTGCAGTGTCCCAGTTCACCTGATTGCCTTTTTTCAACCTTCCCAGCCAGCTTCAGACAACAAAGTCAACGGGGTGGGGAGGGGGGTGGGGGGGGGAGCCAACGATGGCAGAAAGGTCACAAAGCCAGGCATGGCTGGCTTGGCAACCAGCTCGCTGAGTCACAGACCTTCCATCCCAATCAAGGTTGTAACAGGAGGACACCCCCCCCCCCACTTACCACCCCCGCAAGCGAGAAACGGGAACACAAGCCTAAATTCCAAATGAGAAAGAGACATTGTTTTATTTTCCTGCTGTCCTTAAGGCTCTTAAGGAGGATTCAGAGGGGGGGGGGGGCGAAGGAGGTTGAAAGGAGACCGGGATGAGTCAGGGGATCGGAAGGGAAGAGAGATAAAGAAGCCGCGTTTATTTAATCCACTTGGACCGATAAGGCGCAGGCACGTTGCAGAATAGCAGAAGTCCCTGACCTTCAGACCACCGGATGCAAAAAAATAAATAAAAATAAGAAATCAAGGAGAGAAGCAACCTAGAACTAAAGTCGTTCAGCGACCGTTCAAAGTTACAAAGTGACCGACGACCGTTTTTCACACTTAAAACTCACTTTCACAAAAGTCTCACTTAGCATCCTAAATTAATCTAAGCTCAATTATGGCGGTACTGTGTCCCATCTATTTCTGGAACAACAGCGCCCTCTCTTGGCTCAAATGAGTAAGACCGGAGGGAAATTGGGGGGGGGGTATAGAAAGCTCGAGAGTCCAATTTGTTTGGCAGACTTTAAATACTTCCGAACAGATTCTTGGGGGAGAGAAAAGCCCCCCCTGGATGCTTGCATAACCTCCTGGCCTCACCCACAAGCGCCCTTTTGTATCTTTTGACCTAGCCGGCCTTGAAGAAAAAAAAAGCTTAAGATTGGCGCTTGGAAAGGAGACCACGAGGAAATCCCAGAGAAATCCGAGCAGCGCCAGTCGTCACCTTCCGGTTCCCAAACCAGCATCTGAAGCCTGAGTTTGGCCGAGGGGAATGTGGCGGGTTTGAGCGACGCGTGTCGACAGCCTAAACTTCCATTCCTTCCCACCCGTTTCCACGTGGTTTTCCCACGGCGCTTCCAACACGTGGCGGAGCGATTCAAAAGAAACAAGAGGCTTTTAAGGGACACGCGAGCCGCTCCTACCTGCCGGCCAAGTGAGACGAAGGTTTTCCCGTGGGAAAAGCCCACTGCGGAAAGAGAGGGGGGGGAGGAAAGGTCTTCCCCTCCTCTGACCCGGGAGTAGCACGTGAGAACGCTCCGCAATCGGAGCCGGAGCGCCGCGCCGGGTAGAGCGAGTCCCGTCCAGCCCCGGAGGGTGTGTGCTTGTTTGTGTGCTTGTGGGCGGGTGTGTTTGTGTGGGCGTGGACTTGTGGGCTTGTGTTTGTGTGTATATTGGTTTGCTTGTGTGTTTGGGGTGTGTGTGTTTGTGTGCTTGTTTGTATATTTGTATGCTTGTGTGTTTGTGGCGTGCTTGGGTGCCTGTGTGCTTGGGTGTGTGCGCGTGCGTGCTTGTGTGTGTTCGTGTGCACATGTTTGTGTTTGTGTGTGCTTGTGTGCCTGTGTGTATATTTCTGTGCTTGTGTGTTTGTGGTGTGCTTGAGTGTATGTTTGTCTGCGTGTGTGTTTGTGCGTGCCTGTGTGCTTGTGTGCGTGTGTGCTTGCGTGTATAGTTGTATGCTTGTGTGTTTGTGGGGTGTGTGTGCTTGTGGTTTGTGTGTGTGTGTGTGTGTGGTGCGCGTGCAAAGGACCGGAGCGTGCAAAAGACCCTCCTCAGACGGGGGCGCCCGGCTCCGCTTCCCCCCCGGACGACTCTCCCGGACGCGGAGTTTCCTCTTTCTCCCGGCAGGGGGCGCCCTGCGCCGGCATCTCTGCCCCGCTGCCTTCTCCGGGGTTGGCCGGCCAGGATGCGCCGCACCTCGGAACTCCACCCCGGGGCGGAGCGGGACCCGCGGCCGCCACCGCCGCCGCTGCCTCCTCCGCGGCACCTCCTGCCTCAGCTCTGGCCCCGCCGGAGCAGCCGCCGCCGCTGCCGCCTGCGCCCCCCGGGAGACCCCCGCCCTCGCCCCGCCAGGATGACGGTCCCGCTGCGCTTGGAAGAGGGGCTGAAGGACTCGCCCCGCTTCAGGTGGGGAGACCGACGGGCGACGCCGGGGCCGGCGGTGCCAGGCGGCGGCAGGCGGAGCGCTGGGGCGCGGAAGCACCTCGTGGTGCCCTCTCCGCCTGCCCCGCCAGGCCCCCTCCCTCCGGAGGCTGGGGAGGGGTCGGCGGTTTCTGGAGCCCGGAAAGAAGGGGGGGTCGCGTTGGTTTGCCCGGGGTGAGTTGGGAGGCAGCGTGGTGGGAGTAAAGGGGCAACGACCCCTTGTCTCCCCTTGCCCTCTTCCCATCTGCCCCCTCCCCTCCTCCGGTCTCCCCCTCCCCTCCCTCCATCGCCTCTCTGCCTCCTCCTATCTGCCCCTGCCTCTATTTCTCCCCCCTCCCCTATCTCCCCCCCATTTCCTCCCCCCATCTCCCCCCTATTTCTCTCCATTCCCCCCTATCTCCCCCTTTCTCCCCCCTCCCCTATCTACCCCCCATTTCCTCCCCCCATCTCCCCTTATTTCTCTCCATTCCCCCCCATCTCCCCCTATTTCTCCCCCTCCCCTATCTACCCCCCATTTCCTCCCCCCATCTCCCCTTATTTCTCTCCATTCCCCCCATCTCCCCCTATTTCTCCCCCCTCCCCTATCTCCCCCCATTTCCTCCCCCCATCTCCCCTTATTTCTCTCCATTCCCCCCCATCTCCCCCTATTTCTCCCCCCCTCCCCTATCTACCCCCCATTTCCTCCTCCATCTCCCCTTATTTCTCTCCATTCCCCCCCATCTCCCCCTATTTCTCCCCCCTCCCCTATCTACCCCCCCGTTTCCTCCCCCCATCTCCCCTTATTTCTCTCCCCCCTCCCCATCCCCTCCCCCCACTTTACTTGTTTCTGGCCCTTCCTGCCTCTATGACCCCTTTTAAAGGGCAGCCCCCTCCCTTTCTCATGCCTATATCTTCCCTTTGCTGGGGGTCCCGTGGGCCCACTTTTCACAGCAAAATGGGGTGGTGGGTGTCAGCCCCCCCCCCCCCACCAAGGAGGCACACCTGAGTTTGGGGATCCAAATCCTGGGATTTTGCACTGCTTCCCATGTGTGTGTGTGGGGGGGGAAGGGATCTGCTTCCTACTGGGGTGGGGGGTCCTCTGTTTTTACACACCCACACCCCACCTTCCTTCACATTTCACCCCCAGCATGCAGCTGCAAAGAGAGACAGGGGAGAAACTGGTGTTAATTGTGGTGGTGGGCAAAAGGACAAGTTGTCGGTACATCTGTAGCTTCTCCCTTGGTGGCTGTGTAGAAATTAGACAACACAACAGGTATCTGTAGCTTCTCTCTTGTGGCTGTGTAGAAATTAGACAACACAACAGGTATCTGTAGCTTCTCTCTTGGTGGTTGTGTAGAAATTAGACAACACAACAGGTATTTGTTTTCTGTGTGTATTGCAGGAGAACTAATTCTTTTATTTTGCACCCCAACGGCAAGGAAGCCAACAGGCCCCAATGCAAACCTAGTTTAGCACGTATGTTTGTGTGCCGTGGCGTATGGGCCCCCCAATTCTTCCACCCCAGCTTCCCTGGGGTGACAAGATTGTGTGTTCTGCCTTTGCGCACAACATCCCCAGCCCTTAAATAAGTAGAGATGGTTAAACGGATTGCTTTATTTGAAGAAAAGGACACACATAATTTTGTTTCCACTTGGAAACGGGCGTCTGGATTTCACGCTTGCAATGGAAAAAATGAAAAATTTCGGTTGTGGCTTTTGCTGATTAGTTAGCTTCGCTTGTTGTTACTGAAATGGACGCTGTATATTCTGCTGCAAAGGATAAGAGTAGGTAGCCCTCTACGTACGGCCACAACTGAGCCCAAAATTTTGGTCGCTAAGTGAGACATTGATATAAGTGAACTTCGCCCCGCTTTACTTTCCTTTTGTGGCTGCAGTTC
Source organism: Crotalus adamanteus (assembly GCA_039797435.1). Taxonomy (NCBI): domain Eukaryota; kingdom Metazoa; phylum Chordata; class Lepidosauria; order Squamata; family Viperidae; genus Crotalus; species Crotalus adamanteus. Next base: position 143,927,465 of record CM077936.1, on the reverse strand, counting down.
TTAACTGAACCACTTTGGTGGATAAGTAAGTAATCTGGTTGTTAAGTCAGATTACTTACTTATCGCAAAAGGGGTGCACAAGACCCACTGCGACCGTCGTAAATACGAGTCGGGCCCAGCGTCAAATGTTGATGCTGCAACGGTCGTAAGGGCGGAAAACGCTCACCCCGTTTCTTTTTTTCTTTCTTTTCATCCCTTTTTTTTCTCCTGTTCCCTTTTCCCTCCCCCTGGCTCCCCATCCTTTTCATTTCCTTTGCATTTTATATTCTGATAAACGAATTTTAAAAAAAAATTCCTTTTAAAGCGGCCGCATCCTCAATCCCTAAGCAACTGAGCCGTCTCGGACGACCTTGTTGCGCAAACTCGGTTTAAGCAAGGTTAGCGCGAGATTCGGTCCGTGGTCCCAAGGCAGGTGGTTGGTTTGGACTGGAGGCACTACTAAACCACGGTTCGGCTGGCCTGTCAAACAAACAAGGATTCTGTCCATGGGCCGAAATGAAAGCAGCCAAGTCCGGAGGTATTTATGGCGGCCACGAGGCTGGAAAAACTGGACGGGGCTGCGGGTGGATGAGAAATGAGTTTGCTGTTACGGCCTCTTGCAGAACACCTCCTCTGGCCTGTGGCTTCCGGTCACACACACAAACACACACGTACACAAACACAAACAGACCCAGAGACATGGAAGCCTTGCCCCACCACCTGTGTTGCAATCCCCATCTCGTAGGTCAATTCTCACAAGGGAAGAATTGTAGTCGGGTGGGGTGGGCTTGCAGGGGTGGGGGGCAAAAGATGGCAAGGGATCCCTGCAAGTCCTCGACTTATGACCGCAACTGAACCGGAAATTTCCGTCGCTAAGTGAGACTCGCTTCGGTGAATTCCCCCCCTGTTTTTCCGATCCAAGTTGTGAAGTGAAACCATCGCAGTTGTTAAGCGAGGCCCCCCGTCTTAAGCGAGTCTGGATTGCCCTGTCGACTTTGCCCATTGGGACGGCGCCAGAGGGGGTAACGTGACTCCCCTTCCCCGGGGACGCTGCGACCGTCGTAAATACGAGTCGGCTGCCGAGCGGCTGAATTTTGATCGCGCGATGCGGCAACGGTCGTTAAGCAGGGGGTTGGACTCAATGACCTCCAAGGTCCCTTCCAACTTTATTATTATTATTATTATTATAAGTGAAAAGCGGTCCTAACTCCCTTTTCTCAGAGCTGTTGCCGCTTCGCTAAACGAACCGTCATAAGTGGAGGACTGTCTGGGTTTTACGTTAGGTAGGAAAACCTTTCATGTTTTTCTTTGGAAATGCAGCTGCCATCTTGGAATTGTTTGTGAATCCCCAAATCTTGTTTAGGAAATCTATAAATTAAATCTAATTTCTTCCCTTTTTGTTGGGGGGGAGGATCCACTGAGGGTTCCCCCCCCTTCCACGCCTGCATCGCAAGCCCGTGGCTTGGGCCCTTCCCAGGGAGAGCGACTGGCTGTTTCCTAGCCATGATGGCTAGTTTGATTTGTTCCGGGAAAAAGTCGCTCTCTTCCGCTCCTGAGCGACCGGGTCTTCGGTTGAGGCATGCTCTGGTGCCCATCATCCCCTGCCAGGAGACAGGCGGGCTGTGTGGGCAGTGGATGATGGTGGAGGAAGCTGGGGGAGCTCTCCCCAGACGCCAAAGGCCAAACCAGCAACATATTTCCGTTCTGAAGCTTGCCAAAGTTGTGAGAAATTGTTTCCAGAAGTCCTTTTTTTTGTGTGTGTGTGCCACGTTGTTCCTCCAGTGCGAGACTTTTTCAGGGTTCCGTGTCTGGCCGAGCTAAGCGTGGCTGCACCCCTCTTGTTTTGGGGTGCCCCCCCCGTGCATGAGTCTGCTTTCCCCCTTTTTTTTTCTTTTGCAAGGGGTTTTTTTTCTCTTCGCGTTTCCTGCCGTTCCGGTTCATTTGACTCCGGATGTGGCTTCACTTCTCTTTCTTGGTTCTGATTTTCAGAAGCGGCCTTCCCCGTGCATCGTGGGAGGGCGGGCAGCCATCTTGGCTGCCAAGGGCCAGGGGGCTGCAGGGCACGTCAGCCCCAGCCAGACAGGGTGCTGTGGACGATGGGATATAAATAGATCGCTCCCTCTTAGCACGGATGACGTTCCCTAGTTGGGTCATGAAACGTCTGCAAGAAAAGCACCCCGTTCAGAGAGCACCAAGGACCCCACAGTCCTCCTCCTCCTCCTCCTCCTCCTCCTCCTCCCTTTTGCACTGATGATGTTACCTAGTTGGGTCATGAAACGTCTACAAGAAAACCACCCAGCTCAGAGAACACCAAGGATCCATCAGTCGTCGTCGTCATCGTCCTCCTCCTCCTCCTCCTCCTCCTCCTCCTCCTCCTTTCCAGTCTGCAAACCCCCCTCCCTTCTAGCACTGATGACGTTCCCTAGTTGGGTCATGAGATGTTTGCAAGAAAAGCATCCAGTTCAGAGAGCACTAAGGACCCCACAGTTCCTCCTCCTCCTCCTCCTCCCTGCCAACCCTTCAAGCACTGATGTTGTTACCTAGTTGGGTCATGAAATGTCTACAAGAAAACCGCCAAGCTCAGAGAGCACCAAGGACCCCACAGTCTTACTCCTCCTCCTCCTCCTCCTCCTCCTCCTCCTCCTCCTCCTCCTCCTCCTTTCCAGTCTGCAAACCCCACTCCCTTCTAGCACTGATGACGTTCCCTAGTTGGGTCATGAGATGTTTGCAAGAAAATTTTTGCAAGCTCACGAGCACTGAAGACCCCATAGCCTGCCTGCCTGCCTGCCTGCCTGCCTGCCTGCCTGCCTTCCTTCCTTCCTTCCTTCCTTCCTTCCTTCCTTCCTTCCTTCCTTCCTTCCCTCCCTTCCTCCCTCCCTCCCTCTCTCCCTCCCTCCTAGCACCAATGACATTCCCTAGTTGGGTCATGCAACGTCTGCAAGGAAACCACCTCAGGGACCCCCCCAGGATGGGATTCGTAGTTCAAAGCCTACCAATGTCGGGAAGCTGGTCCTTGACAGGAGGGTTAGGACAGCCGCAGACACTGATGGATCTTGAACTACAAATCCCCTCCTCCACAGCCGCCTGGCTGGCTGAGGACGGCGGGCCGTGAAATCCAACCTGTTTAGAAAGGGCCAAGTTTGGTTCGTGCCGCGACTGCCTTTGGGGGGGGGATGCCTGCAGGATCACAGAATCCTAGGGCTGGGAAGGGACCTTGAAGGTCATCTAGTCCAGCCCCCTGCCCAAGACAGGAGACCTCATGTAGCTATACTTCCACGCCCCGTTTTTCTAATTTTGTCAAGAGCTGCTTTCAAGGTTTTACGGGCCTCCCAGTTGTGAGTTGCGCTCTGGATCAAGAGGGTTTCTGGGCAACGGAGGGGAAATGGTTGACAACCTCTGAGGCAGGCAGGAAATTGTGAGATGACCGCAACGGAGCAGATGCCGTGTGTGTGCGTGTGGGTTGAAAACAAGTGCACAAACACAGCTTGCAAATGGGTGCCTCCCTCTGCAGCCTTCTTCTCCTGCTTCTCCCCTTCCCCAATGTGCTGCCCCTGAGGTGTGGGGCGCTGCAGCCACCTGTGCCGCAAGGGATTGTGGGAACGCACTTGCCGCAGGCCTAGTGGTTGCAGAGTTGCAAAAACTGCCCTCTGTGGAATGGAACGCACCCTTGGCCCGTCGCCCTCTTTTATCCACGGGATAAAAATTTCTGCACCGTCGTAAAAAGGAGCGGGACTGGACAGCCACTTGTCTGAAAGAGTGTAGGTTCTCCTGCTTGAGCAAGGGGCTGGAGTAGATGACCTCCACGGTCCCTTCCAGTTCTATTCTATTCTATTCTATTCTATTCTATTTTCTACATTTCCCAGAATGCTCTCCCAACTTAGCATACCTTCAGAGCATCCTATAGAATAACAGAGTTGGAAGGGGGCCTTGAGGTCATCTAGTCCAACCACCTGCTCAGGCAGGACACCCTATACCGTTTCAGACCATAATAATAATAAAATTGGAAGGGGCCTTGGAGGTCATCTAGTCCAACCCCCTGCTTGGGCAGGAAACCCTATACCATTTCAGACCATAATAATAATAAAGTTGGAAGGGGCCTTGGAGGTCATCTAGTCCAACCCCCTGCTCTGGCAGGACACCCTATACCGTTTCAGACCATAATAATAATAAAGTTGGAAGGGGCCTTGAAGGTCATCTAGTCCAACCCCCTGCTTAGGCAGGAAACCCTATATCGTTTCAGACCATAACAATAATAAAGTTGGAAGGGGCCTTGGAGGTCATCTAGTCCAACCCCTGCTCAGGCAGGAAACCCTATACCGTTTCAGACCATAATAATAATAAAGTTGGAATGGGCCTTGGAGGTCATCTAGTCCAACCCCCCTGCTCAGGCAGGAAACCCTATACCGTTTCAGACCATAAGAATAATAAAGTTGGAAGGGGTCTTGGAGGTCATCTAGTCCAACCCCCTGCTCAGGCAGGAAACCCTATACCGTTTCAGACAAAATGGCTGTCCCATCTCTTCTTCCCAGCCCACCCCCTCATTTTAATTTCAGCCGTGGGCCTGGGCCTTTTGCAAAAGCCACCCACCCCTTCCACACCCTCTGTGGCTGCTTCTTCCTAACCCGGTGCTGCAAGAGGGAACGGAAATTGCAAGACACGTATCGTAGCACGACTCTGTGGCTACAGCCACTCAGCTTACCTTTGCAGTGGTTTCCGATCCGCCCTGGCTGACATATTTCCTCTCTTTCTCTCCCCCCCCTCCCTTACCCCCCCCAAAAAAAACCCCCACAGGGCTGCCGTTGAGACGGTGGAAATGGAAGTATCGGTTTTGGAGACCCATTTGGAAAAGGTGAGCGGGCCACAACGGTAGGCAGGTACGCGTGGATAAAAGTGTGACCGACCTGTCAGTTTAAGAGCCCACCTGAACTTTGCACCAAATATTTTGCAAACTGTTTATGTCACATACACACACATACACACACACACATACACACACACATACCGGGGGGGGGGGCAGAAAAATCCAGAAGTTGCAGGAGGATGATTGGAAGACCAGAGAGAGAACAGAACAAAATATTTGTTTTACAGCAGGGGTCTTTGAACGTGGCCACTTTAAGACTGGTGGACTTCAACTCCCAGAATTCACTCTTAATATGGCCACGTTTGAAGAGCCCTGAGGAATTCTGGGAGTTGAAGTCCATGAGTCTTAATGTGGCCAAGTTTGAAGAGCCCTGAGGGATTCTGGGAGTTGAAGTCCATCAGTCTTAAAGTGGCCATGTTTGAAGATCCCTGAGGGATTCTGGGAGTTGAAGTCCACAAGTCTTAAAGTGGCCATGTTTGAAGAGCCCTGAGAGATTCTGGGAGTTGAAGTCCATCAGTCTTAAAGTGGCCATGTTTGAAGAGCCCTGAGGGATTCTGGGAGTTGAAGTCCATCAGTCTTAAAGTGGCCATGTTTGAAGAGCCCTGAGGGATTCTGGGAGTTGAAGTCGACCAGTCTTAAAGTTGGCCCATTTGAAGAGCCCTGGTTTAAAGGCCTTTTAAAATCCTGCAGCTTCTTCTTCTGAGTTGCACCATCTTACACCGCAGGAGAGCAATTTCCTGCCTACAGCAAAATCTGTCCTAGAATAATTCAGATCCTTTGTGATCTAGGTTCTTTTGGATCCAAAAGTGTGGTTTTTCAGCTCCCAGAATTCCCTAGCCGGCAAGGGTTTAGCGGAATTCATCATGGATAGGAGAAGAACCAATGTGGCTAGATTACTTTTATTGCGTTTTTTAAAAAATTGGGTAACTTACTTAGTAGACGGTGGGAATGCGGTAGATGTAATAGATCTTGACTGCAGCAAAGTGAAAAAAGGTAACCCATCACAAGCTGAAGGAATAAGTGAGTTAAACGTGAGCGAGATGGCAATCTGGGCGCCAGTTCTGCAGCCACAGCCAGAGTTTTGCCCCTGGGGGATCCAGGAGCTTTCTGGGAATTCTTCTGGCTGTGGAGGAAAAGGAAGGGAAGTGGAAAAGAGCGAGAGAAAAAGAGGTAGAGAGGGAAGGAAGGAAGGAAGGAAGGAAGGAAGGAAGGAAGGAAGGAAGGAAGGAAAAAAAGGAAGGAAGGGAAATTGAGAGGCATAAAAAGAAAAAAGTTGGAAGGAAGGAAGGGAGGGAGAGAGGGAGGGAGGGAAGGAGGTGGAAGGAAAGAAGATAGACAAGAAGGGAAGGGAAAGGAAGGGAAGGAAGGAAGGAAGGAAGGAAGGAAGGAAGGAAGGAAGGAAGGAAGGAAGGAAGGAAGGAAAATTGTAGTCACATAACCCTGGGATGGTGCAAGCCTTGTTAATACATGCTGGTTGCCAAATGCCCAAATTTTGATCATGGCTCCACAGGAACATGCTTAGCGCAAGAACCAATTTTTTTCAGCACTGTCGTAACTTCAAACGGTGGCCAAACAAACGGTCATAAGCCGAGGACCGTTTTATTGCTACCGATCCTACCAACTCGGATGCCCACGTGCAGGCTGGTGCTGTGTTAAGTGGGTGGGCACTGCCCCACGCTGTGCCAGGGCTGGGTCTGGAGGGGGGGTGCTGGGATGCCCAGATGTCTGTTCCTGGGGTCCGTGTGTCCCAATCCCGACCCGTCTGTCCGTCTTGTTCCCCCCCCCGGTAGTTGCTGAAGCTGGGCGGCGCCATGCTGGAATCCGGGCGCCAGTTCTGCAGCCACAGCAAGAGCTTCGCATCGGGGATCCAGGACCTTTCCCAGAATTCCTCGGGGGACACGTTGATGAGCGTAAGTGGACTTGAGGGGGGAGGCTGGGGGGTGCCCCTAAATTGCAAGAGAACCGCGCATCGTGGCACCCGCCTGGCATACTTTTACTATTCTGACTCTGATAGAAAACACCTATCAAGTCAGATAACTCAAAAGAAACGATCTTATAAGAAACAAAAAATATATTTTAATGAGAAAGATTACTTGCATTCACGCTGTGGTTGATCCTCCTGGAAAATACATCTTTTGTCCATTTCTTCAGACCATACCTTTAGGTAAAAGTATGATGCTCTTCCGTACCATCTTTATAACGGCTCGGGCTCAGTGTGTGACCTTCCACGGCCCATGCTTCTTCCAGACAAAGACCTTCCCATGTGGCTTGTGTCCAGGAAGTCTCCCAATGACTTTTTTAGACTCCTCCCACTGACCCATCAACATACCTAGCATTTAACCCAGTGGTTCTCAACCTGTGGGTCGGGACCCCATTTGGGGTCGAACGACCATTTCACGGAGGTCGCCAAACAACGCAGTCCGCCATTTTTTTCCCCCCCTTTTCCTTAGCTGTGCTACTCCCTTTTATTCTATTGGCTTTGGAAAGCCAATAGAATAGATTCTCTTGAGTAGAGTCTAATTCTATTGGCTTTCCAAAGCCAATAGGAATTGTCCAGGCTGTCTCTGCCCTGCTGAGCCCGCCATTCTGCAAACGGTGCTGTACCAGTTGAGTAGTCCTCAACTTACGACCGGTTGAGTAGTCCTCGATTTACGACCAGTTGGGGGGTCACGGCATTAAAAAGGTTGAGAACCACTGATTTAACCCAATAACTGCCAGACACTCCAACACACTGATACCTGCTCTCTAGTTAGGGCTACGTATACGTTCCAGAATACCCGTGTCCCAGCTCTGTGTGTCTTTGTGCATTTTGTGTGGTTTGCGCATGCAATATATAATATAATAATAATAATAATAATAATAATAATAATAATAATAATAATAATAATAATAATAATAATAATAATAATAATAATAATAAAGTTGGAAGGGACCTTGGAGGTCATCTAGTCCAACCCCCTGTGTGTGTGTGAGAGAGAGAGACCAAGCGACAGCCTTTTGACCTCCAGGCTGTGAGGTTAGCCGAGCTGCCTTCCTCAGAAGACTGGGCAAGGCAAAGTTCCTCCTGCGTGAAGGAAGGGCCAGGTTCGACCTCTGAGCATGTGCAAAGCGCCTTGCGCCCGACGTCAGTTCCCAAACGCCGGGTCCGGTGGCTCGACTCGCCGAGCACTCTTACCGTACGCCCTGTCGCCTGGGTGCAGTGGGAGTTGTAGTTCAATCCGGGAAAACTCCCGGTCGGATCGCAAATGGGCCGGTGTCGGTTTGATGCAAACCGAACGCCGGAAAGACAGCTAGGAAGAGGGATGGTTAGACAGGATATTCTACATTCCAAGGTTTTTCTGGTGATGTAATTTTCTTTTCTCCACCCAGGGATGCCTGGAAAAGTTTTCCCAAAGCTTGAACAGAATGATGGAACAGCAACAGGTGAGTGGATTGGTACTTCCTAACGCAAAGGGATGGGAGACCACTAGAAAATCCCAACCCTGTGAAGAAGATGGAGAACTCAGAAGAAGCCCCCCCCCCAAAAAACAATAACACATTTCCCCCCCAATTTAGAATAGAATAGAATAGAATAGAATAGAATAGAATAGAATAGAATAGAATAGAATAGAATAGAATAGAATGGGATAGAAATATGAGAATAGAATAGAATAGAATAGAATAGAATAGAATAGAATAGAATAGAATAGAATAGAATAATAAAATACAGAATAGAATAGAATAATAAAATACAGAATAGAATGGAATGGAATAGAATGGAATGGAATAGAATAGAATAGAATAGAATAGAATAGAATAGAATAGAATAGAATAGAATAGAATAGAATAGAATAGAATAGAATAGAATAGAAATATGAAAATAGAATAGAATAAAATAGAATAGAATGGGATAGAAATATGAGAATAGAATAGAATAGAATAGAATAGAATAGAATAGAATAGAATAGAATAGAATAGAATAGAATAATAAAATTCAGAATAGAATAGAATAATAAAATTCAGAATAGAATAGAATATGCAATAAAATAAAATGTTCAAGACAATAAAATAAAAACTTAATGCAATAAAGTAATGGTATAAATTAAAATCAACTTGGATGCAACTTGCTTCAAAGGGCTCCTTTTCGCCCTAGGAACTCCTGGAGACCGCACAGCAGTCTCTCAAGCAACAGCTACAAACTCTGGTGAAAGAGTAAGTCTGTCTGATGGGAATCCGTTGTCTTAGCGGGTTGTGTGAAAGCAACCTGCAAATTATTGGGCGGGGATTCATCCTGACTGCAGAGGACTTGAACTCGGGACGGCGAGTTCTAGTCCTACCTTTGATAACGAAAATCAACTGGGTGACTTCGGGCTAGCTAGTCCCTCTCTCTCTCTCTCTCTCAGCCCAACCCACCTCACAGGACTGTTGTTCTGGGAAAAACAGTCTGAGGAAGGAGTGTTGTGCGTGTCCGCTGCCTTGAGTTACATAAAGCGAGATATAAATAAACACAATATATGTATACGTATATATGTACTATTTGTTTTCTGAGGTTTTCGCGGGTGTTTGTATGTAGGTCTTTGGTTATTTGGGTTTTCTCCCGCGTAAAATTGGAAGTGTCTTGGCGACGTTTCGACGGAGTCCCATTCGTCATCTTCAGGTTGGTGTTTTCGGCTTCGTGCTTCTAGAAGCTCCTAGAAGCACGAAGCCGAAAACACCAGCCTGAAGATGACGAATGGGACTTGGTCGAAACGTCGCCAAGACACTTCCAATTTTACGCGGGAGAAAACCCGAATAACCAAAGACCTACATATATGTAATATGTATATATGTGTCCAATAACAGTGAGAATTTTGGCTCCCCTTCTTCCGCAAATACAGCTGACCCGGGTTACGGGTATCGTATGAATGCCGACTTTTCTCTTCCAGGGACATTAAGCACTTCAAAGAGACCCGGAAGGAATTCGAACGGGGCAGCGAAGGTCTGGCCAGTGCCTTGCACCATAACGCCGAGGTCCCCCGCCGGCGCCACCACGAGGCCGAAGACGCCGTGGTCACCCTCAAAGCAGCCCGGACCACCTTCCGCAACCGAGCCCTCGACTACGTACTGCAGGTAGGGGGGCGGTCCTGAAAGACCCCTGAGATCAAGAGCCTCAAAATTCTGGGTCTGGGGGTGTCCGTCCGTGATCTTCTCTCCCCCCCCCGTGACTCCAGACCCTTCCCCTGTTTTCCAGATCAACATCATTCAATCCAAGAAGAAATTCGAGATTCTCAAATTTGTGAGTAACTCCTTTTTCCCCCAATCCTGCGCTGCCTTGGTCTTTAGTACTACAACCCCCATCAGCCCAAGCCTTGAGCCTTTTTGCTACGGGGTTTTGCCTACGACTAGCTTACGTTGTGACGCATCCTTCACAAAGGCTGCCTGTCTGTAAGATGCTGGAGTCGCTTCCGGTTCCCAATTCCGCGCCGATTTGAATGGCTTTGTTAGTTTGGGCCCGGATTCGCACTCGGCACACAGGGTGACGCCGCGGCACGGGGCAGCTTCGGTGCGCAGTTTTGCCCCAGGGAGGCTGGGCCATCCCTGGGGTGGGCGTGTAAACCCGTGCGGGTCAAACCTGCCCGCTTTAAGACCTGCGGACTTCAACTCCCAGGATTCTCCAGCCAATGCGGTGGGCTGGCTGGGGCATTCTGGGAGTTGAAGTCCGCACGTCTTAAAAGGGGCCAAGTTGGAGAAATGCAGGTAGGGGCTGCCTTGAGTCAGCCTTCTCATGCCAGAAAAATCTCTCTCTCTTTTTTTTTCTCCTGAATTTCAGCCCTAATTTGAGTTTTCAGCGCCCAGGTGGGGATCCGGCCCGTGGGTAAATCCCCCCCAAATAGTACCTCTGAGCCTATCTAAAGTTCCTTCCCCTCCCCAAGGCTGCGGACTCTTGCCTATTTTATCTGCAACTCTCTCTGTTTGCAAAGAACCCTTTCAGGGTAGCCCAGATCTTATTGTAAGAGGTGGACAGGGGTCTCCCTATTGATCCCTCCACTCGTTCCAGATCTTGTCCTTCATGGAGGCCCAGTCCATCTTCCTGGAGCAAGGATCCCAGGAGTCGAAACAGCTGGAAGAGTATCGGAAAGGCCTGGCTGTTCAGGTGAGGGGGGCACTATTGTGTTGTGTTGTATTGTATTGTATTGTATTGTATTCCATTCCATTCCATTCCATTCTATTCTATAATTCAATTCTCTACTCTACTCCATTCTATTCTCTATTCTCTAATCTCTAATCTTTATTCTATATTCTATTCTATTCTATTCTATTCTATTCCATATATTCTATTTCTATTCTATCCTATCCTATCCTATCCTATCCTAATCCTATCCTATTCTATTCTTTTCCTTTGCATTCCATTCCTATTTCTATTCCTATTTCTATTCTATTTTATTCTATTCTATTCTATATTCTATTCTATTCTATCCTATCCTATCCTATCCTATCCTATCCTAATCCTATCCTATTCTATTCTTTTCCTTTGCATTCCATTCCTATTTCTATTTCTATTCTATTCTATTCTATTCTGTTCTATTCTATTCTATATCCTATCCTATCCTATCCTATCCTATTCTATTCTTTTCCTTTGCATTCCATTCCTATTCCTATTCCTATTTCTATTCTATTCTATATTCTATTCTGTATTCTATTCTCTTCTTATTTTATTCTCTTCTTATTTTATTTTCTTATTTTATTGTATTCTTATCCTATCCTATCCTATCCTATCCTATAATTCTATTCTATTCTGTTCTGTTCTAGTCTATTGAATTCTATTGCATCACATTCTTTATCTTAGTATAGTTTACTTTTATTTTTTTATTTAAGTTATTGTTTTCTTTTATTCTTATTTTATCTTTTGTTTTATTGCATCCTATTTATTTGATATTATTTTTGACTTTGTTGTCTATTTCATTTCATCGTATGTTTTCCTTCTTTTCTAATTTGATCCGGCGGCCTCTTTTATTTTGTTTACCTTTTTAATTTATGGCGTGTTTTACTTTAGTTCATTGCCCGCCGTAGTAGAACCGCACTTTTTATTTTATTTCGCTTTGCTCCCCGTTTTATTTTGCGTCTGGTTTATATTTCATTTTATTTTTCGTTTCTCACGATTATGAAGGTAGGCGTTTGCCCAAATGCAAACCGCGTTGTGTACGCAGGGAGATTGTCTGCCTCGTGTGCCAGAATGAAGGATGAAGAGGAAATGGATGGACGAGGGACGAAGGCCAGCCAGGAAAAGGGACTCCTGAATAAACAGGGACTCTGACTTATTTTCCAATGTGGCTCGTGCGATAGCATTAATGAACTGGTTCAAATCCAGACCAATTAGGAATTAGGTTCTCTGTCCCGCCCGGTGGCCTTGCAGAAGTCGGGGTGATCTTTTGGGTTTTCTCCGTCCTTCCATTTGCCCTGAGGGGTCCATTTCTTTTACAGCTCCACGAGCTGGTCCTGGAGTCCGCCCGGGAGAAGAGGGACATGGAGCAGAGACACGCCGTCATAAAACAGAAGGTGGGTGTGTCCACGGAGGTCCTCGTGACTGTCCAGAGGTGCTTTTTTTTTTTTTTCAGGAGGCAGCTGGACGTCCTATGTTTCTCTTTGAAGAGGTTTCGCTTCCCATCCCGGAAGCTTCCTCAGGTTCTGACTGGACGGTGGGGAGTGGAAGGATTTCTACTCCTTGCAGACCGCTGGCCCTTTGCCTTCTTTTAGAGGGTCGTTGAGGCCACCTGGAGGTTCCCCTGTGTCCTCGGGGTCACCTGAGTGGTGCAAATGGGTGGGGAGCCTTCTTGGGACTTCGTTCAGAAGACTCAACTCCAGGGCTCTTCAGACTTGGTTCTTTGATGACTTGCGGACTTCAACTTCCAGAATTCCTCAGCCAGGAAGGAAGGAAGGAAGGAAGGAAGGAAGGAAGGAAGGAAGGAAGGAAGGAAGGAAGGAAAAAGAATAACAGAATAATAGACTCAGAAGGGACCTTGGAGGTCATCTAGTCCAACCCCCTGCTCAGGCAGGAAACCCTAGACCATTTCAGACAAATGGCTGTCCAGTCTTTTCTTAAAAGCTTCCAGTGTTGGAGAAGGGAAGGAGGGAGGAAGAAAGGAAGGAAGGAAGGAAGGAAGAAGAATAACAGAATAACTGTGTTGGAAGGGACCTTGGAGGTCCTCAAGTCCAACCCCCTGCTCAGGCAGGAAACCCTAGACCATTTCAGACAAATGGCTGCCCAGTCTCTTCTTAAAAACCTCCAGTGTTGGAGCATTTACTGCTTCTGGAGGCAGGTGGTTCCACTGGTTAATTGTTCTCACTGTCAGGAAATTTCTCCTTAGTTCCAGGTTGCTTCTCTCCTTGGTGAGTTCCCATCTGTTGCTGCTTCTTCTTCTTTTTTTTTTTTTTTTGGTAAAAAGTTTTTATTTTCCATTTTTCATTACACTCTTACAAAATACTTCAGATAAAAAATAAAATAAATTTATACACACAACTTTCGGTATTGCTCCCCCATTTCCCCCCAAACCGCATCCTCCCTCTCACTTCCTCCCTTACTTCCCTCTTCCTCCCTCTTCTTCCTCACTACTCTCCTCTCCTCTTTCTCCTCCACCTTCCTACTTGCTTCTCCCCTTCCTCCTACCTTCTCATCCCACTCCGGATGCAGTCCAGGGAAAATGCCCAAGCAATTCCTCTCTCCAAATTACAACATCAATATTATATACAATAAAACTATTTCTACTTATCTGACCTATTAAACCTCCACCCCACCCTCCCCCCACCCCCCTCCATCCCCCCACTTCCCAGAGCCAAGTACAGGGTTATACAAACATATTAAACATAATCTACTTAACTTTACTAATTATACAATACCCAAAATCATACTAACCCTTAACTCCCTTCAAACTTTAACATCATAATTTTACAAACAAATCCGTTACTCATAAAATAAACGAAACTTTGTAGTTCCGTATTTCTTCTGAACATATTCTATCACCCATCCGTTGCTTCTTGTCCTGCCTTCAGAAGATCCTTTGCTCCTAGATTCACGTTCTCTTCTAACCTTGTCCAGGATTTGACCCAAGAGGACGACATCCCCGAAATCCAGGCCGAACCGGGCCAGGTGGTGATGGAAGGATACCTGTACAAACGGGCCAGCAACGCCTTCAAGACCTGGAGCAGGTGAGTCAGGCTCCCTTTCCTGGACCAGCACACCTGTCCCCCATCAGGTTGCCGCAGGTTGCCGACCTGTGGTCTAGGGTTTCCTGCCTGAGCAGGGGGTTGGACTAGATGACCTCCAAGGTCCCTTCCAACGATATTAGTCTAGTCTAGTCTGTATTTTATTATTCTATTCTAGTGGTTCTCAACTTTTTTAATGCCGCGACCCCCCAACCGGTCGTAAGTCGAGGACTACTCAACCGGTCGTAAGTCGAGGACTACTCAACTGGGGCAACACCGTTTGCAGAATGGGACTTTTGGCGGGCTCAGCAGGGCAGAGACAGCCTGGACAATTCCTATTGGCTTTTGAAAGCCAATAGAATTAGACTCTATTCAAAAGAGTCTCTTCTATTGGCTTTCAAAAGCCAATCGAATAAAAGGGAGGAGCACAGCTAAGGAAAAGGGGGAAAAAAATGGCGGACTGCGTTGTTTGGCGACCCCCGTGAAATGGTCGCCCGACCCCAAATGGGGTCCCGACGCACAGGTTGAGAACCGCTGCTTTAGAGGGTGGGTAGGCCATAGACATAACATATCTTGACTTCAGCAAAGTGAAAAAGCTAAATTAATCAGGCTAGACAGTGGGATAATTATATAATTATGGAAAACGGATCTGCTGGCTGGGGGATTCTGGGAGTTGAAGCCCACCCCTCTTAAAAGTTCCCATGGTTGAGACGCAGACCCACAGACCCAGTCAGGCAGCCCCAGGAGACTACAAGGACTCCTCAATTTACAAGCCCTTGTTTAGTGACCGTTTCGAAGTTACGACGGCACTGAAAAAAGCGACTTATGCACCCCTTTTTCACACTTAACGACCGTCGCAGGATCCCCCGCGGTCCCGTGATCAAAACCGGGCGCTTGGCAACTGACTTGTATTTATGACGGTGGCAGGAGTCACGTGATCCCCGGCAGCTTCTGACAAACGAAGCCGATGGGGGAGGGGGAGGCTGGATTTGCTTAGTGACGGCCTGATCAGGCGTGACTCACTTAACAACCTTGCCTTGCTTGGCAAGCGAAATGCGGGTCCGGATTGTGGTCATCAAGCCGAGGACCCTCCAGCGCCTGTTTGCCTTGGAGGCTGAAGGGAGCCCGGCCCTGCAATTGTCCTCGGGGAGGTAGACTGCTCCGACACAGGGAGGCTCTGCAGGGTGACTCTGCTTTTGCTCGGTCTCTGCCCCTTCGGCCGTCGTCCATGCTGCTGCTCACCGGCTGCTCTTCCTCTCTGCAGACGCTGGTTCTCCATCCAGAACAGCCAGCTGGTCTATCAAAAGAAGGCCAAGGTGTGTGCGTGGAGGGGCTGCACCTGGATGGGCTGGGGGGCCAGGTTTCATTGGGAGGGAGGGAGGGAGGAGAAGAGGGAGGGAGGAAATGGAGAGAGGGAGGAAAGAAGGAAATAGGGAGGGAGGGAAGGAAGGAAGGAAGGAAAAGAGGGATGGAGGAGAAGAAGAGGGAGGGAGGGAGGAAAAGGAAGGAAGAAAGAAGAGGGAGGGAGGGGGAAAGAAGGAGAAGAAGATGGAAGGAGGAAGGAAGGAAAGGAAGGAGGGAAGGTAGGAAGGAAAGAAGGAGAAGAGGGAAGGAGGGAGGGAGGAAAGGAGAAGGAGGGAGGGAAGGAAGACAGGAGAAAGAAGGAAGGGAAGAAGAGGGAGGGAGGGAAGGAGGAGGAGAAGAGGGAGGGAGGAAGGAGAAGAAGGAAGGAAGGGAAAAAGGGAGGAACGAAGGAGGAGAAGAAGAGGAAGGGGGAAGGAAGGAGGAGAAGAAGAGGGAGGGAGGAAAAGGAAGGAAGGAAGGAGAAGAGGGAGGGAGGGGGAAAGAAGGAGAAGAAGAGGGAGGGAGGAAGGAGGGAGGGAAGGAAGGGAAGAAGAGGGAGGGAGGGAGAAAGGAAGGAGAAGAAGGAGAGCGGGAAGGAAGACATGATAAGAAGGGAGGGAAGGAAAGAAGGAGAAGAGGGAAGGAGGGAGGGAGGAAGGAAGGAGAAGGAGGGAGGGAGGGAAGGAAGGAAGGAAGACAAGAAGAGGGAAGGAGGGAGGGAGGGAAGAAGGAGGAGAAGAAGGAGGGAAGGAATGAAGGGAAAAAGGGAGGAAGGAAGGAGAAGAAGAGGAAGGGAGGGAGGAAGAAGAAGAGGAAGGAAGAGAGAGAGAGAGAGAAAGAAAGAAAGAAAGGAAAGAATCACAATGAGGTGCAAAGGCCTCCGCAGGGTCTGGGGGGTGGGTAGGGGGCCCTGGCGCTGCCCTTCTTGGCAGGGGGGGGGCTGGGGACCTGCTCGACCACTCATGATGCCTTCCTCTTCCTCCTCCTCCTCCCCCCCCCCCCAATCTCCCAGGATGGGCTGACGGTGGTCGTGGAGGACCTTCGCCTCTGCACGGTCAAGCCGTGTCCGGACCACGAGCGCCGCTTCTGTTTCGAGGTGGTCTCCCCCTCCAAGTGAGTCCCCCCCCCTCTCCCTTCTCCTGGCTGTAGGGGTCAATTTTGGCCGTAAGGACGAGGACTGCCTGGGTCTCTGATGAGCCTGGGGTCCTTTATCCTCTCCTCCCATCTCTCGCTTTAGGTCCTGCCTCCTCCAGGCCGACTCAGAGCGCCACCTGCAGGCCTGGATGTGCGCCGTCCAGAGCAGCATCGCCTCGGCTTACAACGAAGATTACCCAGAATCCCCTGGCCAGGTAAGACCTTGGCAGCCCCCTGCCCAAATCGCAACGAGGTCCTGGTCAGAGGCCCGGCTCTTGATGTCCAACAGGGCTCAGTCCTCGTTTTCACGACCTTTTGTTGAACGACGCTTTCAAGTTTACGACGGGAAAAAAAGGGACAGGTCCTCAAGTTACGACGGTCGCATCGCCCTGGGCTTGCGGCCGGGGCACTGGGCAAGGGTCTCACACTACGACGGTTGCTGTGTCTCACAGTCGGTGGTATTTCCAGCCGGCCTCCAAGCGGGAGAAGCCGGATTCGCTTAACGACCGAAACGAGAAAGGTGGCAGACATCAGAGGCGGTCGCGTGATGCCTCGCTTAATGCCCAGTCGTGAATTTTTCTGAATTGTAGTTGTAAGTCAGGGGCTGCTTGTATGAGAGCAGAAATCACAGCACAGGGACGGAACACGGGTAGTCCTCGACTTACGACAGTTCATTTAGTGACCGATCCAAGTTACAACGGCACTGAAAAAAGGGACTGAGGGCCGTTTTTCACCCTTGCAGCATCCCCCCCAGGGTCACGTGATCGAAATTCAGTCGCTTGGCAACTGACTCATACTTACGACGGTCGCAGTGATCCCCTTTTGTGACCTTCCAGCAAGCAAAGTCAATGGGGGAAGCCGGAATTAATTAGCAACTTAACAACTGCAAGTGATTCACTTAACAGCGGTGGCAAGAACGGTCGTAAAATGGGGCAAAACTCACTTAACAGCCAGCCATTTGTCTCCTAATTGTATAGGGTCTCCTGCTTGAGTGGGGGGTTGGACTAGATGACCTCCAAGGTCCCTTCCAACTGGAGTATTCTGTTAATGAAGTGGAGAGCGCTCCATCACTGGAGTTTTTTTAAGAAGAGGACGGACAGGCACTTGTCTTGTAATTGTATAGGGTCTCCTGCTTGAGCGGGGGGGGTTGGACTAGATGACCTCCAAGGTCCCTTCCAACTCAAGTATTCTGTTAATTAATCAGTGAAACGAAGTGGAGAGCACTCCATCGCTGGAGTTTTTTAAGAAGAAACCGGCCAGCCATTTGTCTCCAAATTGTAGGGTCTCCTGCTCCAGCGGGGGGGGGGGGTTGGACTAGATGACCTCCAAGATCCCTTCCAACTCAAGTATTCTGATTAATCAGTGAAACGAAGCGGTGAGCACTCCATCCCTGGAGGTGTTTGAGAAGAAACCGGGCAGCCATTTGTCTCCTAATTGTTATAGGGTCTCCTGCTCCAGCGGGGGGGGGGGGGTTGGACTAGATGACCTCCAAGGTCCCTTCCAACTCAAGTATTCTGTTAATCCATCAGCAAAACGAAGCGGGGAGCGCTCCATCCCTGGAGGTGTTTGAGAAGAGGCTGGACAGCCACTGGTCTCCTCATTGCATAGGGTCTCCTGCTCCAGCAGAGGAGGGGGGTGGACTAGATGACCTCCAAAGCCCCTTGAAACTCTTAACTCTGATTGAATGGATTGCCTGTGCCTGCCGGCTTTTTTTTTTTTTTTTTTTTTGCAGCCCCTGGAACGGAGCACGTCCCTGTCGGCCACATTGCAGTCCCCCTCCAGCCGCAAACTGCGGGGCGGGGTGGACAAGCAGGTGGTCGACCAGGTGCAGCGCCTGGAGGGCAACGCCCAGTGTTGCGACTGTCGAGAGCCAGCGCCCGAGTGGGCCAGCATCAACCTGGGCATCACCCTTTGCATCGAGTGCTCGGGCATCCACAGGTGAGACTCAACCCCCCCACACCCCATTGCAACGGACAGAAAGAAATTGAGAAGGAGGGCTGCCTCCACTCCCCCACCCCGGGACCCCATTGATAGAGAGAGAGAGAGAGATAAGCCAGGGGTCTTCAGACTTGGCCACTTTTAAGACTGGTGGACTTCAACCCCCAGAATCCCTCAGAGGTCTTCAAACATGGTCACTTTTAAGACTTGTGGACTTCCAGGATCCCTCAGGGCTCTTTGAACTTGGCCACTTTTAAGACTGGTGGATTTCAACTCCCAGAATCCCTTGGGGCTCTTTGAACATGGTCACTTTTAAGACTGGTGGACTTCAACTCCCAGAATCCCTCGGGGCTCTTTGAACATGGTCACTTTTAAGACTGGTGGACCTCAACTCCCAGAATCCCTCAGGGGTCTTCAGACTTGGCCACTTTAAAGACTGGTGGACTTCAACTCCCAGAATCCCTCAGGGGTCTTCAGACTTGGCCACTTTAAAGACTGGTGGACTTCAACTCCCAGAATCCCTCAGGGCTCTTCGAACTTGGCCACTTTTAAGACTGGTGGACTTCAACTCCCAGAATCCCTCGGGGCTCTTCGAACATGGTCACCTTAAGACTGGTGGACTTCAACTCCCAGAATCCCTCGGGGCTCTTCGAACATGGCCTCCTTGGAAGGCAAAGACCCCGGGTGTCCGTGGGTGGGGAGACGTGGCCTCCTACTAGCAACATGGATGCCGCCTTGGCGGGACCGGGCCGTGGCTGCTGGTGGACCCCGGTAGAAAAAGCAGTTTCTTTTCCCCCCTTTGATCCACGGCGGTTTCTCCCCCCCCAATTTCTCTGCTTTAGGAGTCTGGGGGTGCATTTCTCTAAGGTGAGGTCCCTGACGCTGGATGCCTGGGAACCGGAGCTGGTGAAGGTAACCGGGGTGGGGGGTGGGGAGCAGAGGAAGCTGACCTATAAGTCAAAATGCCCCCAAAGTAAGAAATGTGGGTGGGGTCCTGGTGGAAGGGGGGCTAAGAGGGACCCCTTGATTTGGGGGATAGGCTGTTTTTCTGAAAAAAGCATGCCGAGCTTAACAAGGCTTGTGCCTCGCTCTGGATGAGCAGCCCTCGGTGTTGCAAGTGTGCCGAGTTCGGATCCAGAGCGGGGAAGAGGGTCGGATCCGGCAGGAGGCAGGCTCAAGCCCAGAGACAGCAAAATCTGGGACTGGGGTGGCCCGTAAGACCAGCCTTTCCGGGAAGGAGGGGAAAGGGGGAGAGGAAGGAAGGGAGGAAGGGAGAGAGGGAAGAAAGGAGAAGAAGGAAAAAGGGGAGGGGAGGAGAGGGAGGGAAGGAGGAGAGGAAGAAAAGAAAGGGGGAGAGGAAGGAAGATGGGAAAGGGACAAAGGAAGGAGACAGGAGAAGGGAGGGAGAGAGGAGAGCTGAGGAATAAGGGGAGGAAGGGAGGGAAGGAGGGAAGAAAATAAGGAAAAAGGAGAGGGAGGGAAGGAGGGAGGAGAAAAGAAAGGGAGAGGAAGGAAGGAAGATGGAAAGGGACAAAGGAAGGAAGGAAGGGGAGGGAGGGAGGGAGAAGAGAGGAAAGAAGAGAACGGAAGGAAGGAGAGGAAAGGGAGTGAGGAGATAGAAAAGGAAGAAAAGAAAGGGAGAGAGGAAAGAAAAAAGAAGAGGAAAGAAGGAGACAGGAGGGAGGGAAGAGGCTGAGGAATAAGGGGAGGAGAGGAAGGGAAGGAGGGAGGAGAGGAAGAAAAGAAAGGAAGGAAGAAAGATGGGAAAGGAACGAAGGAAGGAAGGAGGGGAGAAAGGGAGGGAGGAGAGAGGAAAGAAGGGAGGAGAACGGAAGGAAGGAAGAGGAAGAAAGGGAGTGAAGAGAGAGAAGAGGAAGAAAAGAAAGGGAGAGAGGAAGGAAAGAAAAGAAGAGGAAGGAAGGAGACAAATGAGAGGAAGGAAAGGAAGAAGTTAAAGGGACAACGGAAAGAAGGAAGGAAGGAGGGAGAGGGAGGGAGGAGAGAGGAAGAGGGAGGGAGGGAGGAGAGGAAGAAAAGAGGGAGAGGAAGGAAAAAAGAAGAGGAAGGAAGGAGACAAATGAGAGAAAAGGAAGGAAGGGAGGAGGAGGAGGAAGACGGGTTTGTGGAGAGGAGAAAGGAAGGAAGGAAAGAAGGGAAGGAGGGAAGAAGGAAGGAAGGAAAGGAGGGAGGGAGGGAGGAAGGAAGGAAAGAAGAGGGAGGAAGAAGAAAGGAAGGAAAGAAGGGAAGGAAGGAAGGAAAGGAGGGAGGGAGGGAGAGGAAGGAAGGAAAGGAGGGAGGGAGGAAGGAAGGAAAGAAGAGGGAGGAAGAAGAAAGGAAGGAAAGAAGGGAAGGAAGGAAGGAAAGGAGGGAGGGAGGAAGAGGGAGGAAGGAAAGGAGGGAGGGAGGAAGGAAGGAAAGAAGAGGGAGGAAGAAGAAAGGAAAGAAAGAAGGGAAGGAAGGAAAGGAGGGAGGGAGGGAGAGGAAGGAAGGAAAGGAGGGAGGGAGGAAGGAAGGAAAGAAGAGGGAGGAAGAAGAAAGGAAGGAAAGAAGGGAAGGAAGGAAGGAAAGGAGGGAGGGAGGAAGGAAGGAAAAGGAAGAAAGGAAAGAAGGGAGGGAGGGAAGAAGGAAGGAAGGAAGAAAGGAAGGAAAGGAGGGAGGAAGGAAGGGAGGAAGGAAGGAAGGAGGAGGACTGACAGGTCCTTGGTGCTCTCTGAGCTTGGCAGTTTTCATGCAAACGTTTCATGACCCGATTAGGTAACAACATCAGGACTAGGGGTTTGTGGAGAGGAGGAAAGAAGGTAGGAAGGAAGGAAGGAAGGAAGGAGAGAGGAAGCTTCCAGTGTTTGGGGCACACCGAACAGAGGCCGGACACCTTAGCCTCCTCTTCTCCTGCCCTACTCCTCCCCTACCACTTGGAGGTAGGACCCTGTAGTGTAGGCCAGACGCTGAGATGAAGCCCCCCCTCCTTCGCCCCCCCTCCCTCGTCCCTCACAGCTGATGTCCGTGCTGGGCAACCGAGTCATCAACCAGATCTATGAGGCCCGGGTGGAGGAAATGAACATGAAGCGCCCCCAGCCAGGAAGTTCCAGGTAAGAAGCCTCCTCCCCCTCTATCCAACCCCCCCCGCCCCCCCTCCCAGGATTGTCAATGAAGGCCCCCCGGGGTCATCCGGAAATTGAGTCCATCGCAACGGGCCCTTTTTTTTCCCCTTTGCGGTCTCTCCACACCTGCCCTCCAGGGGGCGCCCGTGAAGGGTTGCAGTTACATGTCTTGGCCTCTAGATGGCCTCGCGGGACACCTGCAGGGCCACCTGTGGTTCCGCTCTAATCATGCAGGGGGCTTGTGCAAATTCGGAGAAGCTGATACCCTAAACCTCTCTCTCTCTCTCTCACACACACACACACACACACACACACACACACACACAACCTTCAAAGGTTCTGAGTGCGAGAGTACGACAGATCATAATTCCCCCCCCCCTCCTGAAGTGCAAAAACCTCTCTGTCCAGATCCGAAAAGGAGGCCTGGATCCGGGCCAAATACGTGGAGAGGAAGTTTATCACCAAGTTCCCCAACACTGGGGGGCCCCCGAGTAGCAGCAGAGAGCCCCCCCGAGGGCCGGAGAGATCCCCGAGGCCCTTTCCCAAGCCTAAGCCGCCGGGCCACATCCGCCGGAACACAGGTGAGACGGAGGTGGGGTGGGTGAGGGGGCTGGACTAGAAGACCTCCAGGGTCCCTTCCAGCTCCTATTCTATTCTATTCTATTCTATATTTTATTATTCTATTCTATTCTATATTTTATTATTCTATTCTGTTCTATTCTGTATTCTATTCTATATTTTATTATTCTATTCTATTCTGTTCTATTCTGTATTCTATTCTATTCTATATTTTACTATTCTATTCTATTCTATTATATATTTTATTATTCTATTCTATTCTATTATATATTTTATTATTCTATTCTGTTCTATTCTGTATTCTATTCTATTCTGTTCTATATTTTATTATTCTATTCTATTCTGTATTCTATTCTATTCTATTCTATTCTATTCCTCCACTCTCCTTCCATCCCTTTCTCTTCTTCCTACCTACCCTCCCTCTCTCACCTCTCTTTTCTTTCTTTCTTCCTTCCTTGCTTCCTTCCCTCTCTCTTTCCCTTCTTTTTTCTTTTTCATTTCCCTTCCCTTCGCTCCCCTCTCTTACCGTCCCTTTCTCTTCCTTTCTACCCGCCCTCTCCCCTTCCTTCCTTCCTTCCTTCCTTCCTTCCTTCTCTCCTTCCCTTTTTTCCTTTTTCATTTCCCTTCCCTTCGCTCCCCTCTCCTTCCTTCCCTTTCCCTTCTTCCTACCTACCCTTCCTCTCTCCCCTCTTCTTTTCTTTCTTCCTTTCTTCCTTCCTTCCCTCCCTTCCTTCTTTTTTTCTTTTTCATTTCCCTTCTCTTCACTCCACTCTCCTTCCTTCCCTTTCTCTTCTTCCTACCTACCCTCCCTCTCTCCTTTCTTCCTTTCTTCCTTCCCTCTCTCCTTCCCTTCCCTCCCTTCCTTCTTTTTTTCTCTTTTTCATTTCCCTTCCCTTTCTCTCCTTCCTACCTACCTACCTACCTACCCTCCCTCCCTTCCTTCTTTCCTCCCTTCCCTTCTTCCATCCCCCCCTCCCTCCTTCAAAATCCAAAACATGGCTCTCCCCACTTCTCTCCCCCCCCCAGCCTGGCCCTGTGGGGGGGACGATGAGAGCTGGTGTGTAAGGCTTTTAGTCAGAGATTGCTGTCCTCATTTAGTGACCGCCCCCTTTATCGACGAAAAAGCCACTTTAACCCCAATTCTTGCCTTCCTGACGTTACGGGTCTGTACAGCCCAAAGGAAAGTCAGATTATAAGCACAGATAGGGTTTCACTTAGGGACCTGTCTCGCTTAACGACTATGTTGCCGGTCCCGATGACGGTCGCTAAACGAGGACCCCCTAAAGGCCTTGCTCTTTTGTCATACCGTTCCTGCTTCCTCTCCTAGGAGCCCGCGAGGGCATCTCCCCAAGTCGGGCTGCCCCAGCGTCGGAGGACCTGCGCAATTTGCACCCGGGCGCCTTGCTCTACCGCGCGGCCCGCCGCGCCCCCCAGTTTGCCCACCATGGCGGATGCTCTAGCTCACGGGGCGGACGTAAACTGGGTGAACACGGCCCAGGAAAGCCGGACCCCGTTGCTCCAGGCCGTCGCTGCTGTGAGTCTGCCCGTCCAGGGTGGGGAGGGCTGACGGGTTCGGTTTGACAGCCGCGCCCCAAGCATTGACAGGCAAGGAAGTCCTCGACTTACGACGGTTTCATTTAGCGACCGTCCAAGGTTACAACGGCTCTGGGGAAAAAAGCGATTTGTGCCCATTTTTCACACTTACGACCGTCGCATCCTCCAAAATTCAGACACTTGCCCCTTGACTCACACTTATGACGGTCGCAGTGCTCCGGGGTCAAGGGGGAACTCCACTACGGTCGTAAGTTGAGGACTGCCTGTGATTTGATCGCTGGAAAAATGAGAAAGAAATCTAAGCACAGGCTGGGAAAAAAACAGACAAAAAAATGTGGGCTGGCCGGCGAAAAACGGGCCTGTCGGCAAGGCGCTTTTGTAGCCTCTGAGCATGTGCAGTGATACCAGCTCATTGGGGTGTCGTAACAAGGGTGGGAAGGAGGGGCTTGTTGAGTGATGTCACTATGGGGAGGGGCTTGTCCCAGACCGTCCCGCCTCTCCTTTGCTGTTGGGACCACATGTTTTTTGTGTGTTTTTATCCAGAATTCATTGCTGGCGTGTGAATTTTTGCTTCAAAACGGAGCCAACGTCAACCAGGCGGACTCTAAAGGGCAAGGACCACTGCACCACGCCACCATCTTAGGCCACACCGGGTAGGACTCTCCTCTTTGTCTGGTTGATTCTCCTGCTTCAGCAGGGGGGCTGGACTAGAAGACCTCCAAGGTCCCTTTCAGCTTCTATTCTATTCTATTCTGTTCTGTTCTGTTCTATTCTTATGTCTATTCTATTCTAATTTTATTTCTATTCTATTCTAATTTTATTATTCTATTCTATTCTAATTTTATTATTCTATTCTATTATTATGTTCTTTCATTATTCTCTTCTGTTCTATTCTTCATTCTGTTCTGTTCTTTTCTGTTCAGTTCTGTTCTGTTCTAATTCTGTTCTATTACGTTCTTTCAGTATTCTATTCTATTCTCTCTGATTGATTCATTCATTGATTGATTCATTGATTGGTTAATTGAAATGGTATAGGGTCTCCTGCCTGAGCATGGGGCTGGACTACAAGACCTCCAAGGTCCCTTCCAGGTTCTATTCTTCTATTCTATTCTATTCTATTCTATTCTATTCTATTCTATTCTATTCTATTCTATTCTATATTTTCTTTATTCTATTCTATTCTATATTTTCTTTATTCTATTCTATTTCTTATTTCTATTCTATGCTATTCTATTCTATTTGATTGATTGATTGACATTGATTAATTGAAATATGCTTGAGCAGGGGGCTGGACTAGAAGACCTCCAAGGTCCCTTCCAGCTTCTATTCTATTCTATTCTATTCTATTCTATTCTATTCTATTCTATTCTATTCTATTCTATTCTATTCTATTCTATATTTTCTTTATTCTATTCTATTCCTATTCTATTCTATTTCTTATTTCTATTCTATTCTATTCTTTGATTGATTGATTGACTGATTGATTAATTGAAATGGCCTCCTGCTTGAGCAGGGGGCTGGATTAGAAGACCCCCCAAGGTCCCTTGCAGCTTCTATTCTGTTCTAAATTCTCTCCTACTTTTCCTACTGTTTGGTTTTGTATTGTGTTTGTATTTTATACCCTAATCAAATAAAAAAAAAAGGAGCGATGACCCCCCCCAGCCCAATCCCCCCCTCAAACATCTGTGGCAAGACCTTGCTGAGCAACTGCCTCGCTTAGCGGCGGAAATTTGGGACTCAACCAATGGCGGACTGTCCGTAATTTTATTTTTGCCCCAAATAGCCAAAGCGATCTGTCGACTCTTCAGGAACCTCTTATTCAAACCTCTGTACCCCCTTTTTTCCTCTCCCCCCCCCCAGGCTGGCCTGCCTGTTTCTCAAACGCGGTGCCAACATGAATGCCGTGGACAGGGAGGGCAAGGACCCGCTGGGCCATCGCCATCGATTCGGCCAATGCGGACATCGTGACCTTGTAAGAGGACGGGGTGCTGGGGGGGGGGGAACCAATCTTCAGCGGCAGGAGGAAGGGGGGAGACTTATTGGGAGGGGGGGTCTTGCGACCTTCAGGCTCTTTCTGAAATCATCTGCATGCTGGGAGAAAGAGAGGCAGTCTGTTGGGGTGCCGAAGGTGGATTTATTGCACTGGAATGGGTCACCCGGTGGCCATCCAGACCCTCCCTCTTATTTCAGTGGGGAGGTGCCGTGACCAATTTTAAGACCTGATGTGTTTTTCCTCTGAGCATGTCAAGGTAACTGGGACTGAACCCAGCCTGGAAGCTTCCCACTCTAATTCTCACATGGAATGGGTCACCCAGTGGCCATCCAGACCCTCCCTCTTATTTCAGTGGGGGGGTCCATGACCAATTTTAAGATCTGATATGTTTGCCATGGTGTAGGTTCCTCCCGCTTGCCCTCTGAGCATGTCAAGGTACCCAGGACTGAACCCAGCCTGGAAGTTTCCCACTCAGGTCTCACATGGAATGGGTCACCCAGTGGGCATCCAGACCCTCCCTCTTATTTCAGTGGGGGTTCCGTGACCAATTTTAAGACCTGGACATGTTTTCTCCTCTGAGCATGTCAAGGTAACCAGGACTGAACCCAGCCTGGAAGCTTCCCACTCAGGTCTCACATGGAATGGGTCACCCAGTGGCCATCCAGACCCTCCCTCTTATTTTCAGTGGGGAGGTCCCGTGACCAATTTTAAGATCTGACGTGTTTGCCCTCTGAGCATGTCAAGGTAACCAGGACTGAACCCAGCCTGGAAGCTTCCCACTCAGGTCTCACATGGAATGGGTCACCCAGTGGCCATCCAGACCCTCCCTCTTATTTCAGTGGGAGGTTCCGTGACCAATTTTAAGACCTGACGTGTTTCTCCTCTGAGCATGTCAAGGTAACCGGGACTGAACCCAGCCTGGAACCTTCCCACTCTCACATGGAATGGGTCACCCAGTGGCCATCCAGACCCTCCCTCTTATTCCAGTGTGTGGGGGGGGGTCCATTACCAATTCTAAGACCTGACGTGTTTGCCACGGTTTCTGTCCCTCCCGCTTGCCCTCTGAGCATGTCAAGGTAACCAGGACTGAAAACAGCCTGGAAGCTTCCCACTCGGGTCTTATCTGGCACCGGTGGGAGCTTCTGAACCATCTCCTAGGGTAGCCCCCGTAAAGGATGCATTACAGTAGTCTAGTCTCGGTTAGAGTAATGCTGTCTCCCTAAGTTGGGATGCAGGTCCCCAAATTGGCCGAAAGGTGGAGACTAGGTTGGGTGGGGTAGTTTGGGTGGGACGGAGGGCGCCTTGTTTGGGAGGGCTAGGGATAACCAGGATAACACTCGGGGACTTAGTAAGAACCCATCATGGCTTCTCCTTCCTTTCTCTGAAGGCTGCGACTGGCCAAGATGCGGGAAGCTGAGCTGGCCTTAGGCCAGTCAGGTAAGTCATGCCCTCTGTAAGAAGGAATGGAGGGAGGAGATAGAAGAGGGAGACATACTCAGTTTTAACCTGGACGATCTTTTGCGAAATGTGAATTTTCAGGTGAAAATTGAGCTGGGGCAGGACTAGAACTCACCGTCTCCTGGTGATAGGCCCAAAGTGACCTAAATGGTTTTTACGCCTATAGTGGGACTAGAACTTACCATCTCCTGGTGATTGGTCCAAAGTCAGCCAGGCGGCTTTCACGTTTAAGGTGGGACTAGAACTCACCGTCTCCTCGTGATTGGTCCAAAGTCAGCCAGCTTTCATGCCTAAGGCGGGACTAGAACTCACCATTTCCTGGAGATTGGTCCAAAGTCACCCAGCCGGCTTTCACGTTTAAGGCGGAACTAGAACTCACCGTCTCCTCATGATTGGTCCAAAGTCAGCCAGCTTTCATGCCTAAGGCGGGACTAGAACTCATCGTCTCCTGGTGATTGACCCAAAGTCACCCGGCCAGCTTTCACGTTTAAGGCAGAACTAGAACTCACCGTCTCCTGGTGATTGGCCCAAATTCACCCAGCCGGCTTTCACGTTTAAGGCGGAACTAGAACTCACCATCTCCTGGTGATTGGCCCAAATTCACCCAGCCGGCTTTCACGTTTAAGGCGGAACTAGAACTCACCGTCTCCTGATGATTGGTCCAAAGTCACCCAGCCGGCTTTCACATTTAAGGCGGAACTAGAACTCACCGTCTCCTGGTGATTGGCCCAAATTCACCCAGCCGGCTTTCACGTTTAAGGCAGAACTAGAACTCACGGTCTCCTGGTGATTGGCCCAAAGTCAGCCGGCTTTCATGCCTAAGGCGGGACTAGAACTCACCGTCTCCTGGTGATTGGTCCAAAGTCACCCAGCCGACTTTCATGCCTAAGGCGGGACTAGAACTCCCCGTCTCCTGGTGATTAGCAACCAAAACTGGATGCGATATCCCGCGTGTGGCCTTACCAAGGCATAATAATCACCTCGTTCTTTTGATTCCAGGGGATGAAACGTACTTGGATATTTTCCAAGATTTCTCGTTCATGGCGTCCAACGATCCTGAGAAGCTGGCCAGGAGGGCCTATGACCTGAGACTCACCACTTTGTGAAGCCCTGGAGAAGCTTCCTCAAGATGGGAAACCCGCCAGGAACATGGTCATTTCCGGCGTCCACGACCGACGGGGTGGCTGGGCTGTCCAAAAAATCAAATTAAGTTGCAAATGGACTCCCGAGGTCCAAGGGGCTGGTTTTAAGCATGGGGTCCCCCAAACTTACTTCTCAAAGTTGGTTTTGGGGTGAACTTGGCCAGAAAACAGCCAGGACAGCGAAGATCGGCGCGTGGACACTCTTTTCATTTTGAACCCTTCTGTTTTTCCCTTCTGATTTTTCTTTCTTTTTTCTTTTTTTTTTTTTAATTTATTGCTTTTGAACGGTCTATCATTGCAGAACGATGCTAAAGGGACGGATACGGAATCAATTTGCACCCCAAATCTAATTTTTTCTTTCTTCTTTTCTGAGTCTGGAAACCGCGACGTCTCGGCCTGGAGAGGTGAAAAACGGGGTGTTTTTGGAGCTGGGAAAGCTGCGAGTTTTATTTGGGAATAAACGTGGTTTTCCAGAGGACCAGAAGGATGGTTTATAAGTCGCGCGTGGGATTCTTAGGCCCGGAGATCTCAAAAAGTGGGCTTTCTGCAGGCCGTTGTCTGTTTTAGAAATTTGTCATCCCGGTCTGAATCGCATGCTTTTTCGCGTTTTGTTTACCAGCTAAACTTTTGAAAGAGTTAATTCCTCGTGTAGTAGATCCAATAGTTTATCTGGAGCTCAGCAAAGGCTTTAACGGAGTGACAGACTTGCTCATAAAATAGTAAATTATGGGCTAGCTGATAATGGGTAGAAGGACCACAAACAAAGATATTCCTTAATTACCCTAGCTGGGGAATTCTTTAAGTCCACATATCTTCGAATTGCCAAAACTAAGGTGCCTTCCAATTTTGTCATTCTATGGTTCTGTAAGGGTCTCCTGCTTGAGCTGGAGGTTGGTCTAGATGACCTCCGACGTCCCTTCCAACTCTGCCCTTCTGTGATTCTGTAAGGGTCTCCTGCTTGAACGGGGTTGGACTAGATGACCTCCAAGGTCCCTTCCAACCCTGTCCTTCTGTGATTCTGTAAGGGTCTCCTGCTTGGGCAGGGGGCTCGACTAGATGACCTCCAAAGTCCCTTCCATCTCTGTTTTTCTGTAACTCTGTGAAGGGTCTCCTCCTTGAGCAGGGGGTTGGGCTAGATGACCTCTGAGGTCCCCTCCAACTCTTTCCTTCTATGATTCTGTAAGGGTCTCCTACCTGAGCAGGGGGTTGGGCTAGATGACCTCCAAGGTCCCTTCCCACTCCGTCATTCTGCAAAGATTCCTGTAAGCTGAGCTTATTATACGCTACGGCTCTTGTTTGTTTTGGAAAGTTGTCCGTGGCGTCTAAATCGCCTCCTTGTTCACCGTTTACTTTCTCTAAACTTTTGAAAGAGTTAATTCCCCGTTTAGTAGATCCAGGGGACGCCCTGACGTAGTTTATCTGGTTCTTAGCAATGGGTTTAACCGAGTTATATAAACAGAGGCATCGAATCAAAATCACGCGAAGTATTAGTACCTCTGTGGAAAGCCTGAGTAAGGCCACACCTGGAAAGTTGCCTGCAGTTTTGTTCACCACATTACAAAAAAAAAAAAAAGATGTTGAGACTTTGGAAAAAGAGCAGAGAAGAACAACAAAGATGATCAGGGGTCTGGAGGCTAAAACATATAAGGAACGGTTGCTGGAATTGGGGATGTCTAGTTTAATGAAGAGAAGGACGAGGGGGGACAGGATAGCCATGTTCCAGTATCTCAGGGGCTGCCCCAAAGAAGAGGGAGTCAAGCTATTCTCCAAAGCCCCTGAAGGCAGGATGAGAAGCAACGGATGGAAACTAATCAGGGAGAGAAGCAACCTGGAACTACGGAGGAATTTCCTGATAATGAGAACACTTAACCAGTGGAACCACCTGCCTCCAGAAGTGGGTGTTTCTTCACTGGAGGTTTTTAAGAAGAGACTGGACAGCCACAGCAGCGGGGGGGGGGGGGGGGGGTTGGACTAGAAGACCTCCAAGGTCCCTTCCAGCTCTATTCTGATTCATTGATTGTCTTGTAATAAACTTCTTCATAAAATGATAGAATATGGGCTAGATGAGATACCACAGCTGGATCCAGTTGGTGGAATGAATAGAATAGAATAGAATAGAATAGAATAGAATAGAATAGAATAGAATAGAATAGAATAGAATAGAATAGAATAATAAAATACAGAATAGAATAGAATTAGAATAGAATAGAAATAAGGAATAGAATAGAAATAAGGAATAGAATAGGAATAAAGAATAAAATAGAATAGAATATGAAAATAAAATATAGAAGAATAGAACAGAATAATAAAATACAGAATAGAATAGAATAGGAGAGAATAGAATAGAATAGAATAATAAAATACAGAACAGAATAGAATAGAATTAGAAGATAATAGAAATAAGGAATAGAATAGGAATAAAGAATAAAATAAAATAATAAAATACAGAATAGAGTGAATAATAAAATACAGAATAGAATAGGAGAAAATGAATAGAATAGAGTAGAGTAGAATAGAGTAGAACAGAATAATAAAATTAGATTAGAATAGAATAGAATATAGAATAGAATAAGAAATAATAGAATAGAATAGGAATAGAATAGAAATACAGAATGGAATGGAATAGAATAGAATAGAATAGAATAGAATAGAATAGAATAGAATAGAATAGAATAGAATAGAATAGAATAGAAGCCACTAAACAAATGCCCATTAAGTCGAGGACTACCTGTAAAACGGGTATGGCCTCCTCGAAAGAGCCCTGTTTGCTTTGTACTGTGGAACCCAAGCCCTCTGCACATGCTCAACCCAACTGCTGCCTTCACTGTCACGCATCCGGTCCAGGATTATCCTCAGAATATTTTATTTCAACCTTGGAACTGACCAAATGGACTTTGCTCGAAGGCACAAATTGTGATTTGAAGTTTGGGAAAGGGGGGGGTCAGCCAAAATGGGTGCCAGCTGGGACCCCCCCCTGTGCCCTCTGTTAATCCTGGGGGGGGGTGTCAGCCCCTCCTCCCCTCCCTCCCTTCCTCCCTCCCTCCCTCCTTGGGGGCAGAGCCAGTTTGCGGCTCTGCAGTTGTTTTGCAGGAGCGCCAACGCTGCCCTTTGGTGGGTGACCATTGCCCCCCTCCCGGCTCCTGGCAGAGAAAGCCTCACCTGGTTAAAGGTGTCTTTCTACCTTCAGCTGCTGCAGGTAAAGAATTTGGGTGGGTGGGTGGGGTTAGGGAACGAGAAAGGGGGGCGGAATTTGCCCCGCACCTTGATTCCCCCAGAGATTTTATATAGTATACCTTCCCCTATTTCTCTCACTCCATGTACAGGTCTCGTCCTATTGTCTAGGATTCTCACACCTTCATTTGGGGGGGGCACAGGTAACCTGCGACCCCCCCCCCACCCAGAGGGGCTGAATTGCCCTGCCCCATAACTCCGCAACCGGCCGGAGGGAATTGGGGTCAGTCTGCTCCTAAGCCTTGACCGGGTACCAATTTCCTCCCCCCCCCCATAAAGGGTGTCCCTCCAGAATGTGGGGGGGGGGCTTTTCTTGGGTCTCCATTTGCCCCCCCCCAAGCCCTTCTCCCCTGGGGGGAGGGTCCCTGTCTGCATTTTTTTCCCTCCTCTTTGCAAGCCCCCCCACCTTCTCACCTGCGATTCCAGGTTAAAAAAAAGCATCAATCCCAATCGTGGGCAAAGCCAGTATAATTTTAACGTGAAAATCGCCCTTTGCAACAAACACATCCTGGCTTACGGGGAAAAAAAAGCCGGTTTCCCAGGCAGATGGGGTTACAGCTCAGCGCCCCCCCCACTTCCCTTGCTGATACACACACACACACACACACACACACACACACACACACACACCCCACACACACACACACACTGACTCAACCGGTTCCAGGTTCTCTCCCCTTTCCCGCTCTTCGGCTTAGTAAATTAAACCGGGTTTATTGCAAACTCCATGAAGGGGATCTGACTGGATCTGCTTTTCGGCAAGGGGGAAAGGAACGGAGAGGCGGGGGGGGGGGGGGCGGGCTAAAGCGCAAACAGTCCTCAAGCTTACGACCGCAAACCCGAGGCCAAAGTTTCCATTGCTAAGCGAGACACTTGTTGAAGCAACTTTTGCCCCGTTTTACGACCTTTCTGGCCAACCGTCCTTAAGTAACCGCTGCAGTTGGTAAGTTAATTACACGGTCGTTAAGTGGGTCACGGGACCCCGGGGGTGGCTACTATGGTCGTTAAGTGTGAAAAACAGCGGTAAGTCACTTTTTTGTGTTGTGGTAAGTTTGAGCGGTCACGAAATGAACTGTTGTAAGTTGAGGACTAATTAATAATAATAATAACAATAATAACAACAACAACAATAATAATACCTGTATATAATGTAATGTACACTAACTACATCATACAAAAATCCCTCTTCCTCGTTTTTTCACTTTGGACAACTCAGCAACTCACAATCTTCTGCTACACAATACCACACAAAACACAGCTGTGTTCATCATAACTCGACAAGACATGGCTTCCCCATGGTTGACGGAAGACTGCGCCTGCCCCCTGCAGGCCAGGATTAGTATTGCACTGGTCCAGATTTTGTCCGTTTGCAAACTATGGACGAATCAGAATAGAGCTGGAAGGGGGCCTGGGAGGTCATCTAGTCCAATCTCCTGCTCAGGCAAGGAGAACCTATATTCTTTCAGACAAGTGACAAGGGGGTCTGGGAGGTCATCTATTCCAATCTCCCGCTCGGATAAGGAGAACCTATATTCTTTCAGTCTCTTCTTAAAAACCTCCAGTGATGGATCACCCACACCTTCCGGTGGCAAGCAGTTCCCCTGGCTCATCGTCCTCCCTCTTAGGAGGGTTCTCCTTTGTTCCAGGTTGCGTCTTGTCTTGATTAGACGCTTTACCTTCTTCTCCAGGACCAGGTGTAGGGCCAGCAGACCTCCTCTTGAAGCCCCCCACCCAGCAGCTGGAGAAGATGCTGCCCCTGGAAGACCCCCCGGATGGAGGTTGGGGCTGGATGGTCGTCCTCGCAGGGTTCCTAGCTAACTCGCTGACCTTCGGCGTCTTGCGCTCCTTGGGCGCCCTCTCGGAAGGCCTGGTGGGGGCTTTCGAGGCCACCACGGCCCAGGTATCCTGGGTGACGGGCATCACCTTGGCCACCAAGCAGTTTGCAAGTAAGTTTGCCCTGCGGGGCCAACGCCGAATAGGCCCTGCTTCACTCCGCCGTTTCCGCTTTTCGCACCCGGAACCCCACTTTTCCGTCCTCGCCTTTGCGGCCGAGCGGATCCAAGGTGGATTTGCCACTTTCCCAATGAGCAAAGTCAGTAAGGGAAGCCAGCTGCGCTTAACGACCACATGACTCGCTTAACGGCGGAGGCCAAAGGTGGTTAAATCAGTTGCGACGCGTTTTAACAACCGGCAGTTCTTTTCTGCGCTGCGAAAGGGGGGGCGCTTTCCAACACACACACACACACACACACACACACACACACACACCCCGACTCGCTGTCTCTTCCTGGCAGGTCCCCTGGGCACGGCGGCAAGCACCCGCTACGGCACCCGTCCGGTCGTCATGCTGGGGGGGTTCCTCTCGTCGCTGGGCCTCTTGGCGGCCGCGTTCAGCACCACCTTGCTCCAGTTGTATCTCAGCCTGGGATTCCTGACAGGTGAGTCGGGCAGACCCCGCACCCAGGCCTGGTTAAAACGGCTCAAGATGGCTGCCAGGGCCTAGTTGAAACTCCGCCCCCTTTTTATGTGTGATGCTTCCGGGTGTGTCATGGCCCTTTTGGGGCGGCCATCTTGACTTTTTTGACCTCCCCCCTGCCTGAGCCTTTTCTATCCAGAGCTCGTTTTGTCCAAGGGTTCAAAAATGCGAGGAGATGGGAGAGCGTCAGTTCTAGCCACACCTTAGGAATAAAAGATGGCTTTGGGCCGATCGCCAGGAGACGGGAAGTTCTAGTTTCACCTGAGGCATGAAAAGCAACCGGGTTAGTTGGAGTCAGTCGCCCAAAGATGGGGAGTTCTAGTCCCGCCTTAGGCACGAAAGGCGGCTGGGTGACTTTGGGCCAATCGCCAGGAGACGGCGAGTTCTAGTCCTGTCTTAGCCATGCAAGCCAGCTGTGCGACTTTGGAGCAATCACTAGGAGATGGTGAGTTCTAGTTCTGCCTTAGACATGAAAGCCAGCTGGGTGACTTTGGGCCAATCGCCAGGTGACGGTGAGTTCTAGTCCTGCTTTAGGCGTGAAAGTTTGCTGGGTGACTTTGGGCCAATCACCAGGAGACTGTGAGTTCTAGTCCCACCTTATCCATGAAAGCCTGCTGGGTGACTTTGGGCCAATCGCCAGGAGATGGCGAGTTCTAGTCCTGCCTTAAACACGAAAGCCGGTTGGGTGACTTTGGGCCAGTCCCTCTCTCTCTCTCAGCCCCGCTCACCTTACAGGGTTGTTGTGAGTAAAATAGGAGGATACGTTCGGGATACGTTTCAGTTATTTGAGAAACGATAAGGTGGGGTATAAATGAATCGAGACAGATATAATAAATATCTCTTTTTCTCCCTTCCGTCTGCCTGCAGGTTTGGGCTGGGCCCTGGCCTTCGCCCCCACCATGGGCACCCTCGCCTGCTATTTCTCCAGCCGCCGCTCGCTGGCCGTGGGCCTGGCCTTGACCGGCAATGGCCTGGCCTCTTTCGCCTTCTCTCCTCTCCTGCGCCTGGTGGCCGACCACCTCGCCTGGCGAGGCACCTTGCTGGCCGCCTCGGCCTTGACCCTCCACCTGGTGCCCGGCGGGGCCCTCCTCCGGCCGCTGGCCCTGCGGGGAGACCCCCCCAAGCTGACCGCCCTCTTTGATTTGGGCCTATTCGCCCAGCGAGGCTTCGGGGCCTTCGCCCTGGGCACTGCCCTGCTGGCCGCCGGGTACTTCGTCCCCTACGTCCACCTGGACGCCTACGGCCGGGCGCTGGGCATGGGAGCGTACAGAGCGGCCTTCGTGGTCTCGCTGGCCGGCTTAGCCGATGCCCTGGCCCGGCTGCTGGCCGGCTGCATGGCTGACCGGCGTCTCCTGCCCCCCGTCTACCTGCTGGTGGCCTTCAACACCTTGGTGGGGGTCAGCCTGCTCTTCTTCCCGGCCTCGTCCACCTCCGGTGCCAGCCTGCTCGCCCTGGCTTTGCTCTACGGCGCCAGCGCGGGAAGCTTCGCCACGCTGGCCTTCGGGGTCTTGCCCGAGCTGGTGGGCGTCGGCCGCGTGGTGAACGCCACGGGGCTGTGCATGATGTCTATGAGCGTCGGGGGCTTGCTGGGACCCCCCCTCTCGGGTAAGGAAAAGAGGGGTGACTGTTGGGGGGGGGGCAGGCTCAGTCCAGGTGTAGCTCTATTATAATATCATCATACTGAAGTTGGAAGGGACCTGGGAGGTCATCTAGTCCAACCCCCTGCTCAGGCAGGAAACCCTAGACTATTTCAGACAAGTGGCTGTCCAGTCTCTTCTTAAAAACTTCCAGTGTTGGAGAAGGGAGGGAGGGAGGGAGGGAGGGAGGGAGGGAAGAAAAGAAGGAAGGAAGGAAGGAAGGAAGGAAGGAAAGGAAGGAAGGAAAGGAAGGAAGGAAGGGAAGGAGGGAGGGAGGGAGGAAGGAAGGAAGGAAGGAAGGAAGGAAGGAAGGAAGGAAGGAAGGAAGGAAGGAAGGAAGGAAGGAAGGAAGGAAAAAAAGAATAACAGAATAACAGACTCGGAAGGGACCTTGGAGGTCATCTGGTCCAACCCCCTGCTCGGGCAGAAAACCTTATGCTATTTCAGACAAATGGCTGTCCAGTCTCTTCTTAAAAACTTCCAGTGTTGGAGAAGGGAGGGAGGGAGGGAGGGAGGGAGGGAGGGAAGGAAGGAAGGAAGGAAGGAAGGAAGGAAGGAAGGAAGGAAGGAAGGAAGGAAGGAAGGAAAAAAAAGAACAGAATAACAGACTCGCAAGGGACCTTGGAGGTCATCTAGTCCAACCCCCTGCTCAGGCAGGAAGCCCTATAGTACCACTTCAGACAAAGGTCAGTCCAAAAGATTGATTAAACAACAACGATGGATTCAGCCTTGTTTAATCAATATTTCTCAGACGTGGCCCCTTTAAGGCGGGTGGACTTCAACTCCCAGAATCCCCCAGCTAGCACATCAATTGCCCATTTAATTGTCGTACCATCTAACCCCCACCCCTATCTAACTGGGTTTATTAATTTAGCTGTCAGGGGTTAGTTCTTTTTTTCAATTTGCTGAACTCAAGGTATATTACATCTATTCTACAGCATTCCTCAATCAAAAAAAAAGTGACATTTGTCCCTGTCCTATCCATGCTGAATTCCGATAAATCTTTGCTGGCTGGGGGATTCTGGGAGTTGAAGTCCACGCATCTTAATTCATGCTGGCTGTGGGATTCTGGGAGTTGAAGTCCACACATCTTAATTCATGCTGGCTGGGGGATTCTGGGAGTTGAAGTCCACCCATCTTAAAGGATGGTGGCTGGGGAATTCTGGGAGTTTAAGTTCACCATCTTAATTCATGCTGTCTGGGGAATCCTGGGAGTTGAAGTCCCCCTGTCCTGAACTGGCCATGTTTGCGAAACATGACTAAACCCCACCTGCCTTCTGGGAATCTCACCAACGGGTGAACCTGGGCCACTATTTTCAGTCAGATTGAGGGTTTCTCTGACAAACCACGATTAAGCCAACAATGCTGGCTTATGCCTCCTTGTCTCTTCTTTTCTTCCCAGGCTTCCTGCGGGACCAAACTGGAGACTTCGCTGCCTCGTTCCTGGTTGGGGGGGGCTTTGTCCTCTGTGCCAGTCTGGTCTTCCTTGCCCTTCCCTCCCCCTCGTCCGGATGCTGCAGCCCCCAGCCGGGTGAGATGCCCGCTGCTGTGGAGCATCGGAAACCTCCCCACCCCATGACGGCCAGGAGACCTTTGGAAATATGAAAGACACCCCACATTCCTCCCTCCAGGGTCTTCCTGCCATGCCCATCACAGCCAAGCCGACCAGGATGATGGCCGTGTGAATCCAATCTACTAAAGCGGTCCCAGCTTCCAGGCGCTCCCTTCTGCCCCCCTTCTGCAACCAGGCACCCTCCAACGAGTGCACAATTTAATGGGACTCCCCACTGGGGTGCAACAGGGAGAGGACCCTCCCCCCCAATTGAGGGGAGGGGGCATCCAATGCATCGAACCCATCGTCCACTGCATTGGCAGGAAAGGCCGTAAAACGGGGCATAATTCACTTAACCGCATTGTCTCACAACAAAAATGTTGGGCCCAGTTGTGGTATAGAATAGAATAGAATAGAATAGAATAGAATATAGAGTAGAGTAGAGCAGGGTAGGGTAGAGAAGAGTAGAGTAGAAATAACACAGAATAAATAGACTAGAATAATAGAATAGAACAGAATAATAGAATAGAATAGAATAAGAATAGAATAAAAAATAATAATACAGAATAGAATAGAATAAATAGAATAGAAATAACACAGAATAAATAGAATAGAATAATAGAATAGAATAATAGAATAGAACAGAATAGAATAATAGAATAGAATAGAATAAGAACAGAATAAGAAATAATATAGAATAGAATAAATAGAATAGAGTAGAAATAACATACAGAATAGAATAGAATAGAACGGAAATTAATAGAATAGAACAGAATAGAATAATAAAATATAGAATAGAATAGAATAGAATAGAATAGAATAGAATAGAACAGAACAGAATAGAATAGGAATATAGAATATAGAACAGAACAGAATAGAAAATGTGGAATGGAATAGAATTAGAATTAGAATAGAATAGAAATAAGGGAACAGAATCGAACGGTCACTAAACAAACAGTTGTAAGGAGAGGACTGCTTGTACCCCTAGCAAGAGCGCTACGTTGATTAGCCCATTTCAAAGGTCAGGAAAACACGCTGAGTTTAGAGAATTCCGTATCCAGCTGAAGGTCACAAAAAAAAGAGCGGAGAAACTTGCAGGAATTTGCAACTGGCAAAGTCAGTTTCTGAGGAATTTAACGTCAGGACTTTCTCCTGGCAGTGAAAATGCAGATTTTCAGCGCACGGTTGTTGAATGGGGACCTCTTCCAATAAAACAGAGGTTGAGCTTCACTTAACAACAGTTTGTTTAGTTACCGGAGTTAAAACAGTCCCTGGAAACAGTCAACACCCCCCCCCCCCGGCTGCTAAATGGAACAAGCGTTTCTCTTCTGGTGTTGGGGTGTGTTTGGGTGGCACAGCACCCCCCAAAACCTTACCAGGCGTGCAATTTAGCCGACTCGAACCCAGAACTCGGGTTTTCCCGGGATCGAAGATGTGGCGTGATTCCTTACTCAATAAAATATCTCTCTTGCCTGTCCAATTTTACATTCTAATTTGAACCATAACCCTAAAAATAACCATCCACGCAAACCAATTTCACACTGATTCCGCTGGTGATTTTATTCCGAGAGTTTTTATAAAACCACGTTTAATTAAATTAATTTAAAAAAAGAGAGAGACTTGCCAACGTTCTCTTCAAAGGGGACGTTTATGCTAAATTCACACCGACACAAGCTGTGTTTCTCCACCTGGGCAAGTTTAAGATGATGTGGACTTCAACTCCCAGAATCCCCCAGCCAGCATAACTATGCTGGCTGGGGAATTCTGGGAGTTGAAGTCCACATCATCTTAAACTCGCCCAGGTGGAGAACAACTGGACTAAACGGTTCATTTTCTTTCTAGCTTCACTCCTCCCACATCGGACTACATTGCACATTGCCCCCGGCCGGTGTACCCTAGGCTGGGGATTATGGGCTAGGCAATCAAATACACCCAGATTGCAACAGCTGGCTCCTGCAGCCGCGTCTTTCTTTTCTTTTGCTAAGCCAGTGGTTCTCCACCTGTGGGTCGGGACCCCATTTGGGATCGAACGACCATTTCACAGGGGTCGCCAAACAACGCAGTCCGCCATTTTCTTTTCCCCCTTTTCCTTAGCTGTGCTCCTCCCTTTTAGTCTATTGGCTTTTGAAAGCCAACAGAATAGACTCTCTTGAATAGAGTCTAATTCTGTTGGCTTTCAAAAGCCAATAGGAATTCTCCAGGCTGTCTCTGCCCTGCTGAGCCCGCCAAAAGCCCCCTTCTGCAAACGGTGCTGCACCAGTTGAGTAGTCCTCGACTTACGACCGGTGGAGTAGTCCTCGACTTACGACCGGTTGAGGGTCGCGGCATTAAAAAGGTGGAGAACCACCGGGCTAAGCCTTGGTGCAGAATTTCAGTGCCACGATCCCCCGTTGAGGGTGGGGAGATGGGTGGGGGGCATCCCAGGGTCCCCTGCAAGGTGCATAAGAGAAGGGGTGCGTTTTGCACACGTCCACAACTTGAGGGGGAGCCCCATGCCACCCCCCCAAGAGGTTCCCCCAAATGCACGCCCCCTCCTCTCCCCACTGCAGAGACCCCATCAATCTGGCAGGAAGGAGGAAGCAGCCGGGAGGGCAGCTAGCGAAAGCGCGCAAGGGGTAGCTGCAGGGAGGTCCAACGAGTCAACAACACACCCCGTGCGGATGCCGTCTTGACGGTTTGGATTCCCCGCCGACTTCCTCAGCTGAGGCTCTCTGCTCTCAAGGAGACTATCTACGAACAGACGGGGGGGGGGGATTTCCGCGAAGGGGATTTCTGCGAGCGAATGTGTGCAAAAGTTTGCGCCAAGGAATTTCTGCGAGGGAACTTGAATCTGCGCCAAGGGATTTCTGCGAGCGAATTCCTGCCGGGGGAATTTGAATTGGCGCAACGGAATTTCTGCAGCAAGGCAACGTGCGCAGGGGGGGGGGTTCCTGCAAGCGAATTGGTGCGACGGAATTTCTGCAAGGGGGATTTGCGCAGGAGAATTTGAATTTGTGCAAAGGAATTTCTGCAAGCGAATTTCTGTAAAAGAATTTGTGCAAGGGAATTTTTGCAAGGGAATTTGAATTTGTGCAAACGAATTTTTGCAATTTTTGCAAGGGAATTTGAATTGTGCAAAGGAATTTTTGCAAATTTCTGCAAGGAAATTTGAATTTGTGCAAAGGAATTTTTGCAAATTTCTGCAAGGGAAGTTGAATTTGTGCAAAGGAATTTCTGCAAATTTATGCAAGGGAATTTGAATTTGTGCAAATGAATTTCTGCAAGGGAATTTGCGCAGGGGGATTCCTGCAAGCAAATTTCTGTAAAAGAATTTCTGCAAGCGAATTTGCGCAGGGGAATTTGAATTTTTGTGCAAAGGAATTTTTGCAAATTTCTGCAAGGGAATTTGAAGTTGTGCAGAGAGGCTATTTGGGGAGGGGAAGGGAGGATGAAGGGGAAACCCCGTGGGGTAGTGTGTACCCAAACCATGTGTGTCCCCCATTGCTGAAAGTGACAGCAACCAAGGTGGCTGAGGCAGGTTTTGGCTGAGAGATTTGGCCATCCCGGCTGGAGTTTAACCTCTCCAATCCCAGGAACTGTGTCCACAGTTGACAAGGCAATTTGAGGGGGGGGGTGTCTTGCTCTGGTGAGACCCCAACCCTCAAAGCCTCCTCCTCCGTGCAGCCCCCCCCCAACACAATCAAGGGGAGATCCCATTGAATCAGGATCGTCTGATCTTAAAGTTGGAAGGGGCATCTCATCCCAGGGCTGTGGAGCAGGGGCTAGGGAGTCCATCAGGATTGGCACTATGAGCCTGCACCCACAAGGGTGCCCGCTTAAACTAGAGGGCACCGCTTCAGCGTCCCGGGTTCGACTTTCCTAAAAACCCGCTCTTTGGCAGAGGTTTAAGGCCGGGCTCTTCAAACGTGGCCCCTTTTAAGACTTGCGGACGTCAACTCCCAGAATTCTGTGTGTTTCGCAGTCCCCAGTGAGGGAATTCTGGGAGTTGAAGTCCACAAGTCTCAAAGGGCTGGTTTAAGGCACTGGCAAATCAACTCCGTAGTAAGACCTGGCCTCGTGTAGCTGCAGCGAGTAACACCCCACACTCCCTCCGCATTCTTGCACGCACATTTACACATTCGACGGCACGCATCCAATCGGGTCCTACAGAGTCCAAAGTTCTCTGCTCTTGATCCACGTCCACCTTTGGATTCCTGCAGCCGCTCAGCTCTTCACGGGGGCCTGCTCGGCCAACGGCCCCCCAGGGCAGGAGAGGCACTTTTCTGGAGTGGGGGCCTCCGAGGTCAAGTGGCTGCCATCCCCGGCCTCTTTGCCAAGGCGGGCCTCCTGCCAAGTCGGCTGAGACAGGCAAGTGGAGAAATTGGGCACGGTCATCAGGACGAGGCTACCGGCCAACAGGAAGCAGCCAGCGGCGAGGAAAGAGGCCGCGTAGTTGCCGGTCAGGTCTCTCAGCCAACCTGGAAGAAGACGGCGAAAGAGTGAACTGGTGCCAGGAGGTCTCTCAGGACGGACGGTGTCAATCACCCGTAGCAGTGGATCAAACCAAACCTGGACCTCGCCACGCCTGGAATCCTGCATCCAGTTTTGGTCACCAGGTTACCAAAACAAACAAACAAAAAAAGGAGTTTGGGACTTTGGGAAAAGTGCAAAGAAGAGCAACGAAGACGATGAAAGGCCTGGAGACTAAAACGCACAAAGGACGGTCGCAGGATTTGGGTACCGTATTTTCCGGCGTGTAAGGCAACTGGGCGTATAAGCCCCGACTTTGGCGCCGATTTCTATGCCTAAAAAGTCGTCTTATACGCCGGAAACTACCGTTATTTCCGGCGTATAAGACGACTCGGCGTATAAGACGACCCCCGACTTCGGCGCCGATTCCCACGCCTTAGAAAGTCGTCTTACACGCCGGAAAAAAAACAGTATGTCTATTCCAGTGATGGCGAACCTTTTAGAGACCGAGTGCCCAAACTGCAACCCAAAACCCACTGATGCATCGTCGGGGGTCCGGGTGGGTGTGGCCCAGTGGGTGGGTGTGGCCCAGGGGGTGGGCGTGGCTGCGGTGGTCACGGCAGACTGGGTGGGACTAAAAAGTTCAATCAATCAATTCTAACTTTGCAAGACCTTTTTTTTTTCCCGCGAGGAGTTGAAATTGACTGATTGATTGAACCTTTTTTTTTTTTTTTTGCACATGGCGGCGGAAGCCTAAAGCAAAAAGGTTTTATAAAACCCAGCTGAAGGCCCAGGACTGGGGTGACGGCGCGCGTGCCCAGAGAGAGGGCTCTGAGTGCCGCCTCTGGCACCTGTGCCGTAGGTTCTCCACCACTGGTCTAGTTAAATGAAAAGAGGGACACTAGGGCGACATGATAGCAGCCTTCCGGTACTGGCGGGGCTGCCCCAAAGAGGAGGGGGGGGGTCCACCTATTCTCCAAAGCACCTGAAGGCAGGACAAGAAGCAACGGATGGAAACTCATCAAGGCGAGAAGCAACTTGGAATGAAGGAAAAATCCACTTAGAACTAAGGAGGAATTTCCTGACAGTGAGAACAATTAGCCAGTGGAACGGCTTGCCACAATAACTTGTGGATGCTCCATCGCTGGAGGTCTTTAAGAAGAGACTGGGCAGCCACTTGTCTGAGATGTTATAGACCAGTGGTTCTCAACCTGTGGGTCGGGACCCCATTTGGGGTCAAACGATCATTTCATGGGGGTCACCAAACAACGCCATTTTTTCCCCCCTTTTCCTTAGCTGTGCTACTCCCTTTTATTCTATTGGCTTTTGAAAGCCCATAGAATAGACTCTCTTGAATAGAGTCTAATTCTATTGGCTTTCAAAAGCCAACAGGAATTGTCCAGGCTGTCTCTGCCCTGCTGACCCCGCCAAAAGACCCATTCTGCAAACGGTGCTGCACCAGTTGAGTAGTCCTCGACTTACGACCGGTTGAGTAGTCCTTGACTTACGACCGGTTGGGGGACTGGACTAGATGACCTCCAAGGTCCCTTCCGAGTCTGTTATTCTTCCTTCCTTCCTTCCTTCCTTCCTTCCTCCCTTCCTTCCTTCCTTCCTCCCTCCCTCCCTCCCTCCCTCCCTTCTCGCTTCTATTCTGATGGATTGAAACAAACCATGATGTGACATGGGATCTGAGATTGTGGGTAAGGACCTACCATCTCCATATCCCACAGGTCCGCACCACATCCAATAAAACACATCCAGTGCTGTCGGAAAACATCACGATTCCGGAGCCATCTCAACAGGACAAAATCTGCGTTCTCCTTTGACCTGGATACTCGCAAAGCCCGCGGAAACCAGATGAACGAGTTCGGAAGAGCGGCTAAAATTGTGTTACTCCAGGGCTCCCCAACCTGTAAGCCACGGCCCAGTATCGGGCCATGGCCTGTTGGCCACCGGGCTGTGGGACAGGCTAGTCAGTGCACGCAAGTAATAATAATAAAGTTGAAAGGGTCCTTGGAGGTCATCTAGTCCAACCCCCTGCTCAGGCAGGAAACCCTACCCCATTTCGGACAAATGGCTGTCCAGCCTCTTCCTAAAAACTTCCAGTGTTGGAGCGTTCACTGCTTCTGGAGGCAGGTGGTTCCACTGGTTAATTGTTCTAACTGTCAGGAAGTTTCTCCTTAGTTCTAGGTTGCTTCTCTCCTTGATGAGTTTCCATCCGTTGCTTCTTGTCCGGCCTTCAGGCGCTTTGGAGAATACTTGACTCCCTCTTCTTTGGGGCAGCCCCTGAGATATTGGAACACTGCTATCATGCACGCATGCATCCCCATTTGCGCTGGCTAGCACCACCACAGCCACAGGATGCGAAAACGGGATTCTGCCATGCACAAAAACGGGACACTGCACCTCAGGGTGTGGAAACGGGATTCTGCCATATTGCGGGGCACAAAAATGGGACACCGCACCTCAGGGTGTGAAAACGAGATGCCGCTGTGCCTTGGGGCGCAAAAACGGGACGACGTCCCATGGGACGTGAAAACGGGACAGCAGGCCTCAGGGCGCGTAAACAGGGCGTCGCGCCGCACAAGAACGGGACAGGGCTAGTGAGTATCACGTTTGCGTCGCGCGCGTGCTGCCCCCTCCGTTTCCTTCCGGTCCATCAACCGAGCAAGGTTGGTGACCTCCGCGTTACTCACCCGACAGGGGGGACCCCAAGAGCCCCCCGACGCTTTCTATCATCTGGAGCAGCCCCATGGC
Organism: Crotalus adamanteus; assembly: GCA_039797435.1. NCBI lineage: Eukaryota > Metazoa > Chordata > Lepidosauria > Squamata > Viperidae > Crotalus > Crotalus adamanteus. The sequence continues at coordinate 143,883,121 of CM077936.1, read as the reverse complement.
GCTGAAGATGTTCTCGATGCCCACGATCTCCGGAATGATGGAGAAGACCACGGGCGTCAGGGCTCCGGAGAAGAATCCGTAGCCGAGGCTGATGGCCACCAGGAGCGGGTAGGTGCGGCCCCAGGCGATGAGCAGCAAGGAGACGCCCGTCAAGAAGGTCCAGACCACCAGCAGGTGGATCAACCGTGATGACCTGTAGCTGCCCATCCACCCGGAAAAGAGGCGACCGCAAAGGTCCGCCACGGCCGCCACGGACATCAAAAAGGCGGCCTGGTACTCGTCAAAGTCCAGTTCTCGTGCCCGGGCCACCAGGTGGACGTAGGGGATAAAATAGCCTGTGTTGACCAACGTGATAGCCACCACGTACCGCATGAACGAGCAGTGGGAAAGGAGGTGCAGGCCGAAGAGATTGGAGAGGGTCTTCCAGCACGGTCCCGTCCGCTTTTTGCCGGACAGGTCCTCCTTCAGGGTCAGGGGTCGGATGAGGGCGCCGCAGGCCACGAGGTTGAAGGACATGCCAGCAACGATCATGAGGGCCCCCCTCCAGGCGTAGGTGTCCACCAGGAATTGGAAGAGCGGCGAGAAGGCGAAGGAGGAGATGCAAACGCCGGTGAGGGCCAAACTGGTGGCCAGGGTGCGGCGCCTCTTGAAGTAGCGAGCCACGGAGGCCACGGAAGGCGTGAAGACCAAGGCCCAGCCGAACCCTGCAACAAAATCAGAGCCGGATTCCACTTTTGCTGAAAGTCAAGAGGTCTTCTACAGCGGAGCAGAATCCCCCAGCCAGCCTGCTTTAAGAGGGGTGGACTTCCACTCCCAGAATCCCCCAACCAGCCTCCTTTAAGAGGGGTGGACTTCCACTCCCAGAATCCCCCAGCCAGCCTGCTTTAAGAGGGGTGGACTTCCACTCCCAGAATCCCCCAGCCAGCCTGCTTTAAGAGGGGCGGACTTCCACTCCCAGAATCCCCCAGCCAGCCTGCTTTAAGATGGGTGGACTTCCACTCCCAGAATCCCCCAGCCAGCCTGCTTTAAGAGGGGCGGACTTCCACTCCCAGAATCCCCCAGCCAGCCTGCTTTAAGAGGGGTGGACTTCCACTCCCAGAATCCCCCAGCCAGCCTACTTTAAGAGGGGTGGACTTCCACGCCCAGAATCCCCCAGCCAGCCTGCTTTAAGAGGGGCGGACTTCCACTCCCAGAATCCCCCAGCCAGCCTGCTTTAAGAGGGGCGGACTTCCACTCCCAGAATCCCCCAGCCAGCCTACTTTAAGAGGGGTGGACTTCCACTCCCAGAATCCCCCAACCAGCCTACTTTAAGATGGGTGGACTTCCACTCCCAGAATCCCCCAACCAGCCTACTTTAAGATGGGTGGACTTCCACTCCCAGAATCCTCCAGCCAGCCTGCTTTAAGAGGGGCAGACTTCCACTCCCAGAATCCCCCAGCCAGCCTGCTTTAAGATAGGTGGACTTCCACTCCCAGAATCCCCCAGCCAGCCTACTTTAAGATGGGTGGACTTCATCTCCCAGAATTCCCCAGCCAGCCTGCTTTAAGAGGGGTGGACTTCCACGCCCAGAATCCCCCAGCCAGCCTGCTTTAAGGTGGATGGACTACACTTCCCAGAATCCCCCAGCCAGCCTGCTTTAAGATGGGTGGACTTCCACTCCCAGAATCCCCCAGCCAGCCTGCTTTAAGATGGGTGGACTTCCACTCCCAGAATCCCCTAGCCAGGCCATGCCTGAGTTTGGTTTTTTTCTCCTAACCCCTAGACCGCAGAGATTGCAGAGGAAGGGATTCTAAGAGAGTAAGCAGGCCACCATCGGTGTATATATCAAAAGGAATGCCTTTGTGCCGGGCAATTCTGGGAATTGAAATCTACCCGTCTTAAAAGCTGCCAAAGTTAAGAAACAGGGATCTGCATTGAAAAAGGCCTCACTTAGAGACGGTATCTGTGCCAAAGAATTCGCGATTCTGACCGGCAGGAGAATGTCGGGGCAAAACTAGCGAACCGAAGAGAGAGCGCAACGTATCTAATTTACGTACCTGAAAGGAGCCCAATGCTGAGATATAAGTGCACCAACTGGGTAGCAAACGATGCCAACAGGAGACCCAGGGCGGAGAGAAACCCCCCAACCATGATCACGGGCCGAGCCCCATAGTGGGAACTCAGGGCAGTTCCCACTGGACCTGAAAAATAAACCATCAATAAACCTGGTTAGTACGTTAACCGTTGCACAATTCACTACACCAGTGGTTCTCAACCTTTTTAATGCCGTGACCCCCAACCGGTCATAAGTCGAGGACTACTCAACCGGTCGTAAGTCGAGGACTACTCAACCGGTCGTAAGTCGAGGACTACTCAACCGGTGCAGCACCGTTTGCAGAATGGGACTTTGGGCGGGCTCAGCAGGGCAGAGACAGCCTGGACAATTCCTATTGGCTTTGGAAAGCCAATCGAATTAGACTCTATTCAAGAGAGTCTCTTCTATTGGCTTTCAAAAGCCAATAGAATAAAAGGGAGGAGCACAGCTAAGGAAAAGGGGGAAAGAAAATGGCGGACTGCGTTGTTTGGCGACCCCCGTGAAATGGTCGTTCGACCCCAAATGGGGTCCCGACCCACAGGTGGAGAACCGCTGCACTACACCTTTGATGAGTGCAACTACAGGTCACCCTCGACTTACTCACCGTTCATTTAGTGACCATTGTGAGTTACAACGGTGTGGAAAAAAAATGACTTGCTGTTTGGCCATTTTTCACACTTACGACCTCGTGGTCCCATGATCAAAATTTGGACCCTTGGCAACCGGCTCCTATTTATGACGGTCCCAGCGTCCCCTGGAGGGGTCACGTGATTCCCCCTTTTGCGACCTTCCGACACGCAAAGTCAACGGGGGAACACCAGATCCGCTTAACAACTGCGTGTTTCACTTAACGACGGCAGTGATTCAGTGGCAAAAAGGTCACAAAATCAAGTCACTTGACTATCCCCTTGCTTAGCGATGGAAATTCTGGTCCCGACTGAGGTCGTAAGTCGAGGTTTTGGACGTCCCTGTAGTTTCTCAAGTTTAGTTGCTGGTGTGGACTTCAACTCCCAGAATTCCCCAGCGTGAGACTGAGAAACGCACAGAATTCTGGGAGTTGAAGTCCACAAGTCTTAAAGCTGCCAAGTCCGAAGACCTCTCCCGGTGAATAAATGCCATTTGTGTCCTGACCCCCACCCCAGTAAGCTCCTTTCCTGTCCCCCCCCCCCCCCCACTACTCACTAGCAAACTGCTGCACCGCGATCCCGATGGAAGTGATCCAGGAGATCCGTCCGGACAATTCCTGGAAATGAGCCACAAACTTGACGAAGAAAACGCCGAAGGATCGCAGAACGCCGAAGACCAAGGCGGACTGGAGGAAGGCAGCCAGGACCACCACCCAGCCCCAGCCCCCGTCAGGGGGGGCCGGGATAACGGCCCTCCGGACCAGCATGGATCCTTGGGGGGGGGGGGGCAAGAAGAAATGGGGGGAAATGGTGGAAAATCAAATTGGCATCCCAAAATAGGGGATCATGTAAATCTGGATTCCTTTCTTTCTTTCCTTCTTTCCTTTCTCCATCACTCCTTTTTTCTTCCTCCCTCCCTCTTCCTTCCTCCCTCCTTCCTTCCTCTCCTTTTCCCACTTTCTTTTTCTTTCTTTCTTTCTTTCTTTCATTTCTTCTCTCCTTCCTTCTTTCTTTCCTCCATTACTCCTTTTTTCTTCCTTCTTCCCTCTTCCTTCCTCCTTCTTTCCTCTCCCTCTCCCACCCTCCTTCCCTCCTTTTTCTTTACTCTCTTTCCCTCCCTCCCTTTCTCTTTCCTTTTCTCTTTCTCCTTCCCTTTCTCTCATTCTTTCTTTCTCTTTCCTTCTCTTTTTCTTTCTCTCTCCCTCCCTTCCATTCTTTCTCTTTTCCTTTCTTTCTCTCCCCTCCCTTTCTCTCTCTCTCTTTCTTTCTTTCTTCCTGTCTCTCTCCTTCCTTCCTTCCTCCATCACTCCTTTTTCTTCCTTCCTCCCTTCCTCCTCCTCCCTCCCTCTCTTTCTTTCTTTCTTTCTTTCTTTCTTCCTGTCTTTCTCCTTCCTTCCTTCCTTCCTTCCTCCCTCTTCCTTCCTCCATTCCTTCTCCTCTTTCTTTCTTTCTTTCTTTCTTTCTTTCTTTCTTTCTTTCTTCTCTCTCCTTATTTCCTTCCTTCCTTCTTTCCCCTTTTTGGTGGTGTTCTGTGGTTCACACCTGGCACTTTTACTTTCCTGCAGAATGGGTCAGAAAAGTCAAAATGGCGGCCACGTTTTTTTTTCTCCAAGTAGCTCAAAAGACAGGCAAAGCGTCGATCCCATTCTCGTGGCTGCCATTTTGACTTTTCTGACCCTACCCTGCTGCCAGTCCTGCTTTGTGGCGGATTCCTGGTGGAATTGGAATCCAGGAAACAATTTCCTGCAGGGATCAAAGTGAGAACGTGCGAAGGCCAGAGAAAGCTGGCAGAAATATCCTAATCCTGTTTAGGAACCCTCTTCTGTCAGATTTTTACGATTTGGGAGGGGGGGCGCTTGGCATTCACCTTGATTTTGGGGGTCCCCCCCAGGGAGAGAATAAAAATGGGATAGAGGGGGGGGAGCTGGGGCATTCTACGGCCGCCTAGCAACAGGCAAGAGGGCCTCTGAGGATGTGCAAAGTTCTCTCCCCTAGGCTGCGATGGACCCGCTTCTCTCTCGTTCCCCCCCCGGTCGCACCTGCACCCTCCCTGCCCCCCCCCAGGGAGGATCCGGGAAGCCACGATCTGTATTTTATAAGGTTAATGGGAGGGGGATATAAGCGGGGAGGGGGTCACTCCGTTCAAGCTGGACACGGATGCAGAGCGGAACGTAAGGAAGATCTTCTGGGACTGGGGAGGGGGGGGGTCCTAAGACCCCCCTCCCTCCCTGAGCATCCTCAAAGGCAAAGCCCATGTTCTCCCCCCCCCAAATGGACCATATTCCCCCCCCCCGCCCAAGCCCAGCAGGTGCAGCATCCGATGGGCCCTCGCCCCCTCCCCAGCCCTTTCCTTACCGGGGGGGTGGGTGTGCGAGGGGGGAGACTCCAACCTGGCGCCCCCCTGGCAGCAACCGCGGGCGAGGAAGCGGCTTCCCCGTTGCCGGAGTCCGAGGAGGCGGGGCCTGGGGCGGGAAGCCACGCCCCCTCCGTCTGGTTCATCGCGTTCCAAGCATCCCTTCCTTCTTCTGCGGGCGGGGGGGGGGGCGGGAGAGAGGGAGGGGGAGGCGGTGGAGCCAGCGCAGGCGCACTGAGGACGTGCCAGGACGCGGGGACGGGGGTCCGCGGGGGGGATGGGAAACGAGGGGAAATGCCACAGGGGGCTTTCCTGACTCCCTCCCCCTTCTCCTCCCACCTTCCTCCTATTTCCCCTCCCTCCCTCCTTCCTTCCTTCCTTCCTTCCTTCCTTCCTTCCTTCCTTCCTTCCTTCCTTCCCCTACCCTCCTTTCTTGCCCCCTCCTTCTCTCCCATCCTCTTTCCTTTCTTCCTTCCTTCCCTCCCTCCCTCCTTCCCCTCCCTCCCTCCCTCCTTCCCCTCCCTCCTTCCCTTCCTTCCCTCCCTCCTTCCCCCCTCTCTCTCTCCCTCCTTTCCTTCCTTCCTTCCTTCCCCCCTCCTTCTCTCCCATCCTCCTTCCTTTCTTCCTGGCCTCCCTCCCTCCTTCCTTCCCTCCCTCCCTCCCTCCCTTCTTTCCTTTCCTTTTTCTAATATCCATAAAGCACCTGCTCAGGCAATTGGCTACAAAATAATGATTACATAATAACACAGCAAGTATCAATATAAAATGGTTAATATATATATAGATTTTCACGGGTATAGGTATGCAGGTCTTGGTGTATTCGGGTCTTTTCCCCGTGTAAGATTGAGAGTATCTTGGCGACGTTTCGACGAGATCCCACTCGTCATCTTCAGGCTGGGGTCTTCGGCTTCGTGCTTGTGCGAGCAAAGTGCACGAAGCCAAAGACCCCAGCCTGAAGATGACGAGTGGGACCTCGTCGAAATGTCGCCAAGATACTCTCAATCTTACATGGGAAAAGACCCGAATACACCAAGACCTGCATATATATCTCTCTATCTCTATTATCTATCTATCTATCTATCTATCTATCTATCTATCTATCTATCTATCTATCTATCTATCTATCTATCTATCTATCTATCTCTATCTATCTATCTATCTATCTATCTCTATCTATCTATCTATCTATCTATCTAGTATATCTATATCTATCTATCTATCTCTATCTAGTATATCTATCTAGTATATCTAATTATATCTAGTATATCTCTATCTAGTATATCTATCTATCTATCTATCTATATCTATCTAGTATATCTATCTAGTATATCTATTTATATCTAGTATATCTCTATCTATCTAGTATATCTATCTATCTATCTATCTCTATCTCTTTCTAGTATATCTATATATCTAGTATATCTATGTATCTCTGTCTAGTATATATATCTATCTAGTCTATCTATCTATTCAATATCTATCTATCTATCTAATCTATCTATCTCTATATCTATATCTATCTATCTATCTGTCTAATCTAATCTAATCTAATATATTCTATCATCTATTTTCAACCCTTCCCCTGTCACCTAATTAAACCTGGACAGTTTTACCACCACATAATAAAACAAAATAAACACAGGCGTAAAAACACAGATTAAAAACAGCGTCAAGAACAAAGTTAAAACTCAGACAAGTGAAATTCAAAATTAGCCATTCCAAAGGCTGGAAGGAAAGCCCTGTTTGTTTGCTTTTTCAAAAAAGGCACCAGCTTTTTTTCCCCTGGGACATTAAAACCTGCTTGGACTTTAACCTGCCCTCCCGGCCTGCTTTTGGGCGTCTGTCCAGCTTCCCACCATCACACAAACTATACTTGGGACATGTGTGTGACCCAGTAAGACGCAAAGCAGTTGTGGTTGCCCTTTGCTCCAGAATGCATTTACTTATTTACATAGATTTTAAAACTCTAACTTCCACCCAAATCAGGAATGTCTGGCAGGAGACAGACTTAACAAGTAAATAAATCACCAGCTTGGTGCTTTTTTGATACTATCAATTGGGGGGGGAGGAAAAAGAATGATAGCTGAGGAATTCTGGGAGTTGAAGTCCACCAGTCATCAAAGGGTCCTAGTTCCCTCACGCTGGCTGAGGAATTCTGGGAGTTGAAGTCCACAAATCATAAAAGGGCCCTAGTTCCTTCACGCTGGCTGAGGAATTCTGGGAGTTGAAGTCCACAAGTCATCAAAGGGTCCTAGTTCCTTCACGCTGGCTGAGGAATTCTGGGAGTTGAAGTCCACAAGCCATCAAAGGGTCCTAGTTCCTTCACGCTGGCTGAGGAATTCTGGGAGTTGAAGTCCACAAGTCATCAAAGGGCCCTAGTTCCTTCACGCTGGCTGAGGAATTCTGGGAGTTGAAGTCCACAAGTCATCAAAGGGTCCTAGTTCCTTCACGCTGGCTGAGGAATTCTGGGAGTTGAAGTCCACAAGCCATCAAAGGGTCCTAGTTCCTTCACGCTGGCTGAGGAATTCTGGGAGTTGAAGTCCACCAGTCATCAAAGGATCCTAGTTCCCTCACGCTGGCTGAGGAATTCTGGGAGTTGAAGTCCACAAATCATAAAAGGGCCCTAGTTCCTTCACGCTGGCTGAGGAATTCTGGGAGTTGAAGTCCACAAGCCATCAAAGGGTCCTAGTTCCCTCACGCTGGCTGAGGAATTCTGGGAGTTGAAGTCCACAAGTCATCGAAGGGCCAAGTTTGAAGACTCCTGCCCTACACCAGACAAGTGGCTGTCCAGTCTCTTCTTAAAAGCCTCCAGTGATGAGGCACCCACAACCTCTGGTGGCAAGCTGTTCCACTGATTAATTGTCCTCTCTGTCAGGAAATTTCTCCTTCCTGTCTTGTAAACCAACTTCTGGCTTTTCCTGATCTCCTGGGTTTCAAAATAAGCCACGTTCCTTGTTCCTGTCTCAACCCCTTTCCCTGGCCCACTCCGGTCCCACGTGGTCTCCGTGTCCTCTACCTCTGTCACCCACGATTGTGCCTTGGGCAGCTTGACCATAGAAATCCGTAGATTTTCAGCGGGACGTTCCAGGCGGCTGGGCCCTGTGCCACACCGTTGATGAAGAAATTCAGGGTCCCGTCCTCCTTCCACACGACGCCCACCGTGTCCCCTGCCTGGGGAGGGGAGGGGGAGAGGGGAACAGCCTGACAGAGGGCAGGTGTCAGGGATAAACAACCAGATCCAGGGGTACTTTGGCACCTGGCAGGTGGTACGCAAGCTAGATAAGTCTATCTGGGGGATGACCTGAATTTGCCGTGTAAGAAAAGCAATAATAGCTAGCTAGATGATGCTTTTTGCAGGAATAATCATGTATTTGAAGGGACCAGTACTATAGTAATGGGAGCTGGGAGGGACCTTGGAGGTCTTCTAGTCCAGCCCCAGAATAGAATAAAAGAGTATAGAATAGAATAGAATAGAATAGAATAGAATAGAATAGAATAGAATAGAATAGAATAGAATAGAATAGAATAGAATAGAATCATGATAGAATAGAATAAATAATAATGATAGAATAGAATAGAATACAACAGAATAGACTAGACTAGACTAGACTAGAATAGAATAGAATAGAATAGAATAGAATAGAATAGAATAGAATAATAATGATAGAATAGAATAAATAATAATGATAGAATAGAATAGAATACAACAGAATAGACTAGACTAGACTAGAATAGAATAGAATAGAGAATGGAATGGAATAGAATAGAATAGAGTAGAATAGAATAGAATAGAATAGAATAGAATAGAATAGAATAGAATAGAATAGAATAGAATAGAATAAATAATAATGATAGAATAGAATAAAATACAACAGAATAGACTAGACTAGACTAGACTAGAATAGAATAGAATAGACTAGACTAGACTAGAATAGAATAGAGAATGGAATGGAATGGAATAGAATAGAATAGAATAGAATAGAATAGAATAGAATAGAATAATAATGATAGAATAGAATAGAATAGAATAGAATAAATAATAATGATAGAATAGAATAGAATAGAATAATAATGATAGAATAGAATAGAATAATAATGATAGAGTAGAATAGAATAGAATAGAATAGAATAGAATAAATAATAATGATAGAATAGAATGGAATACAACAGAATAGAATAGAATAGAATAGAATAGAATAGAATAGAATAGAATAGAATAGAAGCTGGAAGGGACCTTGGAGATCTTCTAGTCCAGCCCCTTGCTCAAGCAGGAGAACCTATACCATCTCAGACAAGTCACTGTCTAGCCTCTTCTTCTTTTTTTTTTTTTTATTAAAAAGTTTTATAAATTTTACAAAAAAACCAAAACAATACAAAAACAAAAAACAACATATACAAAGAAAAAACTAAATATTACACAACAAAACCCCCCTTCCCCAACCCCCGCCCAAACACCCCCCCCTTCCCCCCCCCCTGAGCTTCCCAGAGCAGAATATAGGCTTAATTAAAAAACAATTAAAAAATTATATTTATAAAAAAAAATATATAACATTAAGATATATATGTATATATATAAAAATAAAGATTATGAAAAGGCTATATAATATTTTTTATATCCAATTTAAATTGTATAAATTTTATCCACTTATCCCAAACAGCAAGAAATTTCTCTTGCGTTTGTTCCTTTAAAAAAGCCGAAATCTTTGCCATTTCCGCCAAATAAGACACTTTAAGAAACCATTCCTGCAATGTAGGCAAAGATTCCTTCTTCCAATATTGTCCTACTAACAACCTCGCGGCTGTAATCAAATTTAACATCAATATAACCTCCTTTGTATCACAATCAGTAACTATACCCAACAAAAATAATTGCGGAGTAAATTTTACCCTCCTTCTAAAAATTCTCTGGATATTCCACCATATCTTAATCCAAAATGCTTTTATCTCTCTGCACGACCACCAAATATGATAATAAGTAGCATCCATACAACCACATCTCCAACATTTAGGTTGTAAGTCAGGGTACATAAGAGACATTTTTTGTGGATCAAGGTGCCATCTATAAAACATTTTATAAAAATTCTCCCTTAAATTCTGTGCTTGTGTAAATTTGACATTTCTCACCCAGATGGTTTCCCAGGTGTCCAATGGAACTGGCTCACCAAAGTTCTGCGCCCATCTGATCATACAATCTTTAATTAGTTCCGTTTCTGAGTCCAATTCAACTAAAACCCCATAAATCCTCTTAATGTGGGTTTGTCTTTGATCCTTCACTTGCTTAATAAAATTTTCATCTTCTCTAAGAAAACCCACCACCTTACAATCCACCTTCCATCTATCTACTAGTTGCCTATATTGGAACCAAGAATAAATAATATTTGCTTGTGCTAAATCTTCCCGTGATTTTAACTGCCAGTTTTGTCCATCCCATCTAAGTAGCTGTCTATAAGACACCATATCCATTTTAGCACCTCTTTTTATTCCTTCTATCGCATGCCAGGGTATAGCCCATAATGGTACTTTAAAATCACTTTTATAATATTTTCTCCAAGTCCTAAGTAAAGAAATTCTTAGAATATGAGCTTTAAAGACCCAATCCATTTTTTTATTAAATATTAAATAGGCATGCCACCCAAAAAGTAAATCCCATCCCTCTAGATGGAGTATCTCAGGATTTGTCAAGTTTACCCAATCACTAATTAGTGTTAAAACCACCGCATCATAATATAATTTCAAATTCGGTACCTTGAGTCCATCCCTCTCACGGAAGTCTTGCATAATTTTAAACTTAACCCTTGGCTTTTTCCCTGCCCAAATAAATTTATTAAGGCCTTTCTGCCATTCACTTAGATTAATCTCATTCTTCAAAAATCGGTAGCATTTGAAACAAAAAGAGAAACTTGGGTAGAATATTCATTTTTTATCACTGCAATTCTTCCCATGAGGGATAATTGCAACTTCTCCCAATTCTTCAAGTCTTTCTATACCCTAACCCACAACCTTTCATAGTTATTTTTAAATAGTTTTGCATTAGAAATAGATAACATCACCCCCAAATATTTCACCTTATTAACAATTTCAAAACCCGTCAAATTAACCAAAGTCTGCTTCTCCTGACTAGTCATATTTTTAGGTAAAATTTTAGTCTTATTAACATTAATCTTAAAACCCGAGACCAAACCATAATAATGAATCAGTTGTAATAACTTTACTACAGAATAAGTAGGTTGCGACAAAGTAACCACCAAGTCATCCGCAAAAGCTCTTAACTTGTATTCTTTTTTGTTAACTTCTATTCCTTTAATTTCCTGCGACTCTCGAATTTTGATCAACAATATTTCCAATGTTAAAACAAACAACAGCGGTGATAGTGTCTAGCCTCTTCTTAAAAACCTCCAGTGATGGAGCGCCCACGATTTCTGGTGGCAAGCTGTTCCACTGGTTAATTGTCCTCCCTGTCAGGAAGTTTCTCCTTAATTCCAGGTTGCTTCTCTCTTTGACCAGTTTCCAACCGTTGTTTCTCGTCCTGCCCTCTGGTGCTTTGGTGAATAGCTTGACTCCCTCTTCTTTGGGGCAGCCCCCCCCCCCAAATACTGGAAAATATAAGAAAGGTTTTCAGCCCCAAAGTCAGGGCGAGCTGGCCGGGTTAACCACAAAGGCTCACACATAATCTAGAAATAAACCTATGGTTTCGTTTTCTCACGCTGAGGCATCAATGTTCCAAGGAAGCAGGAACTGTGGGTTAAGCAAAGGTGCACGCCTTTGTTCATCGGAAAACCACCTTAAAGGGCAAAGGTCATGTCAAAAAGGGAGGGGGGAGACAGTAAGGGGTGGGGAGGACCACAAAGGTAGGGAAATTCCAGCCAATGGAGGAATGGTTACAAAAGCTGACGGGATCAGCAGAAATTGGAAACCGCTTCTGCACTTTGTGCTTGAGGTGGGGAAAAAAAAACCACAATATCACGATTTTTGGATTTGACCGATACAGAAACGGTTAGTGCCTCCTCCGACTGCTACAGAAATGTAAACAAAAGTTGAGATTTGATTTTAAAGTCTGATTTGATTGCAACAGAGAAAGTCGGAAGTCAGGGCCTTTTGTTCATTTCCCCCCCCTCCCCCGCCGTCTTTCCTTCACTCTTTTTGTTTTTGTTTTATTTTCCCTTTTTCTACCGCCGTCCCCTACTATTTGTTTTTGCACGTTCACATTGTACGTTATAAAGGAGTCAAACTAAATAAAATCCTGAAATCCCCCCCCCCCCCCAAAAAATGGGGCAAGGAGGCGTTCCAGAAAGATTGTGAACTGCGGGCTCCTTATCAAATGAGATGAGACGGGAAGGACTTGCGCTTCGGGCTGAGGGAATAATAATAATAAATAATAATAATAATAATAATAATAATAATAATAATAGTAGTAGTAGTAGTAGTAGTAATAATAATAATAATAATAATAATGCCAAATCCAGTCTGAACATCTGGCTGACTGTGCGATGAATAACAACAACAACAACAACGATGATGATGATGATGTCAAATCCAGTCTGAACATCTGGCTGACTATGCGATGAATAATAATAATAATAATAATAATAATGCCAAATACAGTCTGAACATCTGGCTGACTGTGCGATGAATAATAATAATAATAATAATAGTGCCAAATCCAGTCTGAACATCAGGCTGACTGTTCGATGAATAACAACAACAACAACAACAATAATGATGATGATGATGATGATGCCAAATCCATTCTGAACATCTGGCTGACTGTGCGATGAATAATAACAACAACAACAATGATGATGATGATGTCAAATCCAGTCTGAACATCTGGCTGACGGTGCAATGAATAATAATAATAATAATAATAATAGTAATAATAACAATAAAAATAAAGTTGGAAGGGACCTTGGTGGTCATCTAGTCCAACCCCCTGCTCAGGCAGGAAACCCTATATTCTTTCAGACAAAGGGCTGTCCAGTCTCTTCTTAAAAATTTCCAGGGTTGGAGCATTTACTGCTTCTGGAGGCAGGTTGTTCCGCTGGTTAAGTGTTCTAACTGTCAGGAAATTTTTCCTTAGTTCTAGGTTGCTTCTCTCCTTGATTAGTTTCTCCATCCATCGCTTCTTATCCTGCCTTCAGGCGCTTTGGAGATTAGCTTGACTCCCTCTTCTTTGGGTCAGCCCCTGAGATACTGGAACTCTGCTATCCTATCCCCCCTCGTCCTTCTCTTCATTAAACTAGACATATTCCCAATTCCAGCAACCGTTCCTCGTATGTTTTAGCCTCCAGTCCCTGTTGAAACCTATGGGGACAGTTCAGAAATAAACCTCCGTTTGGTTATCAAGGACAGACACTTGCAGATACAGAACTTCAAACGTTCTTGGGTGCGCCTAGCGGTGTGCAGCCCAGCGTTATCGTGAAGAACACCACAACGGAAGTCAGCAGGCCCCATAACACTTGTTATGGGTGGCTTGTCTGAGTTTGCATAATGTTTGGCAGTTGACATCTGAATTGATGGCCGAACCACCCTCCATGAACTTCACAAGCAGTTACTCCTTCGGCATCTTCATTCTTGGTGGGATTTTCTAAGGCACGGCTTCCGGTGTGGTGTTGGTTCACGATAATGCTTGCCCTCACATCGCTAGACCCACCCAGGAACGTTGGAAGCAGTTCCTTAACAATAACAACAACAATAATAACAACAACAAAAATAGAGCTGGAAGGGACCGTGCAGGTCTTCTAGGGACTAGATGACCTCCAAGGTCCCTTTCAACTTTGTTATTGTTATTGTTGTTGTTGTTATTGTTAATAGTAAAGGACTAGCCAAAACAGGATTCAAAACGTCATGCCTCGTCTTGGCCACCAGATGGCGCGCCGTGGCCGAAGCAGCTTCCCGCTGCTGGGAGACCAATTTTAATCGTGTTTTTTTTTTTTCCCTCTTCTCTCCTTATAGGACTACAACTCCCATCTCTATCTAGGCTGGTGAGGTGAAGGATGATGGGGAAGCCATCCCGCTCATCTGGAAGACCCCAGGCCTGCTCTGCATGGGGGAGGGATCCCCCATGTTGTTAGGAGGGATCTGTAGGTTGGAGGGTCAGAAAAGTCAAAATAGAAGATTTAGTCACCTTCCAGATAATCCTCGCCTTAACAGGTGGTTCCACTGGTTAATTGTTCTCACTGTCAGGAAATTTCCCTCTCCTTAGTTCTAGGTTGCTTCTCTCCTTGATGAGTTTCCATCCGTCGCTTCTTGTCCTGCCTTCAGGCGCTTTGGAGAATAGCTTGACTCCCTCTTCTTTGGGGCAGCCCCTGAGATACTGGAACATGGCTATCATGTCCCCCCCTCGTCCTTCTCTTCATTAAACTACTAGACATCCCCAATTCCACCAGCCGTTCCTTGTATGTTTTAGCCTCCAGTCCCCTGATCCTCTTTGTTGCTCTTCTCTGCACTCTTTCCAGGGTCTCAACATCTTTTTTTACATCAGGGTGACCAAAACTGGATGCAGGATTCCAGGTGTGGCCTTACCAAGGCCTTGTAAAGTGGTATTAACACTTCACGTGGTCTTAATTCTATCCCTCTGTTAATGCAGCCCAGCACTGTGTTGGTCTTTTTTGGCAGCTGCAGCACACGGCTGGCTCCTATTTAAATGATTTTTCCACTAGGACGCTGAGCTTCCTCTCACAGTTGCTGCTATTGAGCAAGGTACCCCCTATACTATCCCTGTGCATTTGACTTTTCTTGCCTAAATGTAGAACCTTGCTTTTTTCACCACTGAATTTCATTTTGTTAGATAGGGCCCTGGGTTCGAGTCTGTCCAGATATTTTACATAGACCCCTCCCCTTCATTTTGCAAAGCAAAAAGGGTCTTTCGGCCGTGCTGGAGATTTGAGGAGGGGGTCCTGCGCAGGAGAAGGGAAGGGACCTTTTAGGTCACGCTGGCATGGAGGGGGGGGGGGCTGGAAAGGGACCGGGACGGATGTGTTGCAGGATGCAGCTGTCCGAGGGACCCAAGCTAGCTAGGAAGGCCAACCGGGGTGGGCCCGGCATCCTTGCTTCCGAAGAGAATGCCCGGAAGTTTCTCCCGCTTCTGGGGAACAGCTGGCCCTGGGTGTGCCCTGCGGTGGTGACACAACTTCACAGGCCCTGGGTGGGAAGGGGGGGGGCAGGCACGAAGCTTGGATGCTGGGGAAGGGGTGTCTCAAAAATGCACACTTGAAGAGGGGTGGACTTCAACTCCCAGAATCCCCCAGCCAGGCATGCTTTAAGAGGGGTGGACTTCAACTCCCAGAATTCCCCAGCCAACCATGCTGTTGTAACTTTGACCCGTCACTAAACGAGTGGCTGTAAACATCCATGCATGCTTGAACCGTACAGATAAATTATATATACAATAAGTGTGTGTGTGTGTGTGTGTGTGTGTGTGTGCGCGCACATATATGTATGTATGTATGTATGTCTTTGATTATTCGGGTTTTCTCCCGCATAAAATTGGAAGTATCTTGGCGACGTTTCGACGAAGTCTCATTCATCATCTTCAGGCTGGTGTTTTCGGCTTCGTGCTTCTAGGAGCTTTGTGTTAGGAGCTTCGTGCTTCTAGATTGCTCCTAGAACAGTGGTTCTCAACCTTTCTAATGCCGCGACCCCATAATACAGTACCCCATGTTGTGGTGACCCCCAACCACTTATACATCACCGGGTGCCAGGGGCGTGGCCAAAAAAGGGCAAAAAAGTGGCGGACAGCCTTGTTTGGCGACCCCCGTGAAATGGTCGTTCGACCCCAAATGGGGTCCCGACCCACAGGTTGAGAACCACTGTCCTAGAAGCACGAAGCCGAAAACACCAGCCTGAAGATGACGAATGAGACTTTGTCGAAACGTCGCCAAGACACTTCCAATTTGACACGGGAGAAAACCTGAATAACCAAAGATCTATCTATATATATATGTTTTCTGAGGTTTTTACGGGTGTTTGTATGTAGGTCTTTGGTTATTCGGGTTTTCTCCCATGTCACATTGGAAGTGTCTTGGCGATGTTTCGACGAAGTCTCATTCATCATCTTCAGGCTGGTGTTTTCGGCTTCGTGCTTCTAGGAGCTTTGTGCTAGGAGCTTCGTGCTTCTAGATTGCTCCTTGAAGCACGAAGCCGAAAACACCAGCCTGAAGATGACGAATGAGACTTTGTCGAAACGTCGCCAAGACACTTCCAATTTGACGCGGGAGAAAACCCGAATAACCAAAGACCTATACATATAAAGTGATTTATATCTTAAGGGGGTCTTCACCTTGTAGCTGGGTGGGGGGGCTTTTTAATTATGCCTAAATAAAGAGATATAAATCTACCTTTCCGGCTCGGATCCTTTTTTGGGGGGCAAAGCTCCCCTGCCTTGAAGGAACGACCCTCCACATCTTTATGGCTAACTTCCTTGCTATTGGGGTTGGGGGGGGTCCCCAAAATGTGTGCAAAATCTGAATTTTCCTAAGTCAGGAAAAGCACAGACATCTCTTCAAAGCAAAGTTGGCTTTATTAAGGCGAGCCGAGGCGATGGAATCCAGCCTTTTCAAATTGAATAATTTGGGGGGAGGTCGTTCTTCATGGGCCTCTCCCCCCTCCCCACCAGCCAAATAAGGACACAGCCTTTTGTGGGGGGGGGGCTTCACTTTTCTGACATTCAAATCCTCCTGTCTATCAACCGGCCCGTTAATAAAAGGTTGGCCTGCAACCTGGGGGTATTTTGCCAAAAATCCCATTTTTGCAAAATAATAATAAAATCGGAGCCCCCCCCCAACAATTTCCCATTCTATAGGTAGTCCTCGACTTACGATGTGAGAGAGAGAGAGAGAGAAGAATTTCCCTGGCTAAGCAAGGGGGTTGTTAAGGGGGGGGGTTGTCGTGCCTGATTTTACGACCTTTTTTTTGTTTTGGCCGTTAAACGAATCACTTCAGTTTTTCAAGGGAATCGCCTGGTCGTTAAGCGGATCCAGCTTCCTCCGTTGTCTTTGCTGGTCGCAAGCCGGCTGGGAAGGTCGCAAACAGGAGCCCGTTTGATCCCAGGATGCTGCTTGCCCAAGGGTCTGAATTTTGACCGAGCGAGAGCAAGGGATGCTTGCAACGGTCGTACGTGTGAGGACCGGTTCGCTTTTTTCCACAGCTGTTGCAACTTTGAACGGTCGCTAAATGAACGGCTGTACGTCGAGGAGTATCTGGATAACTGCAGGTTATTCAGTCCATCCATCCTTCCATCCATCAATTGGAATTGAGCTGGAAGGGACCTTGGAGGTCATCTAGTCCAACCCCCTAATCAAGCAGGAGAGCCTATACCATTTCAATCAATCAATCAATCAATCAATCTGAATAGAGCTGGAAGGGACCTTGGAGGTCATCTAGTCCAACCCCCCTGCTCAAGCAGGAGAGCCTTTACCATTTCAATCCATCAATCCATCAATCCATCAATCGGAATAGAGCTGGAAGGGACCTTGAAGGTCACCTAGTCCAACCCCCTGTCCTGACGTCTGTTTCTGAAATGCTGCCCCCACCTCAAATCTCCTGCCAAAAAAAGAGCCCAGGTCTTTTTAACAAGCAAACCTTGCTGCAAACAGGCACATACACACACACACACCACACAAATTCCTGAAACCGAACCCATAAAAAACTGCACATATATCATATAAATCTGAGATTTTAGCTCTGTCTGCAGGATCGGGCACCGTTCAAAGCCCCCCCATATTTTCCAAAGACGGAAGGAAGGATGGTGGGAAGGGTGAGGAGGTAATTCTGGGTCGGCCTCCCCCCCCAAGGATGCGATTCCCATCATCCCCCAACCAGCAATGGGATGATGGGAATTTTAGTCCCAGCTGGAAAGAATAAGATTAAGGGAAGGTGCTAAATGGGAGGGGGAGGCCTGGGTAACGGCAACAGGGGTCTTTTCGACCCCTCCCCTCTCCTTCCCCACCTGCTGGTAGTCCTCGACTTACGACCTCAATTGGGACCAGATTTCCCGTCGCCATATGAGTCACGCCTGATTTTGTGATCTTTTTTTGGGGGGGGCCACGATTGTTAAGCAAATCGCGACGGTCGCTAAGCGAATCACACCCGATTTTGTGACCTTTTTCATTGTGGCGGTTGAGCAATCCGCTTAGGTGAGCCCTACGGTCACTAAGCGGATCCAGATCCCTCTGCTGACTTTGCTCGCCGGGAGGCCGCAGAAGGGGGTCACGTGACCCCCCCCCCACCGCACCAGGAGCACCTGCCACCGTCATAAATACGAGCCGGTTGCTAATCGCCTTAACTTTGATCCCGTGACCGCAAGGACGCTCGCAACGGTCGTAAGTGCGAAACGGGGTCGTAAGTCCCCTTTTTTCGGTGCCCGAAAATTGAAGATTGAAAAGGTGAGTTGGGGGGGGGTGTTTCACAGAGCAACTTCTCCGCGGAGCGTCGGATCCTTTCGGCCGTCGTAGTTTGGGACGGAGCGGACTGCCGGCCTCAGCAGGCGCTGGCGTAGGGGCCGTCCAGCACCTGGTAGCGGATCTTGGTGTTGGTGATGGCGCCGTGTTTCTGGCGCAGGTGCAGGCGCAGCTGGCTCTTGTGGCGGAAGCGCAGGCTGCATGTCTCGCACTGCGGAGAAGGAAGGAGGCCGCGGTTAGCGAGGAGGGGCGTCCGGGGGGGGGGGAAGCGACGTGGAGCAGGTCTGGTGGGCTCCGGGGGGGGGGGAGTCTCTGGGCCTGGGACTCTCTGCTGGCAGACGTTTTGTGACCCAGCTGGGGAATGTCATCAGTGCTAGGAGGGGGGAGGAAGAGGAGGAGGAGGAGGAGGAGGAAGAACAGGAAGAAGAGAAGGAGGAGGAGGAGGAGAAGGAGGAAGAGGAGGAGGAGGAGGAGAAGAGGAAGAAGAAGGAGAAGGAGAAGGAGGAGAAGGAGGAGGAGGAGGAGAAGAGGAGGAGGCGGAGGAGGAGGTGGAGGAAGAAGAACAGGAGGAGGAGGAGGAGAAGAGGAGGAGAAGGAGGAGGTAGAGGCGGTGGAGGAGGAGGAGAAGAAGAAGAAGAGGAGGAGGAGGACGAGAAGAGGAGGAGGAGGAGGAGGAGAAGGAGGAAGAGGAGGAGGAGGAGAAGAGGAAGAAGAAGGAGAAGGAGAAGGAGGAGAAGAGGAGGAGAAGGAGGAGGAGAAGGAGGTGGAGGAAGAAGAACAAGAGGAGGAAAAGAAGGAGGAGGAGGAGGAGGAGGAGGAGGAAGACGGTCCCGGGGTCCTTGGGGGTCTCTGAGCTGGGTTTCCTTGCAGACGTTTCCTGAACCATCTAGGCAATATCATCAGTGATAGAAGGGAGTGGGGTTTTCCGACAGGAGGAGAAGGATTGTGGGGTCCTGGGTGCTCTCTGAGCTGGGTGGTTTCCTTGCAGACGTTTCATGACCCAGCTAGGGAACGTCATCAGTGCTAGAAGGGAGGGTGGGTTGTGGAGAGTGGTGGGGGAGGAGGAGGAGGACTGGGGAACTCTGGGAATTGAAGCCCACCCCTCAAATGGCCCTGGTTGAGAAACACTGCTCTAAAACAACACTCGACCGCCACTCCCTCATCTCACAGCCCTGATGATGTTACCCAGCCCGGCCTGGCCTCGAGACGTCTCCCAGAAGCAAGCCAAACTGCAAGACACCCCCCCCCACAAGACCCTCAAATTCAAATCCCTCCCTCCCCTCCCCCATTGACTCTCCCCCTCCATGCAGTTCCATTTAAGCCCCGCCCCCTTAGAAGAGCCCGCCCTCCCTTCAACCCCACCGAGAATCCAGATGCCCTGGCCTTGCCCCGGTTCCCCTCCGGGCTCTTCCAGAAGACCTGTTTACCCCCCTCCCCCCAAGTTCTCAATGAGGCAGCTGCCCCCCCCCCAGGGGGAAGACCCTCACCTGGTAAGGTTTCTCCCCGGTGTGGATGCGGAGGTGGCTTTTGAGGGTCTGCAGGTGCCGGAATCGAGTCCCGCAGGTGCCACACGGATAGGGCTTTTCTCCCGTGTGGATCAAGACGTGGGCCCGGAGATGTGCCACCTGCGAGGGGAGGGGGGGGACATCCAGTGAAGCCACCTCTTTTTGGGGGGGGGCAGTGGGTTTGAGCCCACCCTACACCCTTCCACGGGTTCCATCTGTACCCCCGGGGGCGACGCTGGTAATATAGGTGATCGTTTCATCCCGTCGAGCCTCCCCAGTCAGAGGCAGTCTACCTCCCAAGAGCCCACGGCAGACAGATGGACCCCCAACCGGAAAAGCAGGATGCTGGCTACATGGGAGGGGGGGGCGCTTGTCTTTGACCCACGGAGCGGTCTCCGTTAGTGTTTTGTTGTAGATTATTTGGTTTCGTTTCAAATTTTTAAATCAAATAAATTCTTTCAACTTGCTGAGCAATCCTGAGCAGGGGGTTGGACTAGATGACCTCCAAGGTCCCTTCCAACTTTTTATTATTATTATTATTATTATTATTATCATCATCATCATGGATCATCGCACAGTCAGCCAGATGTTCAGACGGGATTTGGCATTTTGTCTACCTATCGAGTCCTTACCCAGGACCTGGGATAGACAAATGTGGATGTTTGATGGTATTACAGATATCGTCGCAGGATGGAAGCAGTTCCTAGTAAGGCTGCCTTTTGCAATTGACTAATAGCGAATTTGTCAATGACAATTGTGTTCAAGTGGTGCTCCAGTTGTTTTGGGATTGCACCCAAGGAGCCTATGACTATTGGTACTACCCTTGCTTGCTTTTGCCACAGTCTTTCTATTTCTATTTGTAGGTCTTTGTATTTTGTTATCTTCTCCAGTTCTTTCTCTTCTATTCTGCTATCTCCAGGCACTGCCACGTCCACTATCCAGACTTTTTTGTCTTTCTTATCGACAATTGTTAACTCTGGGGTGTTATGTTGCAGGTGCTTGTCTGTTTGAATTCTGAAGTCCCAGAGCAGTTTAATTTTATCATTTTCTATGACTTTCTCTATTTTATGATCCCACCAGTTTTTGCTTACAGGCAAATGATATTTTTTGCAGATTTTCCTATGCACCATTGTTGCTACTTTGTCATGCCGCTGCTTGTAATCAGTCTGTGCAATCTTCTTGCAACAGCTTACCAAGTGGTCCACTGTTTCTTCGGCGTCTTTGCATAGGCGACACTTACTGTCTGATTATTATTATTATTATTATTATTAATTACTGACATGAGTGGGTACATCTCGAGAGAGAGAAAAAACACCTCCAAATCATGGGTAATAATAATAATAGTAGTAGTAATAATAGTAATAATAGTAGTAGTAGTAATAACAAAACAACAACAATAATAATAATAATAATAATAGTGTTGGAAGGGACCTTGCAGGTCTTGCAGTCCAACCCCCTGTTCAGGTTGATGGTGGTGGCCGCCATTTTGACTTTTTTGACCCACTTATCGGGCGTGACCCCCAGGGCATTCCCTGGCGTCTCCTTACCTGCACAAAACAAGACCCGCACATCTCACACTTGTAGGGTTTCTCTCCGGAGTGAATGCGCAAGTGCGTCTTGAGGTTAGCCGGCCGGTTAAACTGGGCCCCGCAGACGCCGCAATGGTAGGGCTTCTCTCCTGTTGGCCGGAAGACAGAAGGGGGGAGGGTTTCGGAGCATCGAACCGGCCGATTGGTCCTTTGCTCTGTTCCTTGGGTGGGTTGTAGATCGCTGGACTTCAACTCTCTGCTGGCGGGGGAATTCTGGGAATTGAAGTCCGCCCGGCTTAGGAGGATCCCTGCCCACCTGCATGCAAGGACCGATGGCTGGCCAGGCTCCCCTTGCCACGGAAAGTGGAACTGCAGAAGTGGCACTTGTAGGGCTTCTCCTGCGCACCCGGGGCTGGGCTGCCCCCTTCCTCCTCTTCCTCCTCTTCCCGGAGGTATTGCAGGTCACAGGCCTGGCAGCTGGAGGATCCACAGCCTGGGAACAAGGAAAGAAATGGACTTTGCTAGCTCTCTCTCTCTCTCTCTCTCTCTCCATCCATCCATCTTCCACCCATTTTATGTATGTATTTATGTATGTATGTATGTATTTCTCTCTCTCTCTCTCTTCATCTATGTATCTCTCTCTCTATATCTGTCTGTCTGTATCTGTCCATTCATCCATCTTCCACCCATTTTATCTATCTATTTATCTATCTATCTATCTATCTATTATCTATCTACCTACCTATTTATCTATCCATCCATCATCTCTCTCTACCTATGTATCTCTCTTTCTATATCTATCTATCTATCTATGTATCTATCATCTATCTCTCTCTCTCTCTCTTCATCTATGTATCTCTCTCTATATATATCTGTATGTCTGTCTGTATCTATCCATTCATCCATCTTCCACCCATTTTATCTATCTATTTATCTATCTATCTACCTACCTATTTATCTATCTATCCATCCATCATCTCTCTACCTATGTATCTCTCTTTCTATATCTATCTATCTATCTATCTATCTATCTATCTATCTATCTATCTACATATCTATCATCTATCTATCTATCTATCTTCATCTATGTATCTCTCTCCATATATTATATCTGTATGTCTGTCTATATCTATCCATTCATCCATCTTCCACCCATTTTATGTATCTATCTATCTATCTATCTATCTATCTATCTATCTATCTATCTATCTATCTATCTATCTATCTATTATCTATCTATTATCTACCTACCTACCTACTTCTCTATCCATCAGCTCTCTCTACCTATGTATCTCTCTTTATCTATCTATCTATCTATCTATCTATCTATCTATCTATCTATCTATCTATCTATCTATTATCTATCTACCTACCTACCTATTTATCTATCCATCCATCCATCCATCCATCCATCTCTCTCTACCTATGTATCTCTTTCTATATCTATCTATCTATCTATCTATCTATCTATCTATCTATCTATCTATCTATCTATCTATCTATCTATCTATCTATCTATCTATCTATCTACCTACCTACCTACCTACCTATCCATCCATCCATCATCTCTCTTTACCTATCTATCTCTCTACCTCTCTCTCTACCTCTCTCTCTCTAATCTATCTATCTATCTTTCTACCTCTTTCCCTTCATCTTTTTCGGGGTAGCTGAAAGATTTTGGACAGCGGCCAAACGCCTTGAGGGCCGAGACGCATGCACTCTGCGCACGCCTCCCAAA